>OZ038511.1:25273462-25333462 GCA_964036315.1 Acanthosepion esculentum | reverse complement strand
CTCAATTGCAATCTTTTTTATCTTTTTTTTTGTCTCCTCACCCCATATCCAATTACGTCAGGTAAAATGTGAGGGTCATTTCTCGGAACGCCGTCACAGATCGTAAATATCCTCATCATGTCATATTCATCGTTTCCTGTCACGACAGGGCAGCTCATATGGTTCTCACTGACGTTGTCTCCCTTCCTGACGCCCATACACTCATTTTTCCAAGCTTGACATTCGGGAAAATAGTGACAGGGCTCTAAATCATATTCTACAAACAATATGTATTCTTTTGATGTCCCCCGTAGTTTTGATAATACTCATATCTTGTTGCCAATCAGTCGTTCGTTTGTTTTGTTTTTCCTTCTTTTATTTACGCTAGGGGGTGCTGAAAATTTCTCGATTCAGCCAAGAAGGGATCCCCAAACCAATTCTCGTTCTTTGGTTAGATTTGGGGAAATTTCAACATTCCCCTCCTCTTATTTAATAACACTGGTCATTACGATTATTGGTGCCAAGAAAAAAAAACACATTTTCTAACTAATTTAATGGTGCTGATTCCGAAAACGACCTTAGTTTTTGACGGTTAGCTACCGTGTGTGCGCTATTTTTGGCTGATCGCAAAATTTACTTAATAAAGGTCGTAGTAACCCAACACTTTTCATGTAGGCCATGCAATTTATGCCAGCCCCTTGAAATAAACTATTTCTATAAGACAAGTGTTTTTGAGTGAACAATTTAAAATAGATGTACCAAAGTTTTCCAATTTATCGCTAAAATTCAAATTAACTGATAAACTTTATCAGTAATACACTTTAGTAAACCTGATAATTAGGGTGACATAAAAAAATGAAACCTTAAAATCTTCTGTTTGATATTCATAAATTTATCCCATCACTTTTATCCCTTCACTACGGAAAGAAACCAAACACATTGAGAGCATTTTGTGTTCACAGTTGGAAAGAAACTCCAACTAAAGACATCCCAATTAAATGCACCTATTCCATTGTACATGATACTGCTGAAGTATCAAAAGGGACTTAAATAACACTGAACATGACAATCAAGAAAGAGAAAATTTTTACCATAGTTCTTATGTTCACGAAGATTTTATTTCTGCTGTTAGTTTATTAAATGATTTGATGAAAATACTTCTTGGTATATTCAATCGTGTTATTTTTAAAGACTTATGGTCTGATCGTTATTGCAAAAATAGTATTTGTCAATAAGCAGACCAATATTTGTTGGTTCAAATACGAATTGAGAGGTTTCTATTGTTTTAGTTTTAGAAATATTGCCATCGGTTAATATCATATATACAGAAGACAAATGAAAAAAAAAAGTTTTTTTCCCGAAAAATGAAGCATTTCTGTACAGCAAAAACGGTAGCTAACCAAGACAAAGTAATATCATTCTCAGATTCAGCGCCTTCAAATTAGCTAAAAAGGATGTTTGGTGTCTCGACACCATTTCAAAATAAAAACAAAGGCCGACCTCGGTTAAAAGAGCTCAGTATATTTATTACAGAGCATATATATATACATTACAAAAAAATGAAATTCAAAAATACCCATTGAAAAAATAAAATAATAAATTTATTTTATCTAAAGTTTTAATGTTGACAAGCTCCTGCGGAGCGAAATGTCCATTCAGATGGTGTATTTTTGGATTTCATTTATTTCATATATATATATATATATATATATATATATATATATATATATATATATATATGTGTGTGTGTGTGTGTGTGTGTGTGTGTGTGTCTAAATAAATTCCGGGTGCACTTTGGCCAACCACACCTAAATGTTTTATGTGATTTCACGCAATCCTCAGGTAGTCGGCCTTTAGGGACTCCGACCAAAGAGAGCTCATTGCCATATTAAATATCAGGCCTTGGATATTTCTAACTAAACACAAACACTAGAAAAGTCAAAAGCGTGCCCAAAAACGTGCTCGATAGCACGGGGAATAGTCGAGATTTCTCAAAGGAGCATAGTATTAAAAGCAAAATATTGCTCAACAGTACCGAGCCCAAAATGTCCCCAATACCAGAGCATATAATTTCAGTAAACTATAAAGTATGTAACTCGTAAGGGAGCTCTCTATGTAGATAGACAAAAGAAAGAACACGATGCCATATTAAATGTCAGAGACTTAATATTTCTAAATAAATTTCCGGTGAACAGTGGCCGACCACGATTAAAAGTTTTATGAGTTTTCACGTATTTATCAGGTAGTTCTATTCTTTCATAGAGTCGATTCACCCGGCTTCGGAAACATTTTGAAACAGTTTACCATTTCTTCCTTCTTCGCTCCCTTCTCCTTTCAGACCCTATATATTCTTCGCAGTTGAGCATAAAATGTCAATAAATGGCAGAAGCGAAACAAGATGGAGGCGGGAAGAAGAAAAATGGTAGTCAATAGAAAAAGCGGCAAGGAAAAATGGATATGACAAAAAGAAAAAAAAACGAATGATTGAAGAGAGAAGAAATGAAGGAGGCATTAGAAAGAGAAAAAACAAAAGAAAGAAAGGCATTGAAAGAGAGGATGATCATAGTTTAAAACAAGAATGTAAAGAGAAAAAGTAAAGACAACAAAGAACAAGAAATGAAAGAAAGGGAAAAGAAAGAAAGAAAAAAGGGAAAATGAAGAAAGAAAAAAGCTTGAAAGAAAGAAGAAACAAATCATGAAAAAAAGAAAGAAAGAAAGCGAAAAGAAAGAAAGAAAGGGAAAAGAAAGAAAGAAAGAAACGGAAAAGAAAGAAAGAAAGGGAAAAGAAAGAAGGAAAGAAAGAAAGAAAGGTAAAAGAAGGAATGAAAAATAAATGGAAAAGAAAGAAAGAAAGAAAGGGAAAAGAAAGAAGGAAAGAAAGAAAGAAAGAAAGGTAAAAGAAGGAATGAAAAATAAATGGAAAAGAAAGAAAGAAAGAAAGGGAAAAGAAAGAAGGAAAGAAAGAAAGAAAGAAAGGTAAAAGAAGGAATGAAAAATAAATGGAAAAGAAAGAAAGAAAGAAAGGTAAAAGAAAGAAAGGAAAAGAAAGAATGAAAGGGAAAAGAAAGAAAGAAAGAAAGGGAAAAGAAAGAAAGGAAAAGAAAGAAAGAAAGAAAGAAAGGTAAAAGAAAGAAAGGAAAAGAAAGAAAGAAAGGAAAAGAAAGAAAGAAATAAAGGGAAAAGAAAGAAAGGAAAAGAAAGAAAGAAAGGGAAAAGAAAGAATGATCATAGCTTTAAAACAAATAGACATCAAAAAGTAAAAGTGAAAAATAAAGACGACGATGAGTAAGAAAATAAAAGTATAGGATAATGAAGAAAGAAATAATTGAAAAACGAAGAAAGATACCAAGAAAGAAAAAGAAAGAAAGAAAGAAAGAAAGAAGGGAAAATGAAGAAAGAAAGAATTGAAAAACGAAGAAAGATAGCAAAAAAGAAAGAAAGAAAAAAGGGAAAATGAAGAAAGAAAAAAATTGAAAAACGAAGAAAGCAAGAAAGAAAGAAAAAATGAAGAAATAAAGAAAGAATTGAAAAACGAAGAAAGATAGCAAGAAAGAAAAAATGAAAAAAGGGAAAATGAAGAAAGAAAAAAGAATCATTGTAGTTTTAAAACGAATAGACGTCAAAAAATAAAAACACATAAAAATAAAGACGATGGTGAGTAAGAAAAAAAAAACTGAGAAAATGAAGAAAGAAAGAAAGAAAGAAAGGAAAAAAGAAAGAAGGGAAGAAAACATGAAAGAAAGATAAAAAGAAGAGGATAGATGGTGAGTAAGAAAGAAAGAAAAAGAAAGAAGATGAGAAAGAAAGAGAGAAAGAAAGAAAGAAAGAATATGAAAAGAGTGGTAATAAGAGAAACATTTGATATCGAAATCAAGATGCGCTTGTCTGAAAGACGAAATAAATGCGAAAGTCAGCAATTTAAAAAAAAAATTTATAAACCAAAATCTAAAATGAATTTTTCACAAGTAGTAATGTTGAAAAAAAAAGATGGACGGTGAAGAGTGAGTAAATGCAACAAAAAAAAAAAAAAGTAAATAGAAAAAAGGCTGAAAGAAAAAAAAAGTACACGTACACTAAATGACAAAAAAAAGTCCACCGAAAATTTAAAAAAAAACAAAACATTTTTGTCACTTATAAAAAAAAAAATCGATTTTTTCAAATTATAATTCATTTTTGATTGACATTTTTTTGCGACCTTATATTTTTTTTTTTTACTTCTGGTGATAGCTGTCCTGAATATTGATTTATGAGGAATAAAAGCAAGACGCGGGTAACGCGTCCAGTGGAGAACGAGTGAAAGATGTCTGCACCTGTATAGGTAGGGAAAATAAATACAGTACAGGGGAAAAAATACAATAAAATATATATTGCAATGAATATAGATTAAAAAAATTGAATTATACATATATATATATATATATATATATATATATATATATATATATATATATATATATATAGTCGATAACTGTAATTAAAAGGCACACGAAATAATGAAAAAAAGAAAGGAGAAAGATTAAAATAAAAAAGGAAATAATGTTTAATGAGTATAAAATTTTAAAAAAAAACAAAGATAGGGAGAAAAGCCTGAAAACTCACAATATCCGACATTCTGTCGGGACTAGCACCTGACACAAAGCCAATGCACACAAAAATATTATCTTCTAAGGCCTCTACGAAGCATGTAATTTACACCCTTTGGCAGCCAGAGACGGTTTTAAAACCCGTTTGTATTCGCTCATGCAGCAAAGAGAAGGAGGAAGAGAAAGTGTGAAGGTTTGTGAAATGCACAGGCGTCAAGAGAAGGCCGTAGATAGACGCTTGTTTTAAAGCGTCCTTTATGCAGGTTTCTTAAATGATGAAATGGAAAAGAAAGAAAAAACACCTTTGTTACGCGATTCGGCCATCGTAAGGACCGCTTCAGGATAAATATTTATTTTAGCGATGGACCTGTAATTCTCTATACGCACCATGTTATCGTAGTCTGAATGAAAAATCGGAAATTATTAGATTTAAGAACAGGATTAATCTCTTAAACCAAAGGAATGAATTACTCTTAACTGTAGACATAGTTCACTCTTTACCTTGACTTGGTTTGGTTTGTTTTACGGCATATCAACACCTCAATGGGTTATTTAATGCCGACTATTTTTTATTATTGGTAATATATTTTTTTTCATAAAATGTATTGCTGGTAATAAGTTTTCCTCAAAAAATTATTTCTGTTAGTAAAACCTATTTTTACACTTCCATAGTGTTTTGACCCCAATTTAGGGGTTAACTATTTGCCTATAGCTGAGACGCTAACAGGTGACACAACCCCAGTTCTGGTTGAACCTGGGAACACCAACAATTAAGAGGTGGTTCCACGCTCCTCAATACCTCCTGATCAGAGGCTTTACTGTAGGAAGTAATTTATCGTCTTACCCAGGACACTCTTCACCTTGCAGTATCAGTAATAATATTATGAATGATATCATGGTATTGTAAGTTAGTAATATTATTATTATTATTTACTGGTTCTATTTTATTTATTTATTATCTTTTCAACCTGATCGTCGTCTTTTATTATAACCTATATTTATTTACTGGCGTTTTAATCTGGCATAGATAGTTTATTTGATATTGAAACAGTATATGCATTAATTTTACATGGACTCAGAATCCGTTATTGTTATGTATGCATACATGTGAGTATGTATGTATGTGTGGTTGTTTCTCTCTCTGTTTATATATGTGTGTATATACATTTTGTTGTAACCTAGGTAAGTTTACTGAATTGAATAATAGGTTGGTAATGAACGATAATACTTAGGACAAGAACAGCACATATAAGATTCGCCAGCGGAGCGTAGAAGAACTAGTCAACTGCTAGAAGTGAGTCAAGTGAATTCCACAATGAATCTCTAACTGCAGGATACCTACCAACCACCCAACACGGTCAAATGTGACACAAGGCAGAAATTTAATGTGGGTATCCGAACCAGTAGGCTCGATCAAAAATTCCGCGTAGACCCCGTATAAAACTGGGTGAGGTAGCTGTTTCCCGAGAGGAGACTCTGCCCTTTGGCATAGCCTAGTCTGGGGATACTCTCTGCCCGGAGACAGAGAGTTTGACTAGCACAGCTGGAGACGAATTTCCAACTGCAGACCAACATACAGTATTTACTACATAAATGGGGATATAAACATTACCGTCCGTAGGTATGCTACAACACATTTGTACATATATTTGTGCATGTATATCTGTGTGTTGGAATGTATGTGTTTATGCATGTATGTATGTATATATGTATGTGGGTGTATGTGTGTGTGCATATATATATATATATATATATATATATATATATATATATATATATATATATATATATATATATTGTCATCCTCAGACAGACTGTTTCGCTGTTTCATAGCTCATCAGTGTGACTAGACGTCCGGTTGCCTCTAGCTAGGATCGAAACCCGACTGAATTGGCGTCAGAACTTCTACCACTAAGCCGTCGGCGCACGGCAGGGATGAAGGTGAATTTTAGCGTGTTTATTTTTAGATTTAGATAAACACACAGTGACTGACAGTGACTCAATTCTGCCGAAGAGTCATATATATGTCGAAAGAAATGTTTAAAATCCGGGGACGCTTTCAATTTCTGGCGTACAAGATACACAATCGAAAGCTTTTTAATGCTTTCGTCTCTCTTGTTTTTTCACTGTTGTTTTTTTTCCTTTAATATCCGATACTGTAATAGTTTTATTAGAAAAGTTGAAATACTGTATGAATCTGGCGTAAATTTACTACGTAAAACTCATAAATTAATGCACTTTCTATACATTTTCGCCTTAATAAACTACTTACGCTTTTAATTAAAAAAATATTGTTTTTATATGTTTGGACCGATAATAACTCCAGCCTTCATGGTAATAACTGAAATCTTGTGACTGATTATTGCCATTAACTTCTGGGTTATACAGAGCAATACACTCATCTTTGTTGTATTTATTTCAGCCAAATAATTTACCCAAAGCAACGCAATAATGCTGAGATATACAGAAAGGATCGGAATCAAAATGAATGGCTTGCGAGTGGCGGTTGCTAATCGTCACCATTTTTACAACCTTCTCAGACTCTTAAAAAAACCTTAACCTCTTCCTAAATTGAAATAATGTTACGGATACGTGTGCCTCCCGAAAGTACAGTGCTGTTCGATAAAAGTGACTCACCTTAGCCTTTGAATTTAACTCAACTTTCGTTTAATCGGAGAAGAGAAAGTTCTTCCAGTCTTCTACGGTGAAAATTTTTTTAAAAGTCAGCCCATTCAAGTCTCTTGGTTTTGTTGGCTTTGCTTATTAGCGGCTTAAAGCTTCGTGTATAAGATTTGTAGCCTTGTTCTAACAGCCACCGACAGACTGTTGAAGAGGCAAGACTAACACCTTGCTCTTCGCTTAGACTGGCTGCAATTTCTTGCCTAGTTATAGTTCTATTCTTCTTAACTTCTCTCTTGATTACCCTGCCAGTTCTATCATCAATCTTTTTCTTTCGTCCCCTTGCTTCCTTCCTTAGAGCAGGAGTGGCATCATTATGTGCCCTAAGTAATCGAGAGACAGTTGATTGCGAAGTTATAGCAATTTCTTAAATTTATCTCGTAGGCTTGCCTGCTTTTGAGAGGGCAATAATAGATGCCTTAAGTGGTTCTGATGCGATTAGTGACTTGAGTGGTTAGTGACTTGAGTGGCTAATTCAAGCTGTTTTTATATTGTATGAGGCTTTCTGGAATATTCTGGAATACTCTAGATTTAATTTAAGCTGTTCTAGAATTCACTAGAATATTGTTTTGAGTGTATTGTAAAATAGTTTTCAATATTTTGTCAAAAGCTCTTTAAATTTACCAGTTTAATCATTAGAATGCGATATCTGAGTCACTTTTTTGTACAGAGTTTTTCCTGAATCTCATTTATATACAAATTTATAATTATCAATAGAATACCTTAGGGTGAATAAACTTTTTTCCTAGGTGGTCGGAAAGGGGTCTTTATATTAGTAAGATTAAAAATTATTTTAACCCCAAAAACAATAGACAAACAATATTTTTAGTAAAAAAAAATCAGGTGAGTCGCTTTTATCGAACAGCGCTGTATGTATATAAACAGAAAATACATGTATCTGAGGAACAGCTAGCTACCTAATAATATTTACTAACGTAGAAGTGAATGTCGTTTGATAGATGTAGCTACTGCGGACAAAAACTCCTCGATTATTCGGACACTTTGGGACATAAATTGATAAAATATGTTAGGATAATTCAAAATAACCCTTTCAAACGCTTTGTTCGTAAGTTTTATTCAGTTCATTTTTGTCAGGAAAATGCGTCATTTTTTTTTTCTGTTTAAGGCTGGCTTGAAAGGTCATAGCCGGGGGTTCAGCCCCAAGCGGGAAAATGAACAAAGGCGGACAACTGGCGCAAAATAACCAGCTGAGTGGGGTAGATGGAGCTAATCAGCCTAGGAAGTCACTCCATCTATGGCCAAACGCAGAAAAAGGCTATGAAAGTAAATCCAGATAGAAAATGGGACCCCGAATGTACGTGGATGTCAACACTGACAAGTTTCCGGCAACTCCTGTAGCCAAATGTCATGATCTGTATTTCTTTGGATCTTGTCGAGAGTGGGAGCGCAAATTCTCCATGTAATATCACCCAGACGAGGTCACTCCAGTTTCACCGCCATAGGACTGAAATTTGGCCAAAGAGGGCGCTACCTTTATCTCAAGAGATAAACGCATGCCTACGAATGCGCTGGCTCATTTTTTTCTGTTACTAACTCTCGAACCTGGATTATGGTAGTTGCATTTGTAAATGTGGCTTCTGAGAGTTGCGTAAGTCAAAATCCTTGGCATGACTAAGCTGTATTAATTTAAATCTATATTCTTTCTATGACCCCCCCACCAAAAAAAAAACAGAAAAAAAATTACGATGAAATAAGATCAATTGGAATGATTTTATCAGCGTTTCTATCAAACTTTGAATATGATTTTCTAAATACTTAAAACAACACTCTGAAATGAAATATTAGAACGGGTTTATTTCAAATAATTGGAAAAAAACATTCAGATGATTTCACTTCGTTTCCCATACAGATAATGGACGTCCGGAAAATCGAGGCACGCACAATCGAAGTCCGGATAATCGAGGATGTACTGTATTTCGGTCAGTGCACTGACTCGGACCACTCTAAACGATACAATATTGAGAGTGTAAAAAAAGGAGAAATAATGGTCAAAACGAAGAATCCTAGTCTTTTAATTTGAAGAAAAAATAAAGAGATTTTAAAGTAAGAAAAAAATAACCAAATTTCATTACCGAAAAGACTTAGAGAATCGCCATTGAAAGAAGAACAAATAGTAAAAATAAAAAAGAAAGAAAGAAATGAGTGATAGTGTCCGGCAAAAATTCATGATTAAAGAGTATTTATTGAAGAACTATATGCAGCTTCTGAGATAACGTTTAATAAGCAGCGTTTAATACAAAGACGTTTTAAAAATGTTTTCAAAGAAACATTAAGCAATCGATGCTGGGTAAAATACAAGCTTATTTTAATGGCGTTCACCAGGGAAAGTCTGTGTTGTTAATGACATGATAGAGTGTAAAAGATCAGGAAATCAAACATAGAATAGCTTGCGATAGTAGTATTTTCACACAAAACCACAAGTTGCTACAGAATCTAAATATGAACATAAAGTTTGCCAACACCTCGCATCGAAAAGCAGCCCCAAACCATAATACTACCCCCACCAAATTTGACAGTTGGTATGGTGTTGTTGGGTGCGTATGCTTCGCCCTCTTTCCTCCATACATGATTCAGGGAATTGCGACCGAAAAACTCAGTTTTACTTTCATCAGTCCAAAGAACTCTTTTCAAATAAGAATTTTCCTTATCTTTATGCTCTGTCGCAAATTTCAACCTGTCATCTCTATGCCGTTTCAGAAGGAGTGGTGTCTTTCTTGGGGAGCGCAATTTTGTACCGTCTCTACGTAGTTCATTACTAATCGTTTGCTTAGTTACGTTAACTCCTGACAAACCCAGATCTTTCTGAAGGTCTTGTCTGATGGCCATTGGGTTATTTTGGACCTGTCGCATCAACTTTCTTCGTAATCTGGGAGAGATCTTCCTGGGAGCGCCGGGTCTGCCTTTGTTCTCAACAGTATTAAGTCTTTTAAATCTTGCAATTGTTGAAAAACGTATGTTCGTGTCACTGGAGATGATTCTGTAACTTCTTCTATTGTTCCATAGCTTCATAATTAGCTCTTTTTGAGCACAAGTCATTTCCTTACGTCTAGCCATTATTAGAACCGTTATAAGCGAACATTGACTATAGAATGATCCAATTTTGAACTGAATTTTCTAATAGAGTTACTAAGAATATTCTAGAACAGTTTATAATCTACTTTGAAATACAACCAAAATCTACCGTATTATAATGCAAAAATTGATACTGTACGAATACTTTTTTCCACTATTCGAAATATGAAAATTTGCATAACTATCACTTATCGATGAATTTCTAATTTTAAATTGCAGATTCTGATTCTATGCCCCCAAAGACATATAAAACATTGTTATCCGAGGTTATCATTCGCTAAAAGTGAGAATAAAAAGCATTTGTTTGCTGTACGATCACTTATTCAACCCCACTGTATATATATTATAAGTGTTTATATAATGTTATAGCGTCTGAAGATTGCGCGAGCGTGAAGCTCGGGTAGCGAGTCGAGTTGTCGTTTGATAGGTGTTAAAGCTGTGAAGCGTTTTCGGGTTTGTCTAGGTAAGGAAATCGCTGAACACTTTAAGCGTCCTACGAGGCTGGCATCCCGTTCCCACCTCTTCACTGTTGAAACTGTTAGATGTAGACATCTCTTCTACTCCAATAGCTTCATGTCTCGCCCCTCTCGCCTGTGGAACTCCCTTCGTTATTCCTGTTTCCCTGACAAATATAATCTCCAACTATTTAAGTGTAACGTCAATCGACATCTCCAGTTGCCTTGATCTATCCACTTCCCTTCTCCACATCCTTTCCCCCTTTCATTCCTATCTGCTCTCGCTCTAAATCTTCTGTAACCCCCCTTGCCTTGATCGATCCACTATCTTTCTCCACATCCTTCAACCGTACCATATATATATATATATATATATATATATATATATATATATATATATATATATATATATGGTGGAATGGGAGTCTGTGTTTGTGTGTGTCTCTTTCAATATAATACAAGTCATCCTTTGGTTTGAGAAATTCAGTAGAAACGAAGCGAAAACAAACATCTTTTTCTTCAAGCGCATGCGCAAACACATTTAAACAGAGCGTTGAAATTTTGATAATTAACGCATGGACAATGAGCTGTGATTAAATCATTGCAGAATTCGAAAGAAGGAAAAAAATGCATTGAAGTGGAAATCGAAAACCTGAATGCGTAGCTCCGCATAAAAATGTGTTTTTGACAGACTGAACCAATCCGTGAAAGGATATTTTTTTTTTACATTTGTCCTAGAAACCATGAAGTTGCTCTCTGCTTCACTTACGATCCTTAAACAAACAGGAATAACACCTTCCGCCGTTGTTGAAAGGAAAATGCAGTGAATAAAATACATTCAAATTACGAAATGAAACCATTATGGATGTGCAGATGGTGTAATAGTTAACGGCACAGCAAGAGTAACCAGCCAGCCGAGTTCAAATACCTGTCTGGTAGGTTGAATTCACTTTCTCACAAATGCTCTCAAAAAGTCACAAATCCGCATCTTTCAGTTATAAATATATATCAGGATTGATTGGAGTTTCTGTCTATATTTCTGAGATACATGGCACAGTGGATAAAGGCGTTAGTTAGATCCAGTGACAGGACCTAAAGAGTGTGGGTTCAATACCAGGTTAAGGCGGTGGGGAAATTTGAGAGGGGAATTAACAGGAGATAACTAACAGCCATTAGACATGGCAGATGAAACTAGAACAGTCTACCCCAGTGAGCGAAATAAAGGGTTCAGTTCGACATTCCAACCACCTGAAGAAGACTGGAGCGTACAACGGCCGAAACGTTGTAATAAATATAGTGACAAAGACGAGGACAATAATCCGAATCATGTAAATATTGATTGGAGTTTCTGGTCTTGAGAGGCATTCAGTGTAGAAGAAAGACAACTCTGAATTCAAAACAGAAAAAAAAAGAATGCAACGAGAAACCACTCCATTATCTTTCCCCAAAACAATATCAATTCGCATATAATAAAGAAACGGAATCTGTAGAAACCCTTGACCTTTTACATCCCCAAAAGACATGGTGTTACACAAAGCGTAATAAAATAGATAGTTGTTAGAAACAAAGAATGCTAAACTCCTGTGTCATATTTGTACTCTTCAATGACAATGAATACTGGATAATATCATAGACATGTCTTCATACTTTACTTAGATTCTGGGAGGCGTCTTTCTTTTAAATTTCTGTGTAACATTTCCCTTCGTTTGTTACTACACAATCCCGACGGTTGAATCTCTTTTTTATTTTGTTTTGGCGTCCTTAATGTGTATCACTTAGAACTTGTCTATATTGCTTACAACTGCACATTATTGTAGTTAAAGTCAGTCGTGCTTTACTTGATTAGCTTTCTATGAATGTGGCAGGTTTTAGTTCTGCCCATGGTAAACTGAGCACTGGCAACAGGATATTCATGTATGAGAATAGAATTCTAAAGACATTTTTCATGTTTCTTAATACAAGTACTTTCACGGTAATTGCTCCGAGAAGCTGCTTTAGCTGATTCCTAGGCCTCATGAATTTAAACGTCCTACGAGGCTGGCATCCCGTTCCCACCCCTTCACCGTTGAAACTGTTAGATGTAGATGTATCTTCTACTCCAATAGTTTCATGTCTCGCACATCTCGCCTGCGGAATTCCCTTCCTTATTCCTGTTTCCCTGACAAATACAATCTCCAACTATTTAAGTGTAACGTCAATCGACATCTCCAGTTGCCTTGATCTATCCACTTCTCTTCTCCACATCCTTTCACCTTTCATTCCTATCTGCTCTCGCTCCAAATCTTCTGTAACCCTTGATCGATCCACTATCTTTCTCCACATCCTCTCCTTTACCACTCCTATCTGCTCTTCCTCCAAACCTTCTGTAACCCCTTGCGTGCTAGTGGCCTCCAGCCTTGCTTGGGGTGATAAGCTTAAAAAAAGAAAAAACAAACTTTGCTTAACTTTTTACTGTCGCACTTCCGGTCCTCTCTTAAAACACTTCCAAGGTTTTGATATCTCTAATTTTTAATTTGCATGTTGGGCAATTCCTTTTGCTGACAACCATGCCTTCTGTCTTCTCGCAATTGATTTGAATCCTTTCTTTTCGCTTTCCTTCACGATGTTCTGTAGGAGTTCTTGTAGTTTCCCCTTTTTTTTTGTCTGTTACCGACACTGGGTCATCTCCATGTTGTTAAGGTTGTGGCCACCGGTAATAAATCCTATGGGACATCTAATTCTCTCAAAATCGCCTATGCGTTAACTATGCAAGTAGGCATTTAGCTGAATTAATTATAATTTCTACAAGTATGACGCTAGAACAGATACTGAAGTTTACCCTTTATTTGGTACCGAAATTGCCCTAAGAATTTATACTGAGAGAACTTGGGATAGAGTGTCCCTCAAAATTAGTTGTTTGATTCTATTTTGCTGGTGATGTAATTGGAACAGAAGACAACGTTGTGGAGATAGACGAAATAAAATTCATCACGGAGAAGAATAGGGGTAGAAGGAGAAAGAAATTCGTCGTTTTTTTAAGGTTTGATTGTAGTATCATATTTCTTTCTCTTAAATTTTCTTATTAGGCCTTTTTCATGAGGCCTATTGATGAACTTCGACCGTCTGCTCCTAATTTCATGAGAGTATTCATTTTATTTTTATTTTTTTTAAATCGGTTCTCCCCAAGCAAGGAAGTAATTCCACTAAAACACAAGGCGTTACAGATTGTGAAAGAATTAGGAACAGAAACATTATTAATAAGCTGGAAGAGAATAATCAGGAGGACAGTAGATAGCGATTAACATTGCATTTAAATTTTTGTGGATTAAACATGTCTGCTAAGCATAGCACCAGAAGAGAGTTCCACAATCGAGAAGTGTGAGAGAAGAAACTGTTAGCATAGAACTTGCGGCTACATCTAACGAGCTTAACTATAAATTTATGAGATCTACGCTTAAATATTTCATTTATTATTTTTCTTTTTTTCTCTATTTAAGTTTGATATTAATTTTACCGTTGTTGTTTTGGAAATTCAATTTGTTTCGTTTTTGTTTCTTTTAAAGCCGCTATGGAAAATTTAATTTTTCGTTTAAAATGTTACTTAGGAAGTAGACGATAGGTCGCCATTGCTTTTCTATGGCGTGTCCAGAAAACAGTACTCAAAACTAAAGATATAAATAGCACAGGATCGCTATAAATAATTAGAGGAATTAGAATGTGACTCAATAAAGCAGGAAGAAATCAACGTGGGAAATAAGAAAGAAATATCCAAGGGAGATAATTCGGAGGAAAAGTACTTGAAGTCAAACTAAATAGAAGAAACCTGACAGAAAGAATAAACATCTGGACGGTATCGATAGGGAAGGATAGGGAGATATTTTCGTTTAAGATAAAGAAGAACTCATCTGAATGGATCAACAAAATAGGGGACTTATGACCATTCAAAAAGCACGGCATCCTTATTATGACATAGATTATATGTACAAAGAAAGGTTGGTGGAGCCGGACACATGGGCATTGAATATTGGATTCAAATGACTAAAATGCAATTGGATAAATTAATAAAAAAAAAAAGACAGGGATAGCATCTCAAACATGCGTATTCACTACAAATATCGTTTATCGTAACAGGATATAATGTCAGATAAAGAAAACCCTTTCCAGAATTAATGTTGTTTACATTTAGGGTACGTAGCGTGCGCGTTGCCTTCTTGACGCTTGTCCAAAATGAATGGGCATAAGTGCCGCTTCTTAAGTACTTATATTGTTTTTCCTTCACCGGTGATCACTTTTACTCGTCCCGTCTTTTCGGTGGGCCTCTCTTCCCAACAGAGTGGGAAAAAGAAACAAGCAGATATAGATACGTCGGACATTTTACTTTCCTTTAATATGCAATTTAAATCTTGCCCTATTAGGATCTTCTTTGTGTTTTTCCTTCAGTTGTTTTCTTAACGGTGATCACTTTTACTCGTCCCGTCTTTTTGGTGGGCCTCTCTTCCCTACAGCATACGAAACAGAAATAAGCAGATATAGGTACGTCGGACAATTGTACTTTCCTTAAATATGTAATTTAAAGCTTGCTCTATTCGGATCTTGCCTGTGGCCAAACTATTGGCGGGACGCTTTGGCTAAAAAAGTGATTTCTCTGATGGAAAAATAGATTACAGTTTCGATTCTTGTCCGAGCCACAATTTTTCGTTAGTAGAACATCTTAATCTAGTCCAGTTGGTATGAATTCCACTGTTTAATAAAATATGTTGCAAAAAGATTAACGAATATACCTTCACGGCTACTCTTAGAGGATGGAGGATGAGAAGAAAAGAAAAAAAAAACCTGCTTTCCTTGTGTTTTTATTTTATACTGATCATGTAAATTTGGGGTATCATGTGACTTATGAGGGTCACATGACACATTTTGCTATCTTATTAAAAGCAGTTTTTTTTATAACAGACACGGTGGATTAATGGATAACGGCACGGATTGAGGAATCGGAGAGCCGAGTTCGAATTCCAGTCGAATCCATTACATTGACTTACGTGCTAATATCCTTGGGAAAGGTATGAATCCACTTTTTCTCCCCACTTCCAGCTAAGGGTAAATAGCAGGACAGACCGGGTTCTATAGACTTGTATTGCATCTGGTCTACCGCAGAAAGAAATGGCAAGCTCCTGCGTGAAAGAATCTGCATCGTCACTTATGTATCAAAAGATACATGATCGCTTAAGCGTGTATCACGCATGGCACATAACTGAGTGACTTTTTGTTGCAATTTTTTTTTTTGCTTTTTTTTATTGCAGTCACTATATTTGCCTATGCGGTGGTTTTTCCTAACTGGGAAAATTTAGAAGACTTTGGCGGGAAATCCTACCCAAGTTCGCAACTGTCAATCTGTTGCAAATTTCTAATCGCTTGAACCTTTAAGATAGTGTATTCTCTTTCTTCCTCTGTCGATTTCCGTGGTTGGGCCGAAGTAATAGATTGATGCTTCCTGGCTTCGTTACTCATATATCTACTAAGGTCTTATCCCTTTACCCTCTCTTAGCATACCCCACTGAGGGATTTCGCTAAAAGTAAAAAAAAAACAGTGAAAGCAGCTAAAAAATATGTACGCCATAGCACCCACACATCCAAGCTTACAGCATCTGGTATTCTCATGCAGGTACTGGCCAGGATATACGTTGCTCAACTTCGGTGATCGTACTAAAATCTGTGCTTCAATGTGATATAGCCGTAAGCCATAGCACTTACATATTTAAGCTTACATCACCTGGTATTCCCAAGCGGTTACCCATGCAGGTACTGGCCAGGATCGACGTTGCTCATCTTCGGGGATCATACTAAAACCTGTGCTTCAATGTGATATAGCCATAAGTCATAGCACTCACACATCCAAGCTTACAGTACCTGGTATTCCCAAACGGTTACCCATACAGGTACTGGCCAGGATATACGTTGTTCAACTTCGGTGATCGTACTAAAATTTGTACTTCAATGTGATATGGCCGTGAGCCATAGCGTCCACATATCCAAGCTTACAGCATCTGGTATTCCCAAGCGGTTACCCATGTATTTACTGACCAGTCTCGACGTAGCTTAACTTCGATGATTGTACGAAAACCGGTGTTTCAACGTGATACGGCTGCGAAACAGCTGCAAGAGAACCTGGGCTACATGCGAATTCAGGGAAGACGATGTGCATAGCTTAAAGCCAACAGTGCTCAATCAACTCATTAACTGGTAATTAGTTAAAACGTGTCGACCAGTTCATTTAATTGGTAGTAACTAAATATACAAAAATAGAAAGAGTTGCCAGTGTGTGATGTTTCTTCTCACAGGACTTGTTCAACCTCTAGAGTGAGGTGATTTTAAAAGAATTAGAAATTCTACCAGGATTCATTATAGGCGGTCCCAATCTTAACAGCGTAAGATATACAGATGCCAGTGTTATAACCTATTTTTACACGTTAACTTGTTTTGTCCTCAGTTTGGGGGTTAACTATTTGCCCGTAGCTGGGACTATAACGGGTCCTACGACCACGGGTCAGGCTGAACCTGGGAGCACCAGCAATTAAGACGTGGTTCCACGCTCCTCAAAACCTCCTGATCAGAGGCCTTGCTACCGGATGTAGTTTATCGTCTTACCCCAGGACGTCTAGAAACCGGTGTTACTCTGATAATCTTGATCAGTTGATCAAGGCTATCAGATTGTGGTACAAGGACAATCATTTGGAGTACATGTTTAGTTTGTTAACCATTTCTCTTCTGATATTGTTTTCTTCTCGTAATAGAGAAATAATGTTTTCATAAAATATTTTCAAATGCTTAATATTAACATGGCCATATTTTTTCAAGAAAGAAGAGTAGTTTTATTCCACCCCCAACACATCGAGTTAACGCGGGCATTTTCTATAAAGAGAATTTAAGAAAAAAACTCATTTTTTGTCTTTGATAATAAAATATGACTGAGTTGTAGCATACCTACTGATGATAATGTTTATATCCCAATTCACATATATAAAAATAGTAAAAACTCTATTTTAGTCTGTAGTTAGAGATTCGTCTCCAGCTTTGCTGGTCAAACTCTCTGTCTCCGGGCAGAGAGGATCCCCAAAGGAGGCTATGACGAAGGGAAGAGTCTCGTCTCGGGAAACAGTTACCTGACACCGTTTTATACTTGGTCTACAGGGAATTTTGGGCCGAGCCTATGGGCTCGGATACCCCACACTAAATTTCAGCCTTGTGCCACATCTGACCGCGTGGGGCGGTTGGTAGATATCCTGCATTTGGGGATTCGTCTCCAACTGTGCTGGTCAAACTCTCTGTCTCCGGGCAGAGAGGATCCCCAAAGGAGGCTATGTCGAAGGGCAGAGTCTCGTCTCGGGAAACAGCTACCCGACACCGTTTATACTTGGTCTACGGGGAAATTTTGGCCGAGCCTGCGGTCTTGGATAACCAACATTATATTCGGCCTTGTGCCACATCTGATCGCGTGAAGCGGTTGGTAGATATCCTACAATTGGAAATTCATTATGGAATTCACTTGATTCACTTCTAGCAGTTGGCTACTCCTTCTACGAGCCACCGGCGAATCTTATATGTGTTGTTCTTGTCCTAAGTATTATCGTTAATTATCAACCTTCGTGTGATTATTCTATTCAGTAATCTTCCCTAGGTTACAACAGACTTGATATGCTGCGTTGAAATATTAAAACTATAGCCAACAAAACATTCAGACAAAGGTCACAACGACGGCCACGGCAATGAATGCTAATAATAATAATAATAATAATAATAATAATAATAATAATAATAATAATAATAATTAGAACAATAGCTATAATTTTTTTATATTTTTCTTAATTTCATAGTGGTTAATATTGTTCTTATTTAACAAGAGACACAAAGAAATCGGCGCTTCGCTGAATCTGCAATGAAGTTCAGTGTTATTCGCTCATGCATTGTTTTGTAATTGTAAATAGCTATCCGTTTTCTTCAGCCAGTTGAAAATTAATTGCATTAAAAGAAAAGGGCTTCAGGCTTGTGATTTGGTACGAGTGTGTATCACTAGACAGAGAAAAGTTAGTGGTTGTTCAGTCGCCATTTTGATTTCGTGCGTCATGCAATTTGAATAAAAGAGATTGGGGGAGAAAAAAGAGAGGCAGAGAGAGAGAGAGCGAGAGACGCGGGGGGAATGTATCGAACGCGTCTCCTTCAGAGACAAAAATGGCGGGTGTATATGAAACAGCTATCATTCGTCACTGCCGTGACTACTTCTTGTATAAATGCATGAAAGCAGCTCTAACTACTAACAGAGATTTCACCTTCTGCCGTTTCTGTTCGGCTGAGTGCCAGTAGTGCTTAAATAGTTGGTACTTTGTGGAGCGAAGACGGAAATAAATAACAAGACACTCAAACTCCATATGACAAAAAAATGGTTTCTAAGTCGGAGGACTGCGCATTCTTCCGGTTTATAAATTAATACTTCGAAAATAAATATTTAACATTTTTCAACCAACAGGTTGCGACCCCCACCAAAAAAAAAAAAAACTAATAATAAACAAAAAACATGCTTCGTGATCCCTTTGAAGGCTATATAAGTAGCCCACGCCTTAAGGAAATACAAAAAATTGTACCCACATGTATAGCTCGCACATTACGAAGAGGTTTATCTATATAAAATGTGTGGGATCTTAGTTTTTTTTACAAGGAAATGCGTAAACAACAGAAATCAAAGGAAATAATAATAATAATAATAATAATAATAATAATAATAATAATAATAATAATGATGATAATAAAAATAATAATAATAATAATAATGATAATAAAAATAAAAATAATAATAATAATAATAATAATAATGATAATAAAAATAAAAATAATAATAATAATAATAATTTTAATTATTAAAGACCACAAACAAAATAAGTGCCTCCTTATTGATATGGCAATCACTGCAGACTGCAATGTATCTTTGAAGATATTCGAAAAACTGTCAAAATACAAGGACCTTGAAATAGAAATCTCAAAAATGTGGCACATGGGAACATCAAAAATCCCTGTTGTAGTTGGAGCCCTTGGACTGGTTGGAAAAGATTCTAGTAGACTAATTGAAGGGATCCCTGGAAGTCCATATGTGTAAACGCCAGATATAAAAGAAAATAAAAATAATAATAATAGTAATTGAGGGTTGAAAAGGCTATGAAACAAGACTGTAGAAGTAATTCCTGTAGTAATACGTGCACTAGGAACATCGCCTTGATGCTTGAGGAAGCACTGAAAGAAAACTGAAATTCGGACCGAAATTATACATCTCCAGAAAACTGTCAATTTACTCTGCGAGAATTCTTCGAAAGGTTCTTAATTTGCGAGGAATCCTGTTGGCACTATGCCTCAAACGTTACCAACATAAGAGACAATTCTTCATCGAGTAAATACGGACAACCTACTGCTTTTGATTGATTTCTTTTTTACGGTTTATCAACCGTTTTCAGGTTATTTAAAGCCAGAAATTGTTTTAGACAGTAAGAATTGTATTGGAGATAAAAATGATTTAGTGGTACAAGTCTTACTAATTAACATCTAGCTAGGGGGTGTGAGAAAGATTCATACGTATCCATTGCATCATCCACACATCCAAGCTGCCAATACCTAACAAATAATGGACTAGTCCGTTTTGGTTGCGTAGAAAAACAAGAGATACGAAATAAAAAAAGAAAGAAAGATTGAAGCGATTGACGGCTGTTTCAGTGAAATGGAAAAAGTTGTCAATTTCAAATCTTTCATTTGTACCCACTTCTTAAAATAACAACCAGCGTTCATATAGACTGCATAAAGGGAATACTGGTAGCCCATGCCTTAAAGAAGTACAAAAAAAAATGTATTCACAAGTTCAGATCACACATTACGAAGACCGTTATCTATGTAAAATATGTGTGATAATTTTTTTTTTCAAAAATGAATCATTTCTGATCTTAGGTCTCTGGTTGGGGTCCGGAAGGAGGAAATGTGTATACAACAGATATCAATGGAATGGAAAAAAAAAAAAAAAAAAAAAAAAAAAAAATAATAATAATAATCTGTGATAAATATCCAGAAACCATTGATCATCTTGTATCAGGTTGCACGATATTGGCACCCACTGAATATGAAACCCGGCATGACAGAGTGGACCAATATCTGCACTGGAAAATTTGCAACTTCTACGGGAAGGAAACTGAAAGAGACTGGTACGAACACCACCCAGACCCGCTTACGGAGATAGGACCTGTTACAATTCTATGGGACTACACAATACACACTGACAGAACAATCAAAGCCAACCGCCCTGACATTGTTATTAAAGACCACAAACAAAATAAGTGCCTCCTTATTGATATGGCAGTCCCTGCAGACTGCAATGTACCTTTAAAGATATTCGAAAAGCTGTCAAAATACAAGGACCTTCAAATAGAAATCTGAAAAATGTGGTACATGGGAACATCAACAATCCCTGTTGTAGTTGGAGCCTTAGGATTGGTTGGAAAAGATTCAAGTAGATTAATTGAAGGGATCCCTGTAAGTCCATGCCTCAAAGAGATACAAAAAATTGTTCTGACAAGTACAGCTCACACTTTACGAAGGGATTTATCTATATAATATTTTTTTTGCAGTGGAAAGTGTCATGATACCATACACCTGAAAGAAATGTGTAAACGGCAGATATAAAAGGAAATAATAATAATAATAATAATAATAATAATAATAATAATAATAATAATAATAATAATTATAATAATAATAATAATAATAATAATAGTAATTGAGGGTTGAAAAAGCTACAGAACAAAACTATAGAAGTAATTCCTGTAGTAATACGTGCACTTGGAACATCGCCTTGATGCATGAGGAAGCACTGAAGGAAAATTGAAAATGAGACCAAAATTATACACCGCCAGAAGACTGTCAATTTACTTGGCGAGAATTCTTCAAAAGATTCTTAATTTGCAAGAGGTCTTGTTGACACCATGCCTCAAAATGGTATGAACAATACCCAGACCTGGTTACAGAACTATGGAACTTTACAATGCACAGTTAGAGAACAATCAAAACTAATCGACGAGACATCGTGATAAAAAAATACAAAAACAAATTGTGTTTTCTTATTGACATGAGAGTCCTCGCAGATCTTCAAAATGCAAAGATCTTGAAGTAGAAATCTCAAAAATGTGGCACATGAGGACATCAATAATTCCAGTTGTAGTTGGAGCACTCGGATTGATTGGAAACTGTTCCGATAGATTCATTGAAAAGATTCCAGATAGCCCATGCCTTAAAGAAATATAAAATAATGTTTTCACACGTACAACTCACATATTATGAAGGACTTTATCTATGTAAAATGTGTGTGATGTTAGGTATATTTTTTTTTTAGAAACATGATCAGTGTCAAAGGTCATGAAGCTATTTCTGACCCTAGGTCTCCTGTTTGGGACACAGAAGGAAATATTTATACAACAGAAATAAAAGGAAATACTACTAATACTCCTCCTACTACTACAACTAATAATAATAATAATAATAATAATGACAAACAAAATCACTGACGTGATTCTACTAATATTTTTGCAATTCTTAGATTTAGGACAAATTATACCTATAATAATTGGATCCCTGGATATGATGAATAAAAAAGGACAGGCAAATACATTAACAAGTTTCTTGGTAGTCCGTCTTTATGAGATTTTTAAAAAAATATTGCTCTGTGTGGAATTGTTCATCTACCCAGAAGAGTATTAACAATCTAACGAATGTGTAAATAACAGACACGTTAAGTATCACTTGACTTCACTGAAATCAGAATGTATATTTACTACCCCCCCTTACTCCCATAGCACTTCCGTAATGGCTGGTAAGATTTTGTAATAAACACAAAAGAAAATATAATAATAATAATAATAATAATAATAATAATAATAATAATAATAATAATAATAATAAATGAAAATAATGAAATCGAAATCTCAAAAATGTGGCACATGGGAACACCAACAATCCCTGTTGTAGTTGGAGTCCTCAGACTGGTCGGAAAAAGATTCCAGTAGACTAATTGAAGGGATTCCTAGAAGCCCATGTCTTAAATTGCAAAGGCAATATGATAAGTATCGACCTTTCAACCGAAGAATTTCTATGGGTCCAACTAACCTCCTGAAACATTCCTAGAAAATCATGAAGACACCTTTCTTTGGAACATTTTGACAGACATTGTCATCAAAAACTACAATAAAAAAATGACTTCTTATAGATATGGCATTGCCATCAAATTAAATTCTAATTATTAAGTGTTATATCATAATAAGGACTTTGAAATTGAACATGAAAATTATATGGTATCTTTAACCTATTCTTACACATAAAATAATTGGATCCGTGGATATGATAAAAAAGGAGAGGCACGCACATTAACAAGATTTTTGGTAGATCCTCTTTATAAGATTAAAAAATATTGCTCTGTGTGGAATTGTTCATCTACTCAGAAGAGTATTAAGAATCTAACGAATGTATAAATAACAGATACGTTAAGTTTCACTTGACTTCATTGAAATCAGAATATATATTTAGTACCTTCCCTTACTCCCTTAGCTCTTCAGTAATGACTGGTAAGATTTTGTAATAAACAGAAAAAATATACTACTACTACTACTACTAATACTAATAATACTACTACTACTACTACTACTACTACTAATAATAATAATAATATGAGGACATAAATAAATTCCAGTTGTAGTTGGAGTCCTCGGATTGATTGCAAAAGGCTCCGATAGACGCATTTAAGGGATTCCTGGTAGCTTATGCCTTAAAGAAATACAAAACATTATACTCACAAGTACAGCTCACACATTACGAAGAGCTTTATCTCAGTAAAATGAGTGTGGTCTTTTTATTTATTTATTTATTTACATATTTATTTTATGAAAATGATCAGTGGAAGCTATTGTGAAGCTATTTCTGACCTTAGGTCTCTGGTTGGGACCCGGCAAAAACTATGTACACAAATGACCTCAAAGGAAATAATAATAATAATAATAATAATAATAATAATAATAATAATAATAATAATGAAAATAATAATAAACAGAATCAGTGATATAACTGTTAATATTTTTCAACACTTAGACAACAGCGTGATTTAGGAAAAATTATACCTTAAACGGTCACTTTTATCTTGACCAAAACCTTAATAATATTACTTGCTCGAATATTATTATTATTAACCACACTTAGAGAATAATGCTATATTTATACAGTATGTCTGATCTTCAAGTTATGTTTTTCTTTTCAAATAACTGACAATAACATAGAATTTTTAAAGATGACTTAAAGACAGACATAGTGTCGAAATATTGTTGAACCTTGTCAAACACTGTCTTTTCTTTTCCTTTTCTTTTCTTAAATGGCGCTATTCTTTAAGTGTTGTTAATAATAATAATATTCGAGTAAATAATATTATTATGGAGTCGATCAAAGGTAAAAGTGACCGTTTCAGGTCTAATTATGACCAGTAGGAGTGGGCGTTGCGGAGAAAATTAGCCTACGAGAATCTCAACTTTGGTCATAAGATTCAGGTAGATATTTTAGCCATCTTGTATGCGGTCAAAGTGAGTAATTTTATTGCACCTTGATTCATGCTTCTCAGAAATCCTGCGGTCGGAACGATAGACTAGAAATGTCTTCTGAGATGAAATATTACTGTTTTTTCCTCGTTTTTTCTTCAATGTAGGCATTGTTTTTGTTTTTTTTAAGTTGTTTGTGATCTTTTTGATGGACGTGTATTTGGAAGACCAAATTCTTTGGGATTTATTTTTCTGTAGGGAGCATATGTTGAAAAATCTGCACATCACCTTCTAACTACAACGTTCTTTGGAAAAAAAAGTCTTACTGAATCAGATTAAACTATTCGCAAAGAGCTCCGGCAAAATGGATTAAAATTCTGCGTCGGAATAGATAAGGATACTGGTTCGAATTAATCATGTTAGAACGAAAAGTTCAATATAATTCCTGACAACATACTGAAGCTCTAGAATGTATCGACTATTATGTAATTATGACAACAACAAAGATGAGGATACTAGATTGAGTAAATCGTGTAAAAAAGAAAACGTTTTAAAATTAACAAAACTCTCTGAAGGCTCGAGAATGTATCTGCTATTGTGTAATGAGAGCAACAACAATGATGAGGATAATAGTTTGAATAAAACGTGTAAAAATGAAAACGTTTTAAAAAATACTAGAAACATTTTGAAGACTGATGAATATATCTGCCATTGTGTAATTATAGTAACAACAAAGATGAGGATATTGTTCGTATAAATCGTGTAAAAATGAAAGCTTCAAAAATACTGACAACACTATGAAAACTCGAGAATGTATCTGCCATTTTGTAATAATAGCAATACAAAAATGAGGATATTGGTTCGAATAATTCGTTTAATATGAAAAATGTTACATAGTTTATGACAAGACTATGAGGACTCGAAAACGTATCTACCATTGTGTAATGATGGGAGCAAAAAAAAAAGTGGATACTGGTCCGAATAAGTTATGCAATAAAAAAACATCGTGTATAATTTCCGATCATGCCATAAAGTTTATATTTGTATACACATAATTATACTTAAAAATCATTTATTATATATATTATATATAATTATTATATATTAAGTAATAAATATTATTACATATATATTTTTTTAATATTATATATTACATTATATACTTATTTATATAGTATATATTATATTAAATACTTATTAATTTATATATTATATATACTTGCTTATTTATTATATACTTATATTATATACTATTATTATTTATTATATATTATATACATTTTTATATTTTATATATTATATTATATATTTATTTATTATATATCATATTATATACTTATTTATTTGTGTATTATATATTACAATATATACATATTTATTTATATATTATATACTTATTTATTTATATATTATATTATTATATACTTATATATTATATACTTATTTATTTATATATTATATTGTATGCTAGTTTATTTATATATTATTATACTACATACTTATTTATATATTATATATTATTTACTTATTTATTTATATATTATATACTTATTTATTTATTATATACTTATATATTATATTATATACTTATTATTTATTATATCTTACATTATATACTTATTTATATATTATATATTACAATATATACTTATTTATTTATATATTATATTTTATATACTTATTTATTTATATATTATATACTTATATGATATATTATATTTTATATATTACATATTATTATATATTTATAAATCATTGTATCATGATGAAAACAACAAAAAAGATGAGGACATTAGTCCAAATAAATCGTGTAATAAGGAAAACATATTGTATTAATTTCTGACAGCCTTATAAATACTCGAAGTCATGAAAAGCGGATTATTATTAGGTTGCTGCAAAAATAATGTCGTTTTTTGACATGATCTTGAACGTCAAAAAACGACATTATTTCTGCACCAAGCTAATATAATAAAATATATCGTAAACTTAAATAATAAAATGGGCTTAATGATATTACGGTAAATGTTTTTTTCTTCTCTTGGAGATAGCTATGGTTTCTATGTGGAGATAGAACCACCAGACAGAACTTAAAAGAAAGCGTGCTATTTAGGTAGACGCTGATAATTAGGAGCGATTTAATAACGCTTGCGATGGAAGCTGGCCCTGATTACACATATGATAAAATGGAATTAATAATAATACTATAATAATGGCCAATACGATAATGGGCTTAATCAGTGCTTTTTTCGTATGTAATGAAAGAAAATGTTTTTTTGTTTTTTTAAATATCAATACTAAACAGGCATTGAAAACGTGACGTCTGCGCATTTCAAATATTGGTCGAAAATTATCGACGATTACAGAAACATGTAGAGAAGAAGCAAGAAAGAAAAACAAAAAAAAATAAACCAAAACAGAAACAGCGTATATACTCGTCTATAAGTCGGTATCTTAATATTTCGCATTGAAAGAATTGAATATATTAACGCTCCCCCCCAATACTCTGTCGACATGCAGATTGTAAAGTTTATATCAACAAAGCATCATAATCTCTCTTACAAATTATAAATTTTAGGATCACCCACCGTGGAGCGATATTTAACAAACTATATTCACAGACTGTATTGTGCCACTCTCAAACATGATAACAGATTTCAATAAACACCACCCCTTCTTTAATACGTGTATATGCCATGTTCGTTCACAATGCGGTAATTAAGGCTCTCCACAACTTCTTGATTTTTAATGATCTCAGCATCATGGGATACTGCTGCCATATATGGTCCGGGCCCCCGCTGTTCGTCTCGAGGTCCTCGACAGTTTCCAGAGACGGATATGCAATGTAATGGGTCCTGTTCTGGCATCTCGCCTACAGTCACTTTCTCACAGATGTGCCGTAGCTTCCTTCTGTCTTGTCTACAAGTATTTTCACGGCAACTGCTCCGACAAACTACTTTCAATGGTTCCCAAACTGCATGAATTTAAGCGTGCTACTAAGTTGGCATCTTAGTCCCATCCTTTCGCTGTCGAAACGGTTAAATGTAGCCGTCTCTCCTACTCCAATAGCTTCTTATCTCGCACTTCCTCTTACTTGTTTCCCTGATAGCTATAATCTTCAAATATTCAAATGTAATGTCATTCGACATCATCTGACGCCTTGATCTTGTTCCCTGTCCTTCAAACGCGTCTCTTTAGTCTTGCTCTACCTCTCTGGAACCCCTTGCGTACTAAAAAATTAATTCATCCTTCATGTTTATTCTTTATGAGGACATAAATTCCAGTTGTAGTTGGAGTCCTCGGATTGATTGGAAAAGGCTCCGATAGACGCATTTAAGGGATTCCTGGTAGCTTATGCCTTAAAGAAATACAAAACATTATACTCACAAGTACAGCTCTCACATTACGAAGAGCTTTATCTCAGTAAAACGAGTGTGGTCTTTTTATTTATTTATTTACATATTTATTTTATAAAAATGATCAGTGGAAGCATTTGTTCCATTCTCCATTTGAACAAAATTCTTTTCTCTCGCTTTCGATGGGTTCTGCCAGTGTTAAATTGTTCGAGCCTGCTTTCCTTACTATTCATTGTTACAGTTTTTTGGTACCCCTATGTACTAGTGAGCCAACCAAAATGAGCTGACTCATTTTATAGTCCACCAAGAGAAGATTAACCAATCAGAAGACTTGAAATATTCAATCCGACGTGTATAAAGGCGGCCACTTTGTTTTCTCCGAATATTCACTGCCAACCTCTGATATGGAAGACCTTTAGAGTTACTGAACAGCTGCTACTAGATATTGGTGTTATTTTATTGAACAACTTACTACGTTGGATTCTACATTCAGACTACGGTGAACATGTATAACATTCATCTATCTGGTTACTTTCTTTAGATCTAATACCTGTTGGTGCCAACAACATTCTGAATAATCTTTTCCCAGTACGATCTTCTATAGTTACTTATTTTTTACTTAATGTTCACCTAATAGAAGGCCCAAGGGCCACTCAATGTAGAACGACGCAGGAGGGGAAAAGGGAAATAAGTGCAGATTATGAAGATTTCGTACGATAGGTAAAGGTTAAAGAGGTTAAGTTTGTAGTGTTCTGGGAAGCATCGTCTTGGGAGTCTGTTCCATAAAGCAGGTTGATTTGTTTCTTTACGGCTTATCAACCCCTTATTTAAAACCAGAATATATTTTTAGATTGTAAGAATTTTTGTAGATGATAATGATTTTAGTGAGACAAGACGTACTAATTGACCTATAGCTAGGGGTGAGATGAAGAGGATTCATTTGTTTCCCAAAGGTATTTGCTCGTAATTGAAGATAACGAAACCAAATGGAATCGGAACGTGACTTCCCGATTAGCCATTAAACCATACGTACACCGAACCTGGTATACTCAAACGGTCACCCACCGAGGTACTGACCAGTCTCGACGTTGCTTAATTTCGGTGATCGTGCGGGATCCGATATTTCAACATGAGGTGGCCGTAAGGGCATAAAGTAGTGGATCTTAGGTGGGGGAGTTGCGCATTGTGGGAGAGGGGATTATGGTGGAAAATAATTAATTGAAAACAAGGCCATGAAAGCGCTTTTGAACTCAGTTAAGACTGAATAGTGACTCCTTGGGCAG
Source organism: Acanthosepion esculentum (assembly GCA_964036315.1). Lineage (NCBI taxonomy): Eukaryota > Metazoa > Mollusca > Cephalopoda > Sepiida > Sepiidae > Acanthosepion > Acanthosepion esculentum. Next base: position 25,304,463 of record OZ038511.1, on the reverse strand, counting down.
TTTCAGACCGGATACGGCATCAATATTCCATTTTTAATCTGATCTGACTTTTGTAATAACAAAAAATAATAGGAGAGGTCAGGCACCAGAGGTTGATGTTCTAGTATAGGGAGAGTCTTAGTTGTGAAGGTCTGAACTGGTGAAACTCAGGAATGAGACTAGCATAAAGATCTGCCCTGAAAATAGCAACAGAGTTCCAAAAAGACTGTAAAGTTGTCTCTATGAAAGTTCTTGTAGAGTGGAAAATCATTCATAAGCCCCAAAAGACTGCATAAATCCTCTTGAATTCTAACAAGGCTGGCAAGAGAGATTGGATAGCTCCAGACCACATATGCCAGCCATACTCTATCAAGGTTGGAATTTGAGGACTGGGCAGCTCCAAACCAGATATGCCAACCATACTCTATCAAGGTTGGAATTTGAGGACTGGGCAGCTCCAGACAAATTTGCCAATCATACTCTATCAATGTTGGAATTTGAGGACTGGGCAGCTCCAGACCAGATATGCCAGCCATACTCTATCAAGGTTGGAATTTGAGGACTGGGCAGCTCCAGACCAGATATGCCAGCCATACTCTATCAAGGTTGGAATTTGAGGACTGAACAGCACCAGACCAGATATGCCAGCCATACTCTATCAAGGTTGGAATTTGAGGACTGGGCAGCTCCAGACCACATATGCCAGCCATACTCTATCAAGGTTGGAATTTGAGGACTGGGCAGCTCCAGACCAGATATGCCAACCATACTCTATCAAGGTTGGAATTTGAGGACTGGGCAGCTCCAGACCAGATATGCCAGCCATACTCTATCAAGGTTGGAATTTGAGGACTGGGCAGCTCCAGACCAGATATGCCAGCCATACTCTATCAAGGTTGGAATTTGAGGACTGAACAGCACCAGACCAGATATGCCAGCCATACTCTATCAAGGTTGGAATTTGAGGACTGGGCAGCTCCAGACCACATATGCCAGCCATACTCTATCAAGGTTGGAATTTGAGGACTGGGCAGCACCAGACCTGATATGCCAGCCATACTCTATCAAGGTTGGAATTTGAGGACTGGGCAGCTCCAGACCAGATATGCCAGCCATACTCTATCAAGGTTGGAATTTGAGGACTGGGCAGCTCCAGACCAGATATGCCAGCCATACTCTATCAAGGTTGGAATTTGAGGACTGGGCAGCTCCAGACCAGATATGCCAGCCATACTCTATCAAGGTTGGAATTTGAGGACTGGGCAGCTCCAGACCAGATATGCCAGCCATACTCTATCAAGGTTGGAATTTGAGGACTGGGCAGCTCCAGAGCAGATATGCCAGCCATACTCTATCAAGGTTGGAATTTGAGGACTGGTCAGCTCCAGACCAGATATGCCAGCCATACTCTATCAAGGTTGGAATTTGAGGACTGGGCAGCACCAGACCAGATATGCCAGCCATACTCTATCAAGGTTGGAATTTGAGGACTGGGCAGCTCCAGACCAGATATGCCAGCCATACTCTATCAAGGTTGGAATTTGAGGACTGGGCAGCTCCAGACCAGATATGCCAGCCATACTCTATCAAGGTTGGAATTTGAGGACTGGGCAGCTCCAGACCAGATATAGCAGTAAAAGTCCATTTTGGTCTGATCTGACTCTTGTTAAGGTGAAGCATAGCATGGAATTTGAGGATTGGACATCTCCAGATCAAATATTGAAGCCATACTACATTTTGGTCTGACCTGACGCTTGAAAAGACAAAGCCTAGCAGGTGGAGACGGGCATTTACTGGAGTGGTACTAGAAGTACACCTTTTAGTATAGTAAGAGTCTTAGTTGTGAAGTCCTGAACTGGTGGAACTCAGAAATGAGGCCTGCATGAACATCAGCCATGAAAACAGCAATAGAGTTGCAAAAAGATTGTAATGTTTTCTTTGTGAAAGGGATAGTATAGTGGAACACAATTCATAACCTCCAAAAGACTGCATAAACCCTTTTGAACTCCGCCGAGGCTGGAAAGGAAGGATTGATCAGCTCCAGACCAGATATGTCAGCCATACTCCATCTTTGGTCTGATTTGACTCTCATAAAGTTAGTGCATGACATGTGTAGTCAGGTACTTGTGGAACGATATGAGATGCCGACCATTTTCACTGCCTTTTTAGCGATGAATCGCATATAGGAATTACAGATGAGATCTCACGTGTACTTATATTCTAATAGACGCTCAAAGAAAGCATCATCATTGCGATCAGGTTTTTTGTTTCACAGTCATGGGAAACGCAATGCATGTTTAATCCTCAACTGGCTTTGCAACTCATACTTGCCCGAAACTGGCTGCCAACTGCGGCTATAAAGCCCAGACTGCTTTTCTACTTAATCCATATCTGGGTTTCTTCGGTATAGATTACCAAAATTTCAGTTGCTTCTGTCTTGTTATAATCAGTTTCTTTGTAGTTAGTATTCTTCTTAAATCTTCCCCATTTGTCACATGCTCGGTCGATTTTATGCTCAGTATTCGCCGGTAAAATCGTAATATCGCTCCTTTTCTTTTTTTATTTTATGTTTCATGTCTTTTCCTACTAGTTCAAATATTATTTCGTACCCTACTGTATCAAAGGCTCTTGTATAGTCCATGAAACCTATGTATACGTCTTTCTCTCTTTGTATAATTCTTTCTGATATCTTTCTGATAATAGATATCGCATTAATTGCTCTAGTGTCTTCATAGATATTTGGTTTTAAAAATTAGGCTCATACACGAGTATATACGGGAATAATTAATCGATATAAAATAAAGAATAATGAAAGCTGAAGGGATAAAAAAAGAGGAGAGAAAAAAAGAAAGAAAACGTAACGGAGAAGAAAGAAACAGAAATAAAGAAAGAAAGAAAGAAAGAGAAAGAAATAAGAGGAGAAAGAAAGGAAGGAAGAATAGAGGAAAGAGTAGAAAGAAAGAAAGAAAGACAGAGAAAGTAATGTGTCGGCTTCCAAAGCCTTTTGCGTTTTGGCAGGGTTTTTCGTGTACTCACTTTTTCTCCGTGAGTTGCCTGAAATAAGAGATTAGCAGGAACTTTATTTTAAAGACTCTGTGAATTTTAATATTTTTAAAGAAAATATAAGAAAAATCAAACAGACAAAAAAAAAACAACCTTCGAACGAGTATATTAAATCGCGTAATTAAAATATAACGTGATCTCGTTTAAAAGAATATAATTCAGAACTATTAACCGTTGTTGTAAAAACCTGAAAAACTAAAAAAACAAAACATTAACTTTGAAAAAAAGAAATATGTAAATATTGTACTTACGATGGTCGAATGATCACAGGGGAAATAAAAATATTTATTTAAAGCAGTCGCAGTTGGGATTTGAACTCGGTTCTACTGCTTTCCGTTGAAAGCTTATTCATGTACTTCCTTCTATTTTATTTATTTGTTCCATAATTAACAATGATCTTTAGATAAAATTGTAGTCTGTGTCTCACTTCCAGATCACGTCAGAATAGACTTTGCCCTCAATATCACTATCAACCAAGCCAGATTGAAAGATTACATTTCTAGCCGGATGTGGTGGTCCGCAATTTAACCGATGTTAGGGGTAACCTCAACAGACGGACATACATACACCCTTGTGAAAATTAATGGAAACAAAACGAATAATTCCGTTATTATTTACTTTTTTCGTATTTTCCAATGTAACATGATCCGGTGGGCATGTTAGTACTCCGTATGCCAATTCCACGAAATCGTTCCTTGCAGACTGACCACAGATTCTCGATTGGATTTAAATCAGAAGAGTTTCCTGGCCAGTCTGTAGTACTTTGATTTGATCACTTTACCAGTGATCAAATCAAAGTACTATAGACTGGCCCGGAAACTCTCTTGCAAGTGTGTTCGTGCAGTGTTACAATTTTCGTATGCTTCCTTGGAGTAACGTCCATCGCAGACAATGGTCGTAGGACAACTAATCGACAGTCGAGACAACAGTGTCTGGGCGTGATAACAATCTGATGTAATCACGGATGACGCAATATTTTTCACGGTCAAACAAATTTAATCATACACCCCGAAAATAAATTTATATTACTATAACCACTGCAAATTACCTAATCTTAGGAAAAAATAGAAATCGATTACACCCTGTCACTTCAGTGGGTCTAAAACTGACTGTATGGAGAAAGAAAGGAAACTAAAGCTGTTGTTCCAATTAATTTTCACAAGGGTGTACATGCATATATATATATATATATATATATATATATATATATATATATATATATATATATATATATATATAATTAAGTAATTCATTGAGTCTATATATATATATACATACAATTTTTAGGTTAGATGCGGTATCTATCTTGAACCCCAGAAACTTGAAAGCGTTAATAATTTTTTTCTGTAGTTTAATAGTGAGTGGACAATTTCTATTAGGAACATAAATGAGTCCATCGTCTCTATATAGACCTAACTGCTTCGGATCTACGATTCTACTAAGAATCTCCAGAATTTAAAGACAAACAAGATTAGCCACCTGGATCGAATCATACGCTCCCATTGGAAGGTCTAAGTCATCACTCTTGCATTTAATATGAGTGACGAATTAATGTTGAAATGTTGACATAAAAACAAATTCAAATTTCCATGATATAGTTTTGCCTTAATTAGCTATCCAAAATCACTCGCCGACTCCCATCGCATCTAACACTTCAAATGTCGACATAAAAAACAAAAAATTAATTCGAATTCCCATAGTAGAATTTTGCTTTATTTATCTACCCTAAGTTACTCTTCTCCCCTTCTAAAAACCCTTATACTATATTAATTATAATCTATAAACTTTCCTCTACTTACAATATCACCCTTACACTCCTTTCATTACTGTCTTAAGTCTATTTATTTATACATTTTTTTTATACATTCATAATTTCTTCTTTAATTTTAAATTAAAGTTAAACATATGTGTCTTCTTCTATTACACACATTTGTCATCCTAATGTTAATATTTTGGTCTTTTTAATAAAAGTTCTCATCTTTAAGTTAGATACTTACTAACTTACTTGACCCCTGTTCAGATTGACCCTTTAGCTTTTAATATCAATTCCTCACAGTTAACTTCCTGCTTCCTCTAACCTTACAGACGTGAACTTTATTCCACACCGAGATTGAAAAGACAGACGGTCATTTTTGTCGTCTGCCGAAATAGCTCCATACGAGGTAAAAGGATTTATTTGATTATTAATTATATATATATATATATATATATATATATATATATTTTTTTTTTTTTTTTTTTTTTTAAGCGTATCACCCCGAGCAAGGCCGGTGGCCACTATCACGCAAGGGGTTACAGAAGAGTTGGAGGAAGAGCAGATAGGAGTGGTAAAGGAAGGGATGTGGAGAAAGAGAAGGACGGAGGGCCGATCGAGGTGTGGAGGTTACGGGAGATATAGAGCGAGAGCAGATAGGAATGGAAGATGTCAGGAAGTGGATAGATCAAGGCAACTGGAGTTGACGATTGACGCTACACTTAAACCGTTGGAGATTGTATTTGTCAGGGAAACAGTAACGGGGAAGGGAGTTCCATAGGCGAGATGTGCGTGACATGAAGCTATTGGAGTAGAAAAGACGTCTACACCTAACAGTTTCAACGGTGAAGGGGTGGGAACGGGATGCCAGCCTCGTAGGACGCTTGAATTCACGAGGCTTAGGGACAAGTGAAAGCAACTCCTCAGAGCAATTACCGTGGAAGTACTTGTAGAAAAGGCAGAGTGATGCAACATTGCGTCTGTGAGAGAGCGACTGCAGACGAGATGACAGATCAGGGCCAATCACATTGCATATCCGTCTCTGGATCTTATCAAGAACCCCGAGGCAACACGCAGGGGCTCCAGACCATAAATGGCAGCAATACTCCATGCAAGGTCGAATGGTAGACTTATAGACCTGGAGGATCGATTCAGGGGAGAAGAATTTCCTGGCTCGGCACAGGGAACCAACTTTTCTAGCGGTGGATGATGCAATTGACTCGATGTATTTGTTCCATCTCAGATCAGCGGACAGCGTGAGACCGAGCAGCCGCAGAGAGGAACTCTCGAGAAGTTGGTCCTCGGACATTCTGATGGGATGCAGGGATGGGTCCTTGTGGTGGTTAATGGAGAGTAATTTTGTTTTAGAGGCATTAAAGTTGACCATCCATTTCTCTCCCCAGTCCACAACCGATTGGAGGTCCTTTTCAATTTGAGCTGCCAGGTTAATTTTGTCCGCCTCAGTAGATTTGTGCTTGAGGCAGGAGTAAATAGTAGTGTCGTCAGCGTAGATACCGACTTGGGAGTCTATGGCGTCTGGAAGGTCATTTATAAATATGAGGAACAGAGTAGGGCCAAGGATGGAGCCTTGAGGAACACCAGCAGTAGTGGGATAGGAGTTGGAGAAGGATCCACTGAGAACAACCTTCAAATCCCGGTTTGATAGGAACGATTGAATTAGGTCAAACAATCGACCTGTGATACCATAACCCCGGAGCTTGCGAAGGAGGCCGGCATGCCAAACCCTATCGAATGCCTTGGAGATGTCAAGGGCCACGGCATGGGCTTCGCCGTTACTATGGATAGCTTGGTAGACAAATTCAGTGATGGCCGTAAGCACATCGGCAGTAGACCGGGCAAAGCGGAAACCATACTGCTTGTCTGAGAGCAGATCGTGGGATATCAGGTGAGTAGTCACTTCGGCGTTGATAATGGCCTCGAAGACTTTGCCGAAGATGGGAAGGAGACTGATAGGACGGTAATTAGAAGGGTTGGAGGGGTCGCCAGAGTTCTTAAAGACAGGAACAATGGTAGAGGACTTCCAGCAGTCAGGAAAACAGGAGTCCTTGAGGCAGCGGTTGTACAATTTAGAGAGGGCAGGTGCCAGTTCAGGTGCGCATTTCTTCAGGACAATGGCTGGTATTCCATCGCCGCCGGTAGCCTTGTGGGGATCTAAGTTAGAAATAATGCCCAGTACCGACGACGGGGTTATGTGCAAGCCGTCCAGTAGGGCCTCAGTTCTGGGAGGGAAGTCGGGCAAGGGTACCCCAGAGGAGTCAAGCATAGAATTGGAAGAAAACTTTCGAGCGAAGCATTCGGCCTTGTCGGCAGAGGTGGTCAGGACCTCAAACTGATTGAACAGTGGAGGAACGGAGGGTTTGTTACTATTCAGAACGTTCTTGCAGAGGCGCCAATAGTCCTTGGAGCCAAATTTGCGGGATGCAATACGTTCCTTCATCCGAGCTGCAAATAGTGCCTTGGCATTGTCGAGGGTACGCTTACACTCATTGCGTGCAGAGGTAAATAGACGTCTGTTGAAGTCGGACATGTCACTACGAAAACGGCGGAAGAAGTGGTTCCTATGGGCAATGGCGGCTGAGCAAGCAGCTGTGAACCAGGGGGAGGAGCGCGGTTTGACCTTGAATTTCCTGGAGGGGATGAAAGCTTCGATACCGGCTTTGATCCAGGAGGAGAACTCAGAAGCACAGTCATGAGTGGGGAGCTTAAATACAGCATCCCAGGGGACATCGCGGAGGAAGTCCCGAAACGAGTCCCAGTCAGCCCGTTGGTAGCAGAAAGTGGTTCTGGTGGTAGGAGGTTCTTTGCAGGGGGTGGGGCTGAAGGAGATACTAAATATATATATATATATATGTGTGTGTGTGTGTGTGTGTGTGTGTGTGTGTGTGTGTGTGTTAAATTAAATTTTTTATGTATATATTAAATTAAAAGTTTAAATGAATGTTTTTTAAATATTAAAACTTCGACGATTTTTCTCGCTCGATCATATCTACTCACGAAATATATCTTAACGTAAACAATGACATCATATTCTGAAATTGATTAATTTGTACTTCGCTAAACAGACGCTTCTCTATGCCTAAGTGGTATAGCAAGTCAGATCAAATGAAGGTTCGGTATAGTACACAGGTTCGATTCCTTTTGGGAGAACGCATATTTTCTACGAAATGTCTCGAACATTCAGGTTGGTAAATGTAATTAATACTGTTTATATATATATATATATATATATATATATATATATATATATATATGTGTGTGTGTGTGTGTGTGTGTCTGTAATTCTAGTGCCATTAAGCAACATCTCATGTCACATACTGTTTCCCTTCTGCATTCTGAAATTCGTAAAATCCTTATAGATAATATTAAAATTATTGATAAACATACAGACATGAGACGCCTTAAAATCTTAGAAGCACTACATATTAAAAGCAAAAGACCTCTTATTAATCGCATAGATTACAATATTTCTGGAAACATCCTTCAATGTTTATAATATATTTAAATTTTATAACGTATTCTTCGATCTTTTGGCTTGTATAATAAAAATCTTTTTCACGCCTTCACATGATTGAAGATCTTCGCCATGCACGTGATAACATCATCGCGTCTTTTGAAATTAAAATGATTTTGTAACGTTTATTTAGTTTGTAAAAAATAAAATGTAGCAACATGATTCCGCTACAAGACAATTTGCAAATGTTTTAAAAAGTTTTTACTCTACATATATATAAGACATTGTTAAAAATTTTGACCCTGAAGATGAACAATGATGTTCGAAAGTACTCGGTTATCTTACGGACAATATTTATTTCAATATAATTTTCAAATAAAGTCTTATTAGAAAATATGAGAAAATTCAAAAGAGAATATGCAGGATATATCTTTGACATTCAACACAACATATATATATATATATATATATATATATATATATATATATATATATATATATATATATATATATGAGTGTCTTCGAAATCGGGAACGAGAATATATTGTCTACGTTAGGGACGAGATGCTGTCCGATTTGTTGAGGATCTCCGGATGAGAGATTAAGTCTTGTGTTTTCATTAGCGCAATGATATCATTACAAACACTTCATAATAAACTATTTACATGTTAGCATGCTGCTCTTGCACCCATTAATAATAATGAAGATGATATTTTAACTGTACAGAAAAATAATTTTCAAAGTGAAAGTGAAAGTGAATTTGAAAGTGAAAGTAAATATGAAAGTGAAAGTAAATTTTAAAGTGAAAGAATTTTTTTTTAAATAGAATGGTATATAAGTATTTAGTGCTTGGTAGTAGCCGAGGAAGTTGTGGATTTTATAAATAAATGACAGTGCTACCTGAGCAGTGGAAAAGCATTTGAATAGACTATTGAAAAACTCGGCGAGCTTGAAACCTGGAACACCCAGACGACAGCATTGCCAAAAAATAAACCCAAAAAAACAACAACAAAAAAACAGCTGGAGCTTTTTTTAATTTTCTTTTTGCAATATATGTTAGATGTTAGCCGATTTTTAATATTTGAAGTAGTTATATATCTATGGATATATAACTTTGTTCATTTTTCTTCTTTTATGTAATTGTGTATCTGGTTCTAGTAAAACAAGTCACTAAGTATTTTGTTGCGGTTTGAAAGTCAAATAATAATAAATGCGGTCAAATAATAATATTTTTGCCGTGGTTTCAACCAGCGTTTCTCAACCTTTTCTTCCCTGTGACCTATTTTGGGTGTCAAAGGAACTTTAGGCCCGCATGAGCACGAATAGAAATTCCATGTAACAGGAAATGCATTTTATTTACAAAAGGAAAACGTTGTACGAAATATAAATCCTCACTAGTGATTACACTGTTGATTAACGGTGCCGTTATGCTTTAACTAAATAAGTCTCATTAAATTAAAAAAAAAAGCTGATCTCAAATGAATTAAAAGAACAGGAATTCTTTCTAATAAAGGCAAAACAAAAAAAAATTACCTTGCATTATTTACATTATTCGGACAGTTATCATCGTTGCTATATTCATAACGTTTCGGCCGTTGTACGCTTCGGCCTTCTTCAGATGATTGGAATTTCGACTCGAACCCTTTATTTTGTCCACCGGGGTAGATTGTTCTAGTTCCACGTGGAACTAGAACAATTCGCCTCGGTTCGAAAAGTCCAATCACCTGAAGAAGGCCGGATCAGACGAGAAACGAAACGTTGTGAATATTGCAATGAAGATGAGGATAACCGTTTGAATAATGGGAATAATGCAAGGAATCATAATACCTCACCTCAGTGATGTAGACAGATAAAAATTTTCCAAATCAAATGTAATTTATTATAAGAAGAAAACATCGAATATTTTATCTAAATAATTTCTGAATAATTAACTCTTAAAAATAAAGTAAAGTTCATATTTTCATACCGCTGGAGAAAATAGAATTTCAAAACCCACATCTTTACTTTGGGCCAACTCCAGGTCCATTTTAAAGGTTTCTCAGGACCACAATGAAAATAACTAGTTTAAACGACTTATTCGATATGAGAAGAATTTCGCAAAAACTCTTAACAGACATTCCTTGTCTGTTCTATACTATAAATCATGTTTAAACTAAGGAATCAATCCTAAATATACAATATTTAAATTATATGTATATTTATATACAATTGATAATTTGGGCAGCAATCCCACTTTTAAACATGTATCCTTAATGAGGACTGACAAGATACTGCGATTAAACTTTTGAATCCATTTTCCTTGTGTTCCTACAAATATTTTCTTTTCACGATATAAACTGTTTCAAAATTGTCTAAATGTTTTTATATATCCGAGTGCTTTCAGCTATATTTATTAAGCCTTAACTAGGATGATTCTATTTTTAACTGAATATGTAGATTTTCATATATGTATATCTATAATGATGGGACCATGCTGATTGTGTTTGTAACCCCCCCCCCCCAAAAAAAGACAGGTCTATTAACCGGGTTGATTTGCAAGGGATATGCGCTTCAGCAGGACCGAGATCGGGGGACGAACTCCCTTCTTTCTGACTGCATGAAATGTGTGTGTTTATAGGATATATAATAGTATGCAAAGCAAAAGTGAAGACGATGAGAGAAAGGGGGGAAATTTACTAACGATGCGTTTCCCCGAGAGCGTCTGCTCTTTTTGGCTTCCTCAGGTTAGAATGAAAAAAAGACAAAACTGTATTTAAGCAAAACTTAGATTACCATATCACTTATCTAAAGCAGTGGTTCTCAACCTTTTTTTTTTTTTACCCATGAACAACTTTTCCTTTAAATTATTTGTGGCCCTAATAACCATTTGATAAAAAAAAAAGCTTATTTTATTTTTTACTAATAGATAAATTTAAGAATTGTATTATAAAAATAGTAAAATGTATTTATTTTGAGGTAAAATTAATTTAATGAAAATAAACTTGTATTTGACAATTAAATTCTGTAGAACATTTATGTACACTAGGAAAATAACTCATAATGAACCATTTTAAAAATACGTGAGTACCTAGTAAATTAAAAAAAGGAGATTTATTCAATAATTTCCCAGAGGTTGATGCTGCACTGCGAGTCTTCATATCAACGATAGTCGAAGAACACCTCTTTTCACAATATCGATTCTATTACCATATTAATTCATTTATATTAAGATTTTATTTTATTAATATTTAAAATTAATTATTATTTATTATTAATATAATAAGTTATAATTTTTATACAATTTTCCATTATATATATAACCCTTCCTTTATATATGCTTCTCCGTTTTTATTCAACTTTTACAATCAAAATAACCAGTTGAGTAAATGAGATGATAACATATATCGCTTGATCTTGTTTTCTGCTAGTTTTAGAAATTTTTCTGTTTTTAGTCTTTTAATATGGCTTAGATTAGTGTAGAAATTCCGACTCTCAGTTGTAACAACCGTTCTGAAGTGAAATTGCTCTATGGACCACGAAAATATCACCGTGCACCCCCAACTTACTACTTTTTGTGTGTGAACCCTCTGTAATGTTACATGTATCCCCAGAATTCATGTGCACCCCGACTGAGAAGCACTAGTCTAAAATCAAGAGAGTATCAATCAGCCTGTTCGTTTTATCTATATCTATATTAGAGTCGGTTGGTATTGTTGGATTTTAAATCAGGACGTGTATTCTTTTTTTTTTTTCATGCACTTTCGTCTTTCTTTCATTATAACCCGAGGAAGCCAAAGACAGCATACGATCTCAGCGACACGCGTCGTTGATACATTTTCCACTTTGTCTCGTCTTTTTCACTGCCTGAAATGTACAATGTTTATTGATTGGTTGCTTCATTAGTTTTGAACGTATGAGAAAAGAAATAAGCAAAACCCCAAAAAATAAAGAATAGCCAAAAACATAGAACGTCATGGGCGAAATATTCCATGTCATTAAAAGAAGAAATTGCAAAAAGTTAAAGAATTGGAAGAAAAGAAAATAGAAAAGTCTTGTGTCTACTCACCGTCATTTATCTCATTCCTGCGTTTGCATTGCAACTTGGGTCGCTTTTGTCTGATAAACCTTAGGGTTTCATCATCTACTTTTCCTCTTGTTTTTATCTGGGCCAGCGTTCCCTTCAGGATCAAAAGAAAACGGATTTAATAATAATAATAATAGTAATGAAAAAATCCTTTATGCAATGACAGGAGGAGCGGTTTAAATTACGATAAATTTATTTACGTTTTCTTGACTTCAGAGCACCACAGCATAAAGTCCCGGAGAAATGTACTGTTTTTGGTTGGAACCATTTCAAAATCTTTTACAAAAAGCAAAACGAAAACAAACAAAAAAGTCCACCCCCTCAAAACATTCTAACTTGATATGACATTTTATGGAATTCTTATGATATTTTAATGATATTCTTAAGGTATTCCTATGACATTCTGAAGTCCATCTTATGACATAATAATGTCATTCTTATGACATTCATATGACATCTTTATGATATATTAATAACATTTTTATGACAGTCTTATGACATAATAATATCATTCTTATTATATTTTAATGACATTATTGTAACATTCTTATGACATAATAATGTCATTCTTATGACATTTTATGATATTCATATGATATACTTATGATGTATTAATAACATTCTTATGATAGTCTTATAACATAATTATGCCACTCTTATTATATTATTATGACATTATTATAACATTTTTATGACACAGCAATCTCATTCTTATGATATTTTTATGACATTCTTATAACATAATAATATCATTATTATAACATTCTTATGACATAATAATGCCATTCTTATGATATTATTATGACATAATAATATCATTCTTATGACATTTTTATGACATTATTATGGTACGATATTTTTTGACATATTAATGATATTTTATAACATTAATGTGCGTTGTGTTGCATTGGATATCGGCTCGGAAGGAGAACTCAGAGTTCCAAGTTCGAATTCCAGTCAGGTTCGTTACATTCACTTAATTGCAAATATCCTTGGGAAAGGTATAGATCCGTCTCTACCCCTCGTTGGACGAACTTGGTCCTATAGCCTTGGTTGGCAATCAGTCTACCGCAGAATGAAACGGCAACCGCTTGCGTGAAAATTCCCTTCATCGTCAATTTCGATCGCCCCAACGTGTATGCAGTATGGGGGGTTAGGTGGCCAGATATAAGCGGTGAAGTGTCTGCAGAAATTGACTGACAGCCATGACTGCGTTCTCCTGCTTGTTTGGCATGGTGCAGAGTCCAGTTGCCAGATTTAGGCTCTTCCAGCAGCCACCCTCTTGACCCACGTCAGCACTACCTCAATAAGTCACGTGATGTAGACCGCTGTGTTGAGTCTGAGGCCTTCACCAACAAATTCAGGAGTTCATTTCTTATCAGAACGACCTGAGTGACTTTTCTGAGCTTGCATACCTTCGTAATCACTATTAGACTCATCCAACTCTTTCCGAATCCTCTGCACTGTCCTCGGATTGAACCCAAACACTCTGAAATGTGCTCGATGTCATATAACAAAGCTATAAACTATATACATGGTACGGTGGATAAATTGTCTCTAAATTACGCAAAAACGAAAATAATACAGACATCTCATTTAACAGATATATTTTCCAAAATTACACAAAAAGATCTACTAAAGAGTAAATTTATTCAATAAAATCACCATTGGCTTCAACAACGGCCGCCAGACGACCTCAGAATCACCTGTTTCTCTTTTGAATGGTCTCCTTGTTTAAGTTGGTGAATGCTGTCATAATCCTTGCCTTCAGTTCTTCTTTGGTGTTTGTCATATAGGACATAAATGAATGGAATCATTCGTTTATGTAGATAATCGGAGTTAAGTAGAGTTAAGCAGATTTAGCATTAGGTTAATTACTAAGCTTCGTGTAATAAACCTTCTATTTCATTACTTACTTATAAGTTTGTCTTCCTTAATTATTTCCCGCTGCTGTCTTGAAATCACGAGATACTACAGATCATTTGAGGAGAGTTAGCATTAAGGTCATAACCGCGCGTTAAGCTCTTAGTGCTTGTCGAACGCACTGCTTTCGGGTAAAGAGGAACCAGACGAGGCTAGGCCGAACGGCAGATCTCGTATGGGGAGGTAGACAAACCAGACCCCTTTTTGCCCGAGCTTACGGGCTCGGAACGCCCTACGTTAAAATAAATTTGCCTTAAGCCACATCCCGCTTTGTGGTGAGGACTTGGGTAAATACTAGGTCTTAGCCGTTCGTTAAGATATTACTATTTGTCTTGTTGATTTCTCTGCATTCGGGCGAAGAGGAACCAGACGAGGCTATGCCGAAGGGCAGAGTCTCGTATGGTGATGTAGACAAATCCGACTCCGTTTATACGAGGTCTACGGGGAATTTTCTCCCGGGCCTACGAGCTGGGAAAAAGCCACGTTAAACCGACCTTGTGCCACATCCCGCTCTGTGGGGAGTTCGGATAAATACCGAGTTAGCATTAGGTTATTTGCTAAGTATTCCTTCATGTAGTTAAGCTTTTGTTTCGTTACTTACCTACGATTTTGTCTTCCTTATATATTTCTCTCTGTTATCTCAATAACATGAGATACAAGAAATTGACGTCTTAACGATTTCATTCTTCTAAATAATAAAGCTGAAAAAAAAATGGGATGACACAATAAAGAGCTAATGCTGACTTGCCTTCAGCAATGAAGAGAAAAACTGCTCAGCTGACCAGCTCAACCTGATTGATTGATTTATTTTCTACAGTTTACCAATACTTTGAATGTTATTTCAAGACAAAATATTTTAGATTGTAAGGATACTTTTTTTTAGGTAATAATAGTTTAGTGACACAAGTCTTACTAATCGTCATATAAGACAGAAATGAATGGAATTGTCCATTTATGTAAATAAACAGAGTTGAGGAGAGTTAGCATTAGGTCAGTTGCTAAGTGTACCTTTGTGTAGTAAATCTTCTATTTCATTACTTACCTACGAGTTTGTCTTCCTTACTTATTCTCTGTTATCTCGAAAACACGAAATACAACAAGATATGACTACCATTTTGACTCTTGTACAATCTGAACTAGAGTCTACCTTTTTTTACTCTTGTACAAACCACAGCCATGTATACCTTTTTTTGACTCTCATGTACAAGCGCCACTTTTGACTCTTTCACAATGATCATGAAAGATGATGAAAGTGATCAGTAACTTATACAGGAGTGAAACAAACCACTTGTTTCTTTGGCTCAGGTCCAGAGGCTCAGGTCCAGAGGCTCAAGCTGAGGATAAATCTGCCTCCCCCAACAGCTTATTGAGGAGAGTTAGGATTTGGCCAATTGCTAAGTGTACCGTCGTGTAGTAAACCTTCTATTTCATTACTTACCTACGAGTTTGTCTTTCTTATTCATTTCCCACTGTTATGTCGAAAACGCGAGATAAAAAAATAAAATTTATACAAAAAACGTTTATACAAAACGTACACTTATACTTAAAATCAGAAGAAACAATTGATATTTTTTGAATATATAATGAGGAAGGTTTGAAGAACCTGACACTCACGGGGCGTATTAAAGGCAAGAGGAACAGAGGAAAACAGCGTATAAACTACCTATTGAGATAGTGTTAATGCATGGCAAAACGGAGTTTATGAGAAATAACAAAAAGACAATATTTATTAAGAGCTACAAAGGATAGGATATTGTAGAGAGCCATGATCGATAACGTCCTGAAGGGACACGGCACATAGATGAAGACACAGACAGTAAAAAAAAAACCCTTACAAAATATGTACAGGGTTTAGTGAAACTGAAGTTAGTGACCGTACTATTTAAAAGTGAGGTAGGTGACTTTCAAATAGAAATGAGTTTTTTTCGAAGATACGCCTTTGTGCAAATTAATTGAAACAAAACGAATAATTCCGTTATTATTTAATTTTTCTGTATTTTTCTCATGAAAGATGACGCAGTACATATGTTAGTACTTTGTATGTCCATTCTACGAAGTCGTTCCTTGCAGATTGACCACAGATTCTCGATTTCCGGGCCATTCTGTAGTACTTTAATTTGCTTACTGGTAAGGCTTACGAACGTGTTCATGCGGCGTTACAATTTTCGTACGCTTCCTTGGAGTAACGTCCATCGCAGACAATGGCCGTAAGACAACTAATCGACAGCCGAGACAATAATGTCTGGACGTGATGAAAATTTGATGCAATCACAGATGACGCCATATTTTTCAAGGCGAAACAAATTTTATCATACACCACTGTAAAAGACCTAATCTGAGTTAAAATAGAAATCGATTACACCCTGTCACTCTAGTGGGTCTAAAACTGACCGTACGGTGAAAGAAAGAAAACTAAGCATGTTGTTTCAATTAAGTTTCACAAGAAAGCGAACAATGGGTGAACTTTAGTTGTGTCCGATGCTTGGGTCCAACACAAGTCATCAAAACTATGTATGAATTACATCAAACCCATAAGGACATTAAAGACATTTCTTGAAAACGTTATAAATCTTTACTACAAATATATTCATGGCAACTATTCTGACGCGCTGCGTTTTTCATTTTTTTTTTTTAAATCATTTCACCCCAAGTAAGTTTTTCTTTCACCACTGCTGTGACCTGGTACTGAACTCACAAATCTTTAGGTCTAGTTGAGTTAAAGGGTAATAACTAAGACATCCGGGAGAGGCATGGCACGTGGAACTAGAACAATCGACCCCCGGTGGACGAAATAAACGGTTCGGTTCGAAATTCCAATATCCTGAAGAAGTCCGGAGCGTACAACGGCCGAAACGTTGTGAATATGGCAATGACGACGAGGATAACAGTTGAAATAATGTAAATAATCATAGTAATTCGTCACAGAGATATAGACAGGAATTGTTTTATTGTCTTAATTTTAATATTATGGAATTGGTAAGATCCAGTTTTCAGTTTGTGTGAAGTTCAGAGAATCGTTTTTACACTTTGGGATCTGTTCGTTCGTGGTTTCATGTTTTTATTACTTATTTTCTAAATAAATTTTTATCTGATATTTCCTCAAATCCATTTTTGCTTTTTAACACAATTTCATAAGATAAAGCAACAGTACCTTTGACGAAAAAAAAAAAGACGAGGAAAAAACAGTAATGTTTCATCTCAGAAGACATTTCTAGTCTATCGTTCCGACCGCAGGATTTCTGAGAAGCATGAATCAAGGTGCAATAAAATTACTCACTTTGACCGCATACAAGATGGCTAAAATATCTACCTGAATCTTATGACCAAAGTTGAGATTCTCGTAGGCTAATTTTCTCCGCAACGCCCACTCCTACTGGTCATAATTAGACCTGAAACGGTCACTTTTACCTTTGATCGACTCCATAATAATATTATTTACTCGAATATTATTATTATTAACAACATTTAAAGAATAGCGCCATTTAAGAAAAGAAAAGGAAAAGAAAAGACAGTGTTTGACAAGGTTCAACAATATTTCGACACTATGTCTGTCTTTAAGTCATCTTTAAAAATTCTATGTTATTGTCAGTTATTTGAAAAGAAAAACATAACTTGAAGATCAGACATACTGTATAAATATAGCATTATTCTCTAAGTGTTGTCAATAATAATAATATTCGAGCAAGTAATATTATTAAGGTTTTGGTCAAGATAAAAGTGACCGTTTGAGGTATAACTTTTCCTAAATCACGCTGTTGTCTAAGTGTTGAAAAATATTAACAATTATATCACTGATTCTGTTTATTATTATTTTCATTCATTCATTCATTATTATTATTATTATTATTATTATTATTATTATTATTATTATTATTATTATTATTATTATTATTTCCTTTGAGTTCTTTTGTGTACATATTTTTGTCGGGTCCCAACCAGAGACCTAAGGTCAGAAATAACTTCACAATAGCTTCCACTGATCATTTTTATAAAATACATATGTAAATAAATAAATAAAAAGATCACATTCATTTTACTGAGATAAAGCTCTTCGTAATGTGAGAGCTGTACTTGTGAGTATAATGTTTTGTATTTCTTTAAGGCATAAGCTACCAGGAATCCCTTAAATGCGTCTATCGGAGCCTTTTCCAATCAATCCGAGGACTCCAACTACAACTGGAATTTATGTCCTCATATTATTATTATTATTATTAGTAGTAGTAGTAGTAGTATTATTAGTATTAGTAGTAGTAGTAGTAGTATATTTTTTCTGTTTATTACAAAATCTTACCAGTCATTACAGAAGAGCTAAGGGAGTAAGGGAAGGTACTAAATATATATTCTGATTTCAATGAAGTCAAGTGAAACTTAACGTATCTGTTATTTATACATTCGTTAGATTCTTAATACTCTTCTGAGTAGATGAACAATTCCACACTGAGCAATATTTTTTAATCTTATAAAGAGGATCTACCAACAATCTTGTTAATGTGCTTGCCTCTCCTTTTTTATCATATCCACGGATCCAATTATTTTATGTGTAAGAATAGGTTTAAGATACCATATTTTTTTCATTTTCATTTTGAAAGTCCTTATTATGATATAACACTTAATAATTAGAATTTAATTTGATGGCAATGCCATATCTATAAGAAGTCATTTTTTTATTGTAGTTTTTGATGACAATGTCTGTCAAATATTTTAACATATTTTTTCATTTTCAATTTCAAAGTCCTTATTATATAACATTTAATAATTAGAATTTAATTTGATGGCAATGCCATATCTATAAGCCATTTTTTTTAATTGTAGTTTTTGATGACAATGTCTGTCAAAATCTTAAAGTTCCAAAGAAAGGTGTCTTCATGATTTTCTAGAAATGTTTCAGGAGGTTAGCTGGACCCATCGAAATTCTTCGGTTTAAAGGTCGATACTTAACATATAGCCTTTACATTTTAAGGAAAAATTGCAAGCATTTATTAAATAACCATATCTTTATAAATCGCATATCGTGTTATAATATTTTTTCGAATAGATTGGCATGACGTCTTTTTTCCTTGTGAAGGTTAACCCATAGAAATTCATCGCTTTTGCTCGTTTTATTACCGAGACTAATAATTTCAGGTTGCCGTATTTCATGTAATTACACCATTGGACTGAAGCAGACATTGAACCTTAGAGTGTGTTTTCGTTTTATCTAACTTTATGGGCAAAGGAAAGGCAAGTTAAATTAGTGGGCAGAGAAATTTGTGGATAGGGTCAGGCAAGTTAAATTTGTGGATAGGGGGCAGGCAAATTAAATTTGTGGACAGGGTAAAGGCAAGTTAAATTTGAGGAGAGGGGACAGGCAAGTTAAATTAGCGGACAGGGGACAGGCAAGTTAAATTTATGAACAGCGAACAGTCATGCTGTGACAGGGTATTTGCGAACTAAGGAACAAAGGAACGAGCAGAATTATTATTATTATTATTATTATTATTATTATTATTATTATTGTTACGGTAAAAAGAATTGTTGTAACAATGTATCAGTGAGATTTGTTAGTACATCATACCTAAGTAGACCTCAACATACTTTTCTCATCATCGGACTGGATACTCTGGTGGAAAGGGACATAACTGAGAGGAAATATATGTAATAGGAAAACTGTGTTTTGGTTTAGGGTCACCAGTAGTAGAGCAAGTTTTTTTGAAAATCATTTTCTGCTGTTTTCCCTTGAAAAGTTTTATTACTGTAATCATATAGGAATGTTTGTGATTTTTTGCTTTAAGTTAAGCTGTACGACGAGCTTCCTTTTTATATTATTGCGTTCGGTGCCGTCACTGTATTCAAAGCTTTAGACGCCAACAATACTCCATAGACCGTATTAACAAGAGACTGTGTATCATCGTTTCTAGAAGATTACAGAGGATTTCATGCCTACTCTTTGGTTTAGCTCTCCGCCACGTGCGGGCTAGCATCTCTAAGGAATCTGGGTGCGGAACAGGTGTGGACGCTTCAAATTTCTTGAAGCCCGCTTTCGACCTCGCGCCGTTTTGGTCTTATATCCCAAACTTAGACATCCCTGCCATAACAACGCGGTATTCTGACCTATCGCTAGCCATCCTGGCTCAGTTTCTGCGTTCTGTATCTTAAACAGTCATGTTTTCTGTTATAACTAATTGCTTTTGTAATGTTTTGTAATATAATTTTGTTTTATGACTCTCCAGATTCCTTTAATTATTAATTGTGATTTTCTATGACTTCAATGGAAACGTAGAGAAATGGCTTCCTTTTAACTTCCATTTCTTTGTTATTCGCCAATTGGTTATTTGGAATTTGTTATTTAAGAACTATTTAGATTGGTTTCCAGTTGCCTTGTCCAAAGTGTGTCATTTTCTTTCTCTTAGATTTCTTGCTTCCAAAGGCTTTGTTTATAATTCTATTTGACCGATAGCACAAGAAAGAAGTGACATATTCATACGTCTCCCAAGGGAATTTGTACGAAAATGGTTCTGAAGTCGGCTCATCGATTTTACTCTCTTCACTGAAACCGGTTACACTACCGAAATATTCAACATTCAAATTTTACATGTAGCTGTCT
This sequence comes from Acanthosepion esculentum, assembly GCA_964036315.1. Taxonomy (NCBI): domain Eukaryota; kingdom Metazoa; phylum Mollusca; class Cephalopoda; order Sepiida; family Sepiidae; genus Acanthosepion; species Acanthosepion esculentum. The sequence continues at coordinate 25,283,627 of OZ038511.1, read as the reverse complement.
CTTCTACTTCAATAGTTTCATGTCTCCCACCTCTCGCCTGTTTACCTGATAGCTATAATCCCCAACTATTTAAATGTAATGTCAATCGTCGTTTCCAGATGCCTTGATCTATCCCCTATCTTTCTCTTCATCCTTTCCTCTATCACTCCTCTTTGCTCTTGCTCCAAATCTCTATAACCCTTTGCATGCTAGTGGCTTCCGGCCTTGCCTGCGGTGGAACGCTTAAAAAAAACTCTCATCTCTCTGTATGTGATTTCATTTACTGTACAAAAATTTTATTCTGACACTAAAGGTGACTGATCTCTGAACAATAGTGTGTTTGAATTTCATAGTTGTGTTGTCATATTCTGCTATGGCAACAGAAAACAACTTTGAATGAAATTAACAATAAGGTTACTTCAATTGATAGACCTTGAAAAAGATTGCAGTGGAAAGTGGAAGTATTATTAGTAATGCAGAGGTCTAAACGTTAAATACGCTAATAAATCTTCTTGTATATACACTGCTGTAATAGAGGTACGTCTGATTTGTCCCCGCATTTTTTATGCAGTCAAATACGGCACTTTTAATAAAAGACACGAAAAAAGTAACAGATGCCATAAAAAAGGCACGTTGGTAAAAAAAAAAAAAAAAAATAGATAAAGAGTAGTAAATTTCCAGTAATACGTACTTTTTCTAAGTCGAAGGTGAGCTGGAATTTTTGAAGAAAATCTCCGGCAAATTCCGGATAAGTTCGTAATATTTCCCGTAATTCTGCGATGTCGATTTTGTTGATATCAGAATAAGAAAGGGGGCGGACAGTGTAGAGTGACTTTCCTGCCGCACCCTTATCTCGAATATCACCGCCAAAGATATCATGTTTACCTGAAGGACAAAAGAATAGTGTAAACAATCGGGAAATCGTTGAATGCTGCAGACGACAAACAGTTTGTAGAAGTAATTAAAACGGAAAGAATTTCTTTCATTTATAAGACAAAAAAAAGGAAGAAATGAGGGGAAAAAGTTTGTTTTTGAACAATGGAGATTTAATCACAAAGAATAATGAGTAAATTCTAATTCGATAACAAGAGAAATAAGCACTTATTTAAATAAGCTTATATATCTATATATATAAATATGTATATATGTATATATATTATATATATATAGATATATATGTATATATATATGTATATATGCGTTATATATGTATATATGTATGTATGTATAGATACATGTATATATGTTATATATATATATATGTAAAAGTATATATGTATATATATATTTATATGTGTTATATATATATATATGTATATGTATATATATGTATATATGTGCTTATATATGTATATGTATATATGTATATATGTGCTCTCTATATATGTATATGTATATATGTATATATATGTGTTATATATATGTATATATGTGTTATATATATGTATATATGTGTTATATATATGTGTTATATATATGTATATATGTGTTATATATATGTATATATGTGTTATAAATATATGTATATATGTATATGTATGTATGTATATATGTGTTATATATATGTATATGTATATATGTATATATATTTATCTGTATATCTATATTTGTATATATGTGTTATATATATGTATATGTATATATGTGTTCTCTATATATGTATATGTATATATGTATATATATATATATGTATATGTATATGTATATATATTTGTGTATATGTATATATGTGTTATATATATGTATATGTATATATGTGTTATATATATGCAAATGTATATATGTATATATGTATATGCATATATGTATATATATGAATATATGTGTTATATATATGTATCTGTATATATGTATATATGTGTTATATATATATATATGTATATATATGCATATATGTGTTATATATTTGTATATGTATATATGTTTATATATATGTATATATGTTTTATATATGTATGTATATATGTACATATATGTATATATGTGTTATATATATATAATTTTGTATTATATATATATATATATATATATATATATATATATATATATATATATATATATATATGGTTTTGTTTAAATTTGTTTTATATATATAAAGTTTTACTTAATTTTGTGTTACATTTAAAGTTTTATTTATTTTTTATTATATATTTCTTCAGATTTCTGTAATCGTAAGCATAGGTGATGGAACATCAAAACATGTTTCTCAGAGTAAAGATGGACTTATACAAATCAGGTCGTTCTCTCAACTCTTCTGTACGGTGCGGAAACTTGGACCCTGTACCGCATGCAAATAAATCAACTTGACGCCTTTCACATGCGCTGTCTTCGTGCCATATGTGATACCAAATGGGATGACACGGTCAAGAATAGTGCAATACTGAAGAAAGGTAGCAACACCACAGGCATTGAAGCCATTCTAGCAATGATTCAACTTCGGTAGGGTGGTCCTGTTGTGAGAATGGATGAGCGTAGGTTTCCAATAAAGGTGTTGTATGGGCAATTGGCAAATTCCATGCGTTCAGTTTGGACGCTAAAAACAATCTGAACGGCAACTAGAAACGTCTCAACTTTGATCTGAAAACCTGGGAAGGCCAAGCATCAAACCGAAAGGAGTGGCGTAAGACATGTTTCATTAAGTTAAAGGGTTTTGAAGACAGTAGACTGAAGCACCGTGATCAGTTTCGTAAAGCTCTGAAGCAGAGACGCCATCAAAATCCTGCTTTAAAAAATTTCATTTTTCAGCGTGGCTTTGTTTATCGCAGCAAAGCTGGGCTAGTATCCCACTTAAGAAAGCACAAATAAAATGTCGTTGATTTTCTCTACAGTAGCCCCTGCTAGCATGCACAGATGTAAATGTATAATTACAATCAGAATGAGACATGAAATGAGAAAAGAGGCTATGGCAAATCTAATACTCACAGAGAATATTGAAACCAGGTGAAGCCAGGTGAATTTGCGAGTAACCTACTTAAGCTGATTGTATGAATGGGCAGTAGAAATAGATCAAAGGAGAACGGTGAAGGGGCAAAAGTTACTTAGAACACCAAATGAAGTTGTGGAGAGTCATTATAACCAACTTACTGAGTTTTGGAAATGAATGGCAGAACAATGGCAATTGTAAAAGGGCAAAATTATTTAGAGCAACATAGGAAGTTGTGGAGAGCCATGATCGCCTATGTCCCGATGTCACATAGCACATGAGAGAAGTCATATACCTGATGGATTTCAGCTTTCATATCCGCTTGTATTCAAAATATTTGCAGTAAGAGAATAAAAATAAAAGGATAATAAGCAAGAAAATGACCCCTAGGAAAATATTCTGGTTTAGCAAATTTATGGGGAGAGATAGGTAGAAAAATGATATGAAAAACACTGATTAATCATGAAACAAACAACCTTTAAGAGAAACGTAATTTGGGCTAAGTAGTACATGAAAACTGATTTCCCACCAGTAATTAGTAGTGATAAATGTAAAACTACATTGGATGGACACGAGGACTTGTTTTGCAACTGGCCCACTAAGAGAGCTAGGGTCAGCTTTTATTGTGGGTAGAATAATTATAGGCAGCTTTAAATTTAATCATGGTATCAAGATAAATGAAGAGAATTATTGTAAATTCTTGGACAGCAGATTTTGAAGTGGTGGCAAACAAATTTTCCCCTTTTAAACTAATATCAGAAAAAGTTAAGTTTGACAAAGTAGATAAAAACTTATTTTTAAATAGTAACTTTTACTAGAGTTACATGGGATGAGCAAGGTGTGTGGGTTAGGAATTGAACCTTCCAGGAAAGTAACCAAGGAAAACAATTGAAATAAAACAATGAGGAGGATGTAGAGTAATGGCTTGGGTTATTATGATAGGTAGTAAAATTATAGGTCCTTTCAAAGTTGATAATGGTATGTGAATAAAGACAGAGAATTATTCTAAGCTCTTGAACAACTTGCAAGTTTATACGACTTCATTTTCTATAAAGATTGACAACATAAGGTACGAAATAGCTCCAAGGCTGTTCAGGTCTTACTCCAGTATAAACTTGTCTTCTATCAGTAAAACAGAGATATAAAAAAGGGAATAAAATATCTAAATAAAGAAGATATCTGGGAAACATAATAATAATAATAATAATAATAATAATAATAATAATAATAATAATAATAATAATAAACCGCACCCATCAGTGGCTACGTAGTGCAGGGTTGAAAGCGGAAACTGAAGGTTTTATCATTGCTGCACAGGACCAATGCTTGTTAACTAGGAATTATCAAGCACATATACTAAAATACTGTGTTAGCCCAAAATGCAGATTCTGTGATAAATATCCAGAAACCATTGATCATCTTGTATCAGGTTGCACGATATTGGCACGCACTGAATATAAAACCCGGCATGACAGAGTGGGCCAATATCTGCACTGGAAAATTTGCAACTCCTACGGGAAGGAAACTGAAAGAAACTGGTACGAACACCACCCTGACCCGGTTACGGAGATAGGACCTGTTACAATTCTATGGGACTACACAATACACACTGACAGAACAATCAAAGCCAACCGCCCAGACATTGTTATTAAAGACCACAAACAAAATAAGTGCCTCATAATTGATATGGCAGTCCCTTCAGACTGCAATGTATCTTTGAAGATATTCGAAAAGCTCTCAAAATACAAGGACCTTGAAATAGAAATCTCAAAACTGGGAACAGCAACAATCCCTGTTGTAGTTGGAGCCCTTGGACTGGTTGGAAAAGATTCCAGTAGGCTGATTGGAGGGATCCCTGGAAGTCCATGCCTCAAAGACATACACAAAATTTTTCTGATAAGTACAGCACACACTTTACGAAGGGCTTTATCTATGTAATTATTTTTTATTTATTTATTTATTTATTTTTATTTATATATATATTTTTTTGCAGTGTCAGGATGCCATTTCTAACCTTAGATCCCTGGGCGTGACCCGGAAAGAAATGTGTAAACGCCAGATATCAAAGGAAATAAAAATAATAATAATAATAATAATAATAATAATAATAATAATAATAATAATAATAATAATATTAACAATAAAAACATTGCTCGTAATATTATGTTGAAAACAGTTGAAAAGTTAACGAAATCAATGAACAGATAAGGATGGATGAAACGAACAGAAAAAATCCACATGATATAAAAGTATCTCGGGAAAAAGATTATTAACAAGTTTTAATGTAAAAATATTTACTTCCATTATAAATACTTACAACGCATATAAAGCTCCCAATTAAATGCAGTGAAAATGGATTAACATTGAAGCTGTTATACAGATTGTCTTGGAAAACATTGACGCTCATATTGTTTCTTGATGAGTTATAAACAGAAACCTAAAAGCGACACCAAGTCATCTTTTCTTTCTTTCCTTCTTTCTTTCTTTCTAACGCTCCTTTTCCTATCCATCTTAGTTTTGTCTATCTCAATCTTTTCCTATCTATCTAACTATGCTCCTAATCTATATTTATTTTATCAATATATGTATATATCTATACCACTGAATTTATATTCCATTCTGTTCATTATCTATCTATCTATCTATCTATCTATCTATCTATCTCAGTATATTCTTTATCTATCTATCTATCTATCTCGGTATATTCTTTATCTATCTATCTATCTATCTATCTAAGTATATTCTTTATCTATCTATCTATCTATCTCAGTATATTCTTTATCCATCTATCTATCTATCTATCTAAGTATATTCTTTATCTATATATCTATCTCTACATTCTTTATCTATCTATCTATCTCAGTATATTCTTTATCTATCTATCTATCTATCTATCTATCTCAGTATATTCTTTATCTATCTATCTATCTCAGTATATTCTTTATCTATCTATCTTTCTATCTATCTATCTCAGTATATTCTTTATCTATCTATCTATCTCAGTATATTCTTTATCTATCTATCTATCTCAGTATATTCTTTATCTATCTATCTATCTATCTATCTCAGTATATTCTTTATCTATCTATCTATCTATCTCAGTATATTCTTTATCTATCTATCTATCTATCTATCTATATATCTATCTATCTATCTATCTATCTATCTATCTCAGTATATTCTTTATCTATCTATCTATCTATCTATCTATCTATCTATCTATCTATCTCAGTATATTCTTTATCTATCTATCTATCTATCTATCTATCTATCTATCTATCTATCTATCTATCTATCTATCTATCTATCTGACGGTTTGATTTTATCCATTAAGAGCCGTTTGAATTTCAAATTTTCAAATGTTCTCCGTTCTTTAAGACTGATTGTGCTTTGTATACATTTCACTTCGTGGTCAAATGATAGTTGTTTGCACAGTTCTTATCTGATTGCCCTTCCTACACAGTCATGTTTATTTTTGTATTATTTCTTAACCAACTTGTTGTATTCATCTCTTTTTGAACTTTTCTCTTTTTTCTAAATAATGTAAGTTTAATATTTTGTTGTATCTTGGCCTTAATAAAGCTTGTTATTATTTTAAAATTTTGAGACACCATTAATATGGATTCAGTTTCTTTCTTCAAATGTCCACTTTACAACAATGTTCATATCCTTTCATTTGCAATTTTCAGTCTGTTTCTTGTAATGTTTCGATAGTTCCTTTTTTTCTCCCTTTTTGGTCTTAATCTTTTACAGTGTTCCGATCCTACATATGTTTTCCTATCAGTCCTTCTGTCATAATTAACCTTTTTCTATTTTCAACTTCTGTTTTCATTTGTGTAATAATGGCAGATCAGGCCGAAAATGAAGTACTGCTGCAATATATGGACAGAAGATTCCCAGTCTTCACCTACCAATCTCGACTGAGTCCAAAAGCGTGTCTGCGTCCTTGGGGTTTTTCTTTATTTCTTAAAAAAAAGTATAAACCATTTTAATAATGTTTTCACCTGTTTTATCTGTAGCGGAACTGAAAGGCAGCAGTCTGTGGGTTCTGCTGAACTGGCTACAGTTCGCCGTTCTAAGAGGCAACGAGTGGCATGCGTAATATGTAAGCAGAATAGTGGACGCTTACGCAAATGTAGCAACAGTCCCTGGAAAAATGAAATACTGGACGAACGAGGAAAGAAAAGAATAGCCTAACGAGATTACCACAGCGATGGCTTGACCTTGTCAGGACGGTTGAACCTGCGTGCTGTGCAAGCATCGTGTCGCCAGACAAGCACCATTCTGACTGGATAAGTTCCATCCATCACCGATGCGGCCACCCCGGAATATTATCATAACCTTTTTGCTGGTGGGCTCTTCAGCCTTCCTCTGGTGTATGTTACATTCAGTAATTGTCAAGAAACTTTTGACTGGAATGTTTTTTTTTAAATAGGGTACGGGGGAATCAGAAGTATGGGGCATGGAGAAGGAGGGGTCATGGGTATGCGGAAGTTGGGGGTCATGAGGTATTGGGTATGGGGATCATTTCACATGAGGGTTATGGTTAGATATATCTGGTGTTCAAAAGATTACTAAATTTATAACTATTAATTTTTCCCCTCATTTTTTCAAGTCGGTATATTGCATAACCTGGGAATTGAACTCCCAATTTCAGGGAACAGGAATAATGAATCCACTGTTTCCACGAAAAATTTTAATAAGTGGAAAACTGGCTTACCGATTCTGACGATCTGATTTTCAGCTAAATTTAAATCTTTCAAATTTTTCAATGAAGACAAGTTCTGTTGGAGAATGAAACCGATTTAAGCCAATGTAAGATAAGCATTTGGATAAAGATTCTATATCTACATAGGTGTGTGTGTGTGTGTGTGTGTGTGTGTGTGTGTTATTTCATTTTAAAGGTCACTGATGGCAAACCACTTTCTCACAGGTAAAACGTCGCAGGCCACTCGCTACGCCATCTCTATTTCCATGTTAAGTCTTCAGACGAACTACATTCCTTCGTTCCACCAGTTCTAACCTTCACGGGCAAGACCCGCCATGTCTCGCCCATTCTAGCAGACCACCTTCATTCTCTTCGTATTACATCGGTGAGTTTCCCCCACGAACTGCTACTTCGTGGTACCGACACCCAATAGGACGCTTTCCCGATCACTACAATCTTAAGTCGATTAAGTCTAAGCTTATCCATTATCTTCCACACATATCCTCATAAACTGTGCTTCTTATTCTCTAATCCTCTACCTCGAGTGGCTCTTGGGCGTTAGACAGCGTGAACATCATTTTAAAAAAGAAAAGTTTGTGACCCTAATTTTATGCGGGCAGAAACATTAATCGAATTTAACATTCATCAAAAACTTGAAAATAGTTTTTGTCTATATTTTCGGGTATAATAATGTAATCCTGCCATATATGGACAAAAGCTGCACAGTCTTGGGATTCGAATCTCGATACAGTCCAAAAGCGTCCTTGTGAGTGATGAACTGCTTTTAACCGTACACACCCTCTCGCTGCTACATCGCTATTTCCATGTAAAGTGTTCAGACGAACTATATCCCTTAGTTCCACCAGTTCTAAACCTCGCGGCCAAGACCCGTCAGGTCACGCCCATTGCAACGAACCACCCTCGTTCTCATTGTATTCCATTGGTTAAGATGTAGCTTCCTCAAGCAGCTTCTTCCTGTGACCCGTTGCTCTGCGGAACCGATTCCCAAGAGGATGCTTCCCTAATCACTTTATTCTCAACTTGTTCTAGGGTTAACTGTTATCTATTGCTAACTATGTTGCTCACTCTGTAACGCTCTACCTTGAGTGGCTCCCAGACTTTGGACAAGGCGAACATCTTTTTAAAAGAAAAATGTTTGTCTTTTTGCTATCTTGCCTAGTTCCTATACTGCCAACCATATACGAAAGCTTGTTAGGCAAGTGATTCACTGCTTTCCTCCGTCCCTCGTGCCTTCAGCATATCCTGTGAGTATTCATTTCTTTCCTCATTATGTGCCTAAGAAATTTCAACTTTCTCTTTCTGATTCTAAGTGTAAGTGTCTTTTTTGTTCCCATTTTCCTTGAAACTTTGTCATTATTAATCTATGGTATTCTCAGTATCCTTCTGTAGAACCAGATCTCTCATACCTCAAGTCTCTTTTTCACCTGTCATATAGAGGAAGTGGCATTACATAACAACAACAAAAAACTTAGCTGATTCATCACCTCGATTCTGGAGTTCCGTGGACTCGAACCATTTAGTAATCGTTCACTTGATAGAAAGAGAGAGGGAGAGAAAGAAGCCAACCTTTCACGACACTGCTGCTATTTTTGTGGCTGACCACTCGTTTCTCACAGGTAAAATGTCATGAGATTCTCACTGCTCTATCGCTATTTCCATAAAAAAGTGTTCAGACCTTCATGACTAAGACCCGCCATGCCACGCCCATTGCAGCGAACCACCCGCATTCTCTTCATATTCCATTGGTTAAGATGTAGGCTCCACTGAAGAAGTCAAGCACATATACAAGAAGTCTTGGTCCAATTAACACTCCCTAAGAGTCTGAGGGAAGTACTTCTGGGTCCATCTCAGTGTATGGATCATTTATAACAAATTTAGTAGAGGAAGTTATGGGCACGCGGTTAGAACATTCTCATTCTGACCGTGAGACTCGGGTTCAAATCTCACCATGGTCAATTTGTCAGGAAGGAGGTTCCTGGTGTTATAGGACTGGAAGGGTTGATCCCAGCGTGTGTAACCTTTGGAAGGTGCCTGAAAACCATACCACTGGTTGACCCAAGCCTTGTGAGTGAAATTGTGTAGACAGAACCCTTGGGCACCATTGATAGCTGTGTTAGCACAAAGTCACAAGTCATCGTGGCCGAGGGCTTGAGCATGCTGGCCTTGTTCAAATTGTTTTTCACACTAGATAACACGCTCTTTCCCAGAAATTGTAACTAAGATCTGCTCAGAATAATTGCGGTATAAACCACAGGTGGGCTCTGTGGGTGTTCAATAAACCCAAATGTGCCTAAGCAAGTGTCTGTAATAGGGATTGACTAGCTGCCCTAAGAGATGGGTGGGAAGTCATGGGCATGTGGTTAGAACATTCTCATTCTGACCATGAGACTCGGGTTCAAATGTCACCATGGTCAATTTGTCAGGAAGGATATTCCTGGTGTTATAGGACTGGAGGGGCCGATCCTAGGGTGCGTAACCTTTGGAAGTCAATCCGTGGTATGCCATTGTGAGTGACATTGGGTAGACGTAACCCT
>OZ038511.1:25128462-25268462 GCA_964036315.1 Acanthosepion esculentum | reverse complement strand
ATGAGAGATTTAGCCATCTTGACACCATTTTTCGTAAGAATTCGAGTTATTTAGCGAGAAAGTGAGCCCGTTAAAATTGTTTTGTGCTTGTATTTCCAACTGAGTAATGGTGAGAGGAAAAAGATCACTCAGGCCTTCAGTAATGGAACCAACATTCATACCCTGGCTTCAAACTTCAAAGACCATTCAAGAACCATCAACTGAACGGTGAATAAGTTTCAAAAAGAGGAAACAGTAGAGAGGAAAACTGGATCAAGAGGTCACAACAGCAAGAGGGGGTCATCCTTTCAACTGAGAGCTAATGAGATCAAGTAAAAAAGATTCAACTCAATCCACAAGACGTTTGGTACGTGAAAGATAAGTTTCAGCTATGACAGTCCAAAGAGCAGCGAAGAAAAAAAAGACTTCAAAATGAAACCGTACGAGACACTGGTGAGCCACCTTGTTACATCACGACAGAAAGTTAGAAAGTTAGAGAGGGCGAAGATCATCTTGAATAAATTGGATAATGATGCTGGAATAATATATGTATATTTGGACTTAATTTTAATCCATTATGAGCTTCCGAGCCTTAACTATGATTAATTATTGAGAAACATGGCATTTTCGTTTATGAGAGATTTCATCACGATTCTTCTGTTAAGCTTGGAGAGTAATTATACTTATTGCTCAAATTGAATCCAGTATTGTTATAAAAACGTCGGAGAATTCCAGTAAGATATCTTTAATAATTTCTAATTTGGAACGGTTTAGAGCTTAATCTCCCAAATGGACAATTTATTTTGCCTTTACACGATTTGGAAAATTTGTCTATTACACCCGGTATACATATATATATATATATATATATATATATATATATATATATATGAAGAAATATAGTCTTAAAGTGTGCTATATTTATGGGATAAAGTGCTCAATATCAGAGACAGAGCCTGTGTAAATATAAAAGTCACCATTGAAGTCAACACTTAAAGGCAACAGGCTGTGTGATGCTAGACACAACCGTCAGAACGATTGCGTCTAGCATGAAACAGCCTGTTGCCTTTTAGTGTTGACTTTAATGTTCACTTATATATATATATATATATATATATATATATATATATATTTATATATATATATATATATATATATATATATATATATATATATATATATATATCCTATAGGAGAGTATAGGATAAAAAATAATAAACATTTATCGATCTTACATGTTATGATTTTAATAAAGATTTATCAGAGAATGAAATGTGGGGAAAAAAAAGAAAAAAAGATTTTATTTTTTGTGATGTTTGATTTTTACTGGTTAAGCAGGTTTCAGCTGCTTTTCATTGTCAAGCACTTTTAGTACAATTTATGGCTGCTTAACATGTCAAATTCAGGAGAAGCCTGCGAAACAAATGGAAATGAAACAACACAGAAGTACAAATACCATAATTCTTTTTTTCTACATATTTCATTCTCTGATGTAGTTTTACTAACAGCGAAACACGTTAAATTGATAAATTACTATTATTTGGTCTTTATCGTATCATCCTGTTGAACACCGGTCCATATTTGATTTCGTATAGCCCGCTTAAATTCATGCAGTCGGGGCATCAGTGAAAATAGCTTGTCAAAGCAGATATCTTGAAAATATTTATAGAAAAGGCAGAGGGAAGACACATTTTATGAATATATAATTGAATAAAATATAATTGTTATTTTATTCTTAAGGATAAAAATTGACAAATAAAACGGAAAATATTTATGACACAGCCTAATAATTTAATAATATTAATTATTATTATTAAATTTATATTTAATTATTAGGCTGTGTTTAATAATATTATTAATTTAATATTAAATGCACACCTTATGCTTTATCTGACGTAGATAAACTGTCATTTTTATTATCATTTCTTGATAAAATAAAGAAGTCTTATATTTCAGCGTGTCTTATATTAACCGTCAGCGCTACTGGCTATCATATACAGGAAATATTTTTTCGCATTCCACTCAAATATTGAGAAAAAATGATTATTACTTACCTAAAATCGCCATAACTATTTCGTCTTTAGATATTTCTATAGAACCTGAAGCTATGAAGTAGATAGAATGTAAGATGTCTCCAGGGTGGATCAACGTATCCCCTGGAGGGGCGTGTGTAGACCGAAATTTCATAGACAAGACGCGTAGGCAACCTGAAAAGATAGAAAAAAAGAAAGATCATTGAATATCAATTTGGATATTAATTAGTTAAAATAACATAAATATCACACGTTTTTTTAACCTGGTCCATAACCGTTTGAATAAATCTTCAAGACATCTGGCATTTATATAAAATTAAAACTTTAGGAGGGTAGATCAATAAGTCCGTAGCCAGACGTGCACATATTAGATGAATTTTGGACATTTTTTTTTAAATCATTTCACCGCAAGCAAGGGTAATGATGCCACTAAGACACAGAGGATTACTTGGAGTGAAAACCTTAGTGAGGAGAAAAGACAATAAAAGGACAGGTTTCAGAAACACAGACGATTGCGATTGACGTTTCATTTAAATTTTTAAAGAACCTAGGTGGCAGGGAAATAAGAAACGGTGAAAAAGTTCCGCGAATGAGAAGTGGGAGAAAATTACGGTTACATGTAGCTATTTTAAAAGTAAAAATAATGAAACCTATTTGCCAACCTTGTACTACGTTTAAATTCATGCAGTCGCGGTAAAAATGAGAGCAGAATCCACAATCTCAAAGGCTGTGATGTATTTGGATGAATATCTGGCTTCATCCAATACGTCTTAGCAAGTCGCGTAATTAAGATTATTTTGAACGGTTACTCTTCTAGATCATTTCGCTTTAATGCGGTTAACCCTAATTCTCTATCCTTTGACCTATGGTGTTGCTTATCTTCATCAACGACCTTCCAGATATCAACCCGTCCTGGGTATGACGATAAACTACATCCGCGTCCTGGGTATGACGATAAACTACATCCACGTCCTGGGTAAGACGATAAACTACGTCCAACAGCAGGGCCTCAGATCAGGAGGTTTTGAGGAGTGTGAAACCACCTCTTAATTGTTGGTGTTCCCACGTCCACCCTGACCCGGGGTGGTAGCACCTGCTATGGTCCCCGCTATGGGCAAAATGTTAACACCCAAACTTGTGTCGAAACACTATAAAAGTGTAAAAATAGGTTTTAATACTAGAAATACTTTCTAACAAAAAAAAAAAAATTATTACCAGCAATACATTTTTGAAAAACAAATATTATCAGCAATACATTTAAAAAAAATTACCAGCGAAGGAAAATTCTTACCAGAAATAGATTTTTGGAAAAAATATTACCAACAATTAAATTTTTATCGGTATTATATAACCCATTGAGGCATTTATACTGATGACACAACTATTTACCCCTGTCTTAATAATAAGTCCGATACGTCTGGCAAAGGGGCACACTGGCAGGTACTCTCGAAAATGACCCCCAATTTTAACGCCTCCAAACTGCTATATTTTAATCAAAATATAGAACTTGTTTTGACTTTCATCCGCATAGCAGATGCTAATTTCGGGGTAACTCATTGCACCTTACGGTCTCATGTTTTTCTACACTTCCTCTTTTTTCTTACATTATTGACGCCTCCAATCAATACAAAGTTCAAAAGCCACTCAAAGTGGAGAGCTTACTGAAAGAAGTCGTTATAAACCCATTTGCAAGCGATAAGAATTGCAGATTATGTAGGCAAGATAACGGTTAATCTTGGACTTGACAAAACAACGGCTCTTAGAAAGCGTGTAAAAGGCATGACGAGTCCTACCTGTAAAGGTATGAACTGTTGGAAACTATGGAATGTAGCTAGTCAGAACATTTTCCATTTTTCCGTGTTCTGCCTCCCATGCCTACAAACTCAGGTAAGTAGGTGGTCATGGCTCTCCACAACTGCCTCGTTGCTCGAAGTAAGTTTTGTCCTTTTACAATCCCTCTTTGTCCATGTCCATTCACACACACTCTATAAGTAGGTGATCATGGCTCTCCACAACATCCCCAATAAGTAAGTGATCATGGATCTCCACAACATCCCCAATAAGTAGGTGATCATGGATCTCCACAACATCGTCAATAAGTAGGTGATCACGGATCTCCACAACAACCTCTCTTTTTTGGCTCTAAGTAAGTTTTGTCCCTTTACCACCCTTCTTTTTTCTGCTATCCTTTCACGGAAACTCAGTAAGTTGGTGATCATAGCTCTCCACTACTTCCTCTAATTTGTTTCTTTTGTGCCTTTACAATCCTTCTTTGTCCTTGTTCTACGGCCCATTTATAGAGTAGCGATAAGCTTGCGAAGTTTCGTCAGTGGGAAAGAGGCTGACGAGGTTAATTTATTGGGATTTTTAAAATTATTTAGGGGCGTGTCAAAACTGAAGAGGATTAAGAGGATTGGCATGAAAAGAGATTATGCTGAAAAATAAATATTTGTTCTATAAAATATACATAAAGAACTGAAGTACCAAGAACAGAATATTGAAGTGTCCACCTCTGCGAATTGTAGATACAGATTCAGCCTGATGACGTATATGTGGCGCAAGAGGTAAAGAGGTAGTGTAGCGGTGACAGTGTAGCTGTGTGGTGTAGAATGTTGGTAAGATTAAAAAACCAACAAACGTAAATCAGTTATCGACAGCCCTGGAGCGTATATGGTTAGTTATAGACACGTAACAAATTTAATGAAAAACATAATAGCAATAATAATAGTGGTGGAAGACAAAGTAAACAGAATCGGGGGGGGGGTCCTTTTTAGACAAGGATATAGAAAAGTAGAGAAAATAACCAAATTTTACCATTTAAATTTGAATATACAAGGCTTTGGAAGGTGAAGAAGGTCGCAATCATACCAGTGGTATGGTAACTGACACAATAGAAACATGGATACTGAAAACTGGTATTGATTGACTAGTGGAACAGTTACAAACTAGAAGCCTCTTATGAATAGCGGGAATAATCCCGAAAATGATGAAGACTTAGAGTCAGAGGAAACTTCCATCATGCTTAATGGTGGCCCGCTCTCCGTGTATAAATCCACATATATTCATATCATACCAGGGACAATATTGAAATAAATAAATACCGATATAATACCAGGTATGGCTGTGTATTGTGTATTCTTTTGTATTTTACTTTGTTAAACCCTAGATATTTAACCGCGTTGACGTCTCTGACCGTAGTTATATTAGCACTCATTTAAACATGTACGGCGACCTACAAAACTCTATCCGTAACACACATGTAGAAAACACAACGGTAATAGCACCATCCACATGTAAAAAAAAAATGTTAAAATAATGGAAGCATTTTTAATAAAAAAAAGAAGAAAAAAACCAACAGACAATAACATCACCTATGAACACGATCAAAATATGCTGACCGTGTTTGAAAAAAAAAAACAACATTCCCATAACTCTAGATACATACATAAAATCTACGCATTCAGTTAAAAATAAAATTTTAAAACAATTTTGATGATGGGTAAAAGAATAGCCGAAAGCGGTCGGACATACAAAACATTCAGATAATCTTTACACACTTTATGTCTACAAAAGAAAAAGAAAGACTTATACGAACATAAGAAAAATGAAATAAAAAGTTTAACTGCAGTACCTTGTGCATCGTCTTTAATGAAACATGTATAAATGAGTGATTGCTGCCCAAATGCACATCTATCTAACCTCTCTCTCTCTCTCTCTATATATATATAAAGTAGTATGCACATTGCGAAATACATAACCATTGTTAATGAGTATTCAAGAGGCAAACAAGTTTGAAGCGTAATTCTGCCAATAATTCGATAAGTAACTGAATATTAAGTATCGATTTAGAAGCAAAAATCGCCATCTGCCGAGTTTTGATTGCTTATCGAATATTGTTCACCAGTAAACACGCTTTTGCAATTGCCTTTACTCATTCTAACTTAAAAATTGTGTCAACGACTTCGAAAACCAAATTATATATTCATATATACACATATATACACACATGGAACGAATAATAAATTCATAAGAGACATTTTTTTTTTATCACCAATATAGTCAAGTAGGAATTTTTTTTTCTCCCCTCCTTTTACAGGGCGATTATATATTTTTTTTATTTTCTTTGAACGCAATCATAACTCCTGCATTGTTTTCGGAAAGATATTTCACAGCACGGCTAAGCCTTCCTGTTCATTATTGAACGGCTTTGTTGAAGAAATAGCGCGGACTATGATTTCGTCTTGTGCACTCCCGTCTAGTGGTCGACATAATTCACAATTTAAGTGCTAACGTCGGAACTTTTTCATTAGCAGACAAAGACACACCAAATGAGAAAGATGTTCAGTATAGTCACGACGGTTTGTTTTTTTTTTCTGGGAAATTTTAGCCACATCTTAAACGTCCTCGTGTTACAAAAAAAACAAACTGCCTACACATAAATACAGAAACTAAAATTAATTGTTTCTCTATATTCTCTATTTTTCTTACACAGCCTGCATACAATGAGGAACTATTCGCGACACCTAATGAATGTAATCAGTCATTATATATATATATATATATATATATATATATATATATATATATATATATATATGGACCGGTACAAGCTATTTAGAGTGAGTTTCGTATGTTTCAGCATATCTGATTCGGCGTGGTTCATTCGGCGCAAGAAAAATAATTCGACTATTTGGCACAGCGGTTTAGGCGTCAGACTGTTTCGACGTCACTGACTTTGACTTCGGGCATCCCACCCACCCTCGGGCATACCACCCACCCACCCAAAAAGATATAAAAAGATAAAAGCATTGAAAACACCCAACTTTCAATATGACTTTTTATTCATTTAGGTTATTAAGGATCCTATAAAAACACTAACTGGAATAATGTAAATTAAAAACTTAAATTACAGATATTGTATTAAAAAAAAACTTAAAAAAACTTAGTAAAGCTAGTTAATCTTAGAAATGACTTCTTCATTTGGTAATTATGAGAAACACCCTTCAGGAATTCAGTAACATCCAATGATTCAACTTCCATTATGACTTTTTGAAATATTTGCTTCCATTTGGAATAAAAGAGCTTTGACGAATGAAAAATATGAAGCTGCACTGAAGGGAATATAATATAAAAATGCCTCCAACTACTCTTTTTCTTAAATATAAAAATGCCTCCAACTACTCTTTTTCTTAAATATAAAACTACCTCCAACTATTCTTTTTCTTGAATTTAAAAATACCTCCAACTACTTTTTTTCATAAATAAAAAATACCTCCAACTACTCTTTTTCTTGAATATAAAAACACTTCTAACTACTCTTTTTCTTAAATTTAAAAATACCTCCAAGTACTCATTTTCTTAAATATAAAAATACATCCAACTACTCTTTTTCTTAAATTGGACTATTCGAGAAAATTTTAGTATAACGACGAACTACTGGGAGGGAGGGAGGGAGGGAGAGAGAGAGAGAGAGAGAGAGAGAGAGAGAGAGAGAGAGAGAGAGAGAGAGAGAGAGAGAGACCGGTACAAGCTATTTACAATATCTGCTGATTTTAAATCTATGCTCAGTACAAATGATAAGCTGTTCACAGCCCCTGGTGAATTTAAGCAGTCAACAAACTATATACAACCCACTACATGTCTTTGACCTATATACAGCATCTCGGGATTCAAAGCAGTCAGCAATATAAAACCCGGTACAAGCTATATGCAGCATCTAAGAATTTTAAACAGCCACCAATATATGTAATAACCGGTACAAAGCCCTTAGTACATGTAACATCTAGGAATTCTTAGCAGTTACCAAACTATGTACAATGCGGTATTCAGAGCATCTAGTTAATTTAAGTTGCCACCAATATATGTACAAATCGGTACGAAGCCATAAGCTTTATGTCTCATTACTAACTGTGTGTGTGTGTGGGGGGGTATTCTCTCACACCATATCCTGCGGGCATGTATGTATTCATATCAGGTTGTGACACACACTCACGCATACACACATATATATATAATATATATATATATATATATATATATATATATATATATATATATATATATATATATATATATTATGAAAGGGATTAAGTCTGACAATTATTTTAATATATTTTTTGTTCATACGTTATTTATATCGACACAAATATTTAAGTAAATGCTCTTTTTATAATAAACAGTAATAACAACATTTGCCGGCCTTAATGTCCGAGAAATCTCAAAGAAAATATGTGTTCTCCGACAGGAATCGAATTTACATCCTACACGGAACCGTCATATTACCAGACGTGCTATACCATTTAGCTACAGAGGAAGCGTCTGGTTAGCAATGTCAAATTACTGTTTTTAAACTACAAACTTCCCATGATTTCTCTCGAACGCTCACATCTGCCCGAAGCGTACCTTAACGTAAATAAATGACGCCATATATTATGAACTGGACAATTATTCTATATATATATATTTTCACGTTATAATTATAGATACAAATATTTAAGTAAATCCTGTTTATAATAAACCGTTTTAACAACATTTACCTGCTTGAATGTCCAAGAAATCTCAAATAAAATATTTGTCCTCCGACAGGAATCGTACCTGTATCCTACACGGAACCGTAATTTAGCCTGAAGTGTTATACTATTTAGCTACAGAGGAAGCGTCTGGTTAGCCAGTTTAAAAACAGTAATTTAACCTAAATGTTTTTTTAATTTGCTTATGGCTTGTACTGGGTTGTATATGGTTTGGTAACTATTCCAAATCACTAGATGCAGTATATAAGTTATCGGTTTGTACAGATTTGTACATCTATTGGTGATTGCTTACGTTCACTGGAGGTTCTGAATAACTGAGTTGTACATAATTGCACCGAGTTGCATATAATTGGTAACTGCTTCGAAAACTTTGATACTGTTTATACCTACCTCATGGCTTTTTACCGGATTGCACATAGATTAATAACGCCTACGAATCACAACATGCATCAAATAGCTTATGACTATGCACCCTATGTACCGGGTTGTAAATAGTTTGGTAACTGTTTAGATGTGATATGTCTTAGGATTGTTTCCCGTTGCCTTCTCCACGGTGATTTATTGAGACACCATCTCTAGTTATCTAACCGTTGACTCATCGAGAGTTCTTCCGCCCTTTTTTAGGTCTTATTTTTTTGCCCTACTGGCTTGCTAACAAGCAGCCACCTCACTCGCAAGAACATGGAGCGGGATAACCGGTTTATATATATATATATATATATATATATATATATATATATATATATATATATATATATATATATATATATATTTATGCCAGGGAAGCTGTTTACTGTCAAATCACAAGGACGTCAGACACACAGTACCTTTCGAGGTATGCTTGCTCTACATGAGGTGGGATAGCCGGTTTAGTCATATATATATATATATATATATATATATATATATATATATATATAACATAAAAATGTGTTAAAATAATTGTCGGACTTTGTCCATTTCATAGTGTGTGATGTCCCTTGTTTACATTTGGATACGCCATGAGCAGATATATGAATGTACGTGAGAGAATCATGGAAGAGGGTAGTTTAATAACAGTAAAATCGACCTTGCTAACCTCTGTGGTTCAATCGGTAAAAACACGTCAGGCTAAATGACGGTTCCGTATAGGATACAGGTTCGATTCCTGTCGGAGAACGAATATTTTCGATGAAAGTTTAGCGGACATTCAGGCCGGTAAATGTTGTTAATACTGTTTATTATACACAGAGCATTTACTTAAATATTTGTATCTATAAATAGAATGTGTAAACATAAAAAATGTCTTAAAATAATTGTCTGACTTTGTCCATAAAGTGCATTTTTCACAAATTTCGTGGACATATTCTTTAACCTTCGATGAGATGTTGCCAAGTGTTTCCGTCATTACGCCGATGACTTGAACGTCTTTTTTTCAGCATATTCAAAAATCTGGGAAACTCAACCTCAACTCACAGGTTTGTCGACATCAATTATTTGTCATTCAATTTCTTTTTTTGTTGAGGATGACTATATCCGTTGTTCGGTGTTCAATTACTAGATCTGCTTGAAAATCAGTACCGGATTCTCTTTATTGCCATATTCACGACGTTTCGATCGTTGTACTCTCCGACTTTCTTCAGGTGATACTTGCTGGAATTTCGAAGCGAACCCTTTATTTAGTCCACGTGTGTAGTTCGCTCTAATTACACATGCCATGCCCCCTTTTTTCGATATTTCAGTTTCAGTTAATTATCTTTAGTGATATAGCACGTGGAATTAGAACAATCTACCCCCGCGGACTAAATGAAGGGTTAGCTTCGAAATTCCAACGAATATCACCTGAAGAAGGCCGGAGCGCACATCGATTGAACGTCGTGAATATAGTAATAAATGTAAGGACAACAGCCAGAGCGACGTAAATAGTGTAAATAGTTACAATACTTTATCTCAGAAATATAGACAGATCCTGAAGGAGGCCGGAGCGTACACTCGCCGAAACGTCGTGAATATGGCAATAATGATGGGGACAATAGTCCGAACAATGTAAATAGTATAAATAGTTACAATAGCTCATCTCAGAAATATAGGCAGATCCTGATGAAGGTCGGAGCTTACAATGGCCCAAACGTTGTGAATAGGACAATAAAGATGAGGACAATAGTCCGAACAATGTAAATAGTATAAATAGTTACAATACTTCATTTCAGAAAAGTAGACAGATCCTGAAGAAGGTCGGAGAATACAATTGGCCGAAACGTCGTGAATATGACAATAAAGATGACAACAGTCATAACAATGTAAATAGTGGAAATAGTTACAATACCTCATGTCTGAAATATAGAAAAATTCGCATATCTTTCGTTTGGTTTCTCCTTCCATTAATCTTAGTGGTATGTGATCGTATCAATTCTTGGGCACTTTGTAACTACATTTTTTCTGCACAAGAGCCCGTGAAATTATGGCAAAATATCTCAGGTATTATTATTATTATTATTATTATTATTATCATTATTATTATTATTATTATTTCCTTTGATTTCTGGTGTATATACATTTCTTTCCGGATCCTACCCAGAGACCTAAGGTCAGAAATGGCATCCTGACATTTTCCACTGACCAATTAAAAAAAGAAAAAAAAAATATTTTACATAGATAAAGCCCTTCGTAAGATGTGGGCTGTACTCGTGAGAACAATTTTTTTTGTATTTCTTTAAGACATGGGCTTCCAGGAATCCCTTCAATGAGTCTTATTGAACCTTTTCCAACCAAACTGACGGCTCCATCTGCAAAAGAGATTGTTGATGTTCCCATGTGCCACATTTTTGAGATTTCGATTTCAAGGTCCTTGTATTTTCATAGCTTTTTGAATATCTTCAAAGATACATTGCAGTCTGCAGGGACTGCCATATCAATAAGGAGGCAATTTTTTGTTGTTTTTTATTATTATTATTATTATTATTATTTCAGAAAGTGCAGCGTCTGTTCCATCAGAGTATAAATGATGATAATGTCGTATTCAATGTTAACATTTTTATTTAAGCTGTCTTTTATTGCTGTTATTGAAAAAAGAAAAAAGATTACATGTTTAATCCAGGGCTAAACTGCCTTTCTTTCTCTTATTCCATTTTTCTGTTGAACTTAGTCAATAGTCGGTTCCTTTTTCAAATCCTTTCACTTGGAATCACTCCGAATGGGCAAACTCAAAGCGTAAAATTTGTTCAAGAAGGAGGAGTAGTTAATGACAATGGAGTCCAATTTCCGAGTAGAACGTTCTATCACCTGTTCAGTAAAGGATTCACAAACACCGACAGCGAGTTATAATTCGACTGGAAGGTTGACACGCCCTTCCCGAAATTACTTACTTTCTTTTGATATTTCTTTCTTTTCTACAGATTTTTCCTTTCCTTTCCTCATTATTTGTTGTTCATTTTTTATTTGCTTCTTTCTTTCTTTTTCGTCTGTCATTCATAAATTCTTATTTGTTGGTCTTTCTTTCTTTCTTTCTTTCTTTCTTTCTTTCTTTCTTTGTTACCTCTCGCTTGCTCTTTCTTTCTAATCACTCACTTTTCTTTCTTTCTTTTTTACCTGTCGCTCATTTCTTTCTTTCTTTCTTTCTTTCTTTCTTTCTTTCTTTCTTTCTTTCTTTCTTTCTTTCTTTCTTTCTTTCTTTCTTTCTTTCTTACCTGTCGCTCATTTCTTTCTTTCTTACCTGTCGCTCATTTCTTTCTTTCTTTCTTTCTTTCTTTCTTTCTTTCTTTCTTTCTTTCTTTCTTTCTTTCTTTCTTACCTGTCGCTTCTTTCTTTCTTTCTTTCTTTCTTTCTTTCTTTCTTTCTTTCTTTCTTTCTTTCTTTCTTTCTTTCTTTCTTACCTGTCGCGTCTTTGTTTGTTTGTTTGTTTCTTTCTTTCTTTCTTTCTTACCTGTCGCTCCTTTCTTTCTTTCTTTCTTTCTTTCCTCATTATTTATTGGTATTTGATTTTTTTTTGCTTGTTTTTTTTTCTATGTCTATGTCATTCTTTCTTTCTTTGTTACTTCTCGCTTTCTCTTTCTTTTTAACCTGTCGCTTCTTTCTTTCTTCTTTCTTTCTTTCTTTCTTTCTTTCTTTCTTTCTTTCTTTCTAGCCTCTCACTTTTCTTTCTTATCTGTCTCTTTATTTCTTGTTGTTTTTCTTTCTTACCTTTTCCCTTGTTCTATCTTTATTTATATCCTTGCCTTTTCTTTCTTTCTTTCTTTCTTTCTTTCTTTCTTTCTTAAGCACACTCCAATCTCAAAAATGAGAGAAGCTTACTTCTACAATTTCTTCTCCCTCTCCATCTCTCTCTCTCTCTCTCTCTCCTCATCTTTTTCTCGGGCAGTTCTAACTTAGTAAGCATACCCACCTTCAGAGATTTTATTACTTGTCTCTCTCACATCAAAGCCAAGAACAATTTTGATCTGTCTTTTCCCTCACGCTCTACGATCTCTTCTCCATTGTCCCTTTTCTGGTCCTCAAATTATTTCCAGAGAAGAACAAGCTATTGGCCAACTCTGAACTAACAACTATTCACAGCCACCTTTTAAAATGATTGCAAGGAAGTGACGTTTTTTTTTTCTTTTTATTCTTCCGGTCGTTATCCAATAGAAAAGTTATCAATACGTTCTGTTCATCTCTACATATCAAAGACACTGAGAATCGACATGCTTTTCATGGTTTATTTTATTCTTTACTTTCATCTTTCCTTTGAATTGACTCCAATGTAATTTTGCTTTTCTTCGGACATTTTTCTTCTTTGATCTATTCGCTTAGCTTTTATGTCCTTCGTCAATGTCTTCTTGCTTCCGAGTTAGTCTCTTTTCGTTCTCTTTATTCGTTTAGTGGAGGTTTCCATACATTTTTTCCTTCATTAATACAATTCTTCGTTTTCTTTCATTCTTCTATTTTTTTATTTTCGTTCTTTTTTACTCTCTTTTTGATTTCTTCTTCTTTTCACTCCAACTTGTCTTGTTTTTTTTTTGCTTTTCACTTTTTCCAAAAATCACCTCATGCCTTTTTTCATTTTTTTTTCTTTCGTAACATATTTCCATTTATTTTCTTTGTCTTTATTTCTTTCTTAATATTTTTCCACTCTTTCTTTCGATGCTTTTTCTTACCTTCTTTTTTTCCCTATTTCTTAAATGTTCTTTCAGATTGATTTCTTTCATCGACTGAAACCCCCTCATTTTTTTTTAAATAAACAGTTAACTTTTTCTTTTCTTGTTTGTCGTTTCTTTGAATTTTGTTTCCCTTTTTGCTTTCTTTCTTTTTTAAACGTCCTTTCTTTATTTCTTTCTTTCCCTTTTCAAAATTTTCTTTCTCCGTTTGAATTTATTTCTTCGATCGACTGAAGCCTCCTCAATTTTTCAGAGAACCGATTATATTTTTCTTTCTTTCTTTCTTTCTTTCTTTCTTTCTTATTTGCAATTTTGTGTCGCTTTCTATTTCCCTTTATTTCTTTCTTTCTTTCTTCTTCTTCTCCTATCTTTTGTCTCTTCTTTCTTTCTTATTTGAAATTTTATGTTGCTTTTTATTTCCCTTTCTTTCTTTCTTTCTTTCTTCTTCTATCTTTTGTCTCTTCTTTCTTTCTTTCTTTTTTTCTTTCCCTATGTTTTAAATGTTTTTCCCCTGGTCTTTTTTCGTTCTTTCTTTCTTTCTTATTTGCAATTTTGTGTCGCTTTTAATTCCCTTTTTTCTTTCTTTCTTTCTTTCTTTCTTTCTTTCTTTCTTTCTTTCTTTCTTTCTTTCTTTCTCCGTTCGAATTTATTTCTCCCTTCGACTGAATCCTGTTTTCCTTTTCTATCTCTCACTACCGCGATTTCTCCTTCTCTTTGTCGAGTTCTTTTACCTCATATGCTTGTAATTCACATCTCTGTTTACTTCTTATTGTTTTCCACACAGAAAAATGTTTAGATTTCTCCATCTCTAAACCAAAACCGAATATCACTGAATCCATCAGATTATTTTCCTTTCACCATCTGATGGCTAACGTACATGTCTATATCGCGTACCAACTTTTGACAAAAATGATTTCTTTGTAAGTTTCAAAATCAACATGATGAAAGGTAAAAAGGTCATTTAACATTCCCTAACAACCTGTTTCCTCTTCATCTGTGTAAAAATTGTCCCCCTTTCTCTGTCATATAATATTTCTTTTATGTGTCGTGTCTCTTCAGGACGTAGGCGATCATGGCCTTCCACACCTTCCTGTCCTTTAAAGCTCTTAATAAGTTGTTTATGCCTCTCTCTCTCGCCTTCAATTTGTACTGTGAGTATCAGATTTTCCAAGCATCCTTCCTCATTACGTTCCCCAGACATTTCAACTGCCTCTTCCTGATGTTAAGTATACGTATCCTTTATGTTTCCATTTTCTCCTAATCCTCAGCATCTTTCTGTATAAACAAATTCTGTTTGTTTCATGTCTCTTCTTCACCTTTGAAGAGATTGTCTAGCATTCACGGCCATACAGGAGGACAGATAGAATTGATATTTTATAACAGTTCAGTAAATTATCTTCCGTAATATCATGTTTAGTTTTCAGGAAGACAACTCGCACACATGCAGTGGATGCTTCAGGCCACAGAGATAGGTTTCTAGAAAAGACTGTTGAAAATGCCGTGGACTGAGCATGCGAGCAACAGGGAAGTTAAAAAAAAACTGGGTAGGAAAAGGATACTTGTGTTTAGGATCAGAAAGAGACGATTTCAGTTTCCGAAACACAGAATGAGGAAAGATGGTTTAGAGAATCTGATACGCGTAGAATACACATTGAGGACGCGGAAACCAGAGGGGAGAGGTAATTATCCTACCTAACGAGCTTGTGTTTAGCGGTGGCATGACTTGGTTCTGGAGGGATGCTAACAGATTAAACATTGCTTAGAGTTAAAAAGGATAGAAAACTGTGAAGAGCCATATTCAGCCACGTCCTGAAGGGATACGAAAAATGAAAGAGGAAGACTAAACGGTTTCGTTAAAATCTAATATTTGACGGATTTTTCCACCGCCATTTATTATTTCGTGTCACGCGCGCATTTCTTTTCATTATCATTTTGCTGTCAAGTAGAAGCAATTTATTCTAGAGAATCTATTGGCAAGAGAATTAGGTGCAGACACACACACAAACATAAATTTACTCCTTGTACATTGAACCTTGTTGTTATTAGCCACTAAGGTACGTCAAATAGAATTCCTGACACTTGAACTACTTAACACTTTGTCGTCATGACGTACTTAACACATTGTTGTTATTAGACATGCAAACTGAACTATGACACCACCAATTTTTGGCAAGAACATGGGAGCAAAATAACTATGTCTGATCACATGATCACATTCAACCAATCACACATACACATACACACGCATATATATATATATATATATATATATATATATATATATATATATATATATATATATATATATGTATAAATAATGAAAAATATGGAAAAGACAAAACAAAATCCGAATATGCAAGTTTACTGTTTTAATGTTGTTTTACTGTCGACGTCAGACGTTTCGGTCTACTAGACCATCTTCAGGACATGGTTATTAGAAACATACTTAGGATTAGACGATATTTAAGTCAACATGAAAAGACGATAGACACAAGACTAATCAGAAACAGAACAACTGAAATTCTAACGTTAGCGTTCCCCTTTTTTGGGGGGGATTCAGTCGGTTCATGTTGACTTAAATATCGTCTAGTCCTAAGTATGTTTCTAATAACCGTGTCCTGAAGATGGTCTACTAGACCGAAACGTCTGACGTCGACAGTAAAACAACATTAAAACAGTAAACTTGCATATTCGGATTTTGTTTTGTCTTTTTCATATTTTTCATTATACCGTCGGATCTACATTCATATATTTGCTTACATATATATATATATATATATATATATATATATATATATATATATATATATATATATATCCAATGCGATGAGAACGAAAGTAATATATAAATTCCAACGTTCACAGCATTAATTCAAAAGAGCGATCGATACCGATAGTACAGTGATAATTATTTATTTATTATAATTTTATCATATAGACAAAACCATTTTACTCACTACAAAGATGCAACTTGGTTTCGACTCTCACCCGTCGAAGTGCAGTTGAAATGTACTGAAACCGAGTTGCATCTTTGTAGTGAGTAAAATGGTTTTGTCTATATGATAAAATTATAATAAATAAATTAATAAATAAATATATATATATATATATATATATATATATATATATATATATATATATATACTTCAACTCTATAGGTATCTGCCTAAACACTGAAATGTTATTTACTATCTTTTTTTACCTAAATAAGAGTCGATATATCCGCCGATCACCCGGTTCACACTCCTCCCCCGTTTTTGAACAGGAGTAGAAATTTATCATTTGTTTATTGTTTAGGATTGGGTTTCCGATTCTTTTTGAAGACGAAAGTCTACTTCAATTATATACTTCTAACGTCTTCGTCTAAACTCTAAAATCCTAATTACTATTTAGTTATTTAGTTTTCCTCAAAACGGACTAGAAACGGTAACCTGTCGTCCGGTTCACACTCCTCCCTGATCTTCTGAACTGGAGTATAGGTTTATCTCGTGTTTTCTGTTTAGGATTGGGCTTACGTTTCCTTCTAAAGTTTTTTCATTCTGTTTCACACCGATTAGCCTCTTGCATCCTAGTCGCATTATGGCCTTGCTTGAGGTGAATTGATTTTTGTAAAAAAAAGTGTTCCAAGAAATAGGATCCAAAATAATCCTTTCCAAAAAGTTTCACCTGGAATTGGGATGAAAGTACCAAATATGGCAGTGATACTTCATTCTAGGTTGGATCTGACTCTTGTAAAGATGGCAGCACCGACCATTCTTTTAGTCATCCTTGTATTTCTTTTCTATCGCAACTAATTTCCGCACGTGCGTCTGTGCGTCTGTGGGTGGCGGTGTTTGGAATTTTGTGACTGCACTCACGGTTAACGTCAGAGTGCGAAATTAAATCAGAGAACCGTGTTCAAATTTCACTGGTCCGTGTTTACGTCGCACTAATGCATTCGGAAAAGGTAAGAATCTTTCTCTCTCAACAAATGAGTTCAGTAATTATTCTTTGCTGCTGATGCTGCCGGTACCATTTGAGTCTGATTAACTTATTGCATGCTTCTTGAAGACATGCACATCGCTAAGTAACCGCTCGCTCCTCGGTCGCCTCGACAAATAGAATGAAAAAAAAAAAAAACAAACTCAAGTGATTTTAATGGAGACATTAACGGGAGAAAAAAAACAAAAAAAAAACGCAAGAAATTTTTAGAAGTCATTATATAAAGTGATTGCGACATCACGGAATCGTTATCACGGCATAAAAAAATAGGAGCTACTTCCACGATGTCCCTAAGCGGTTTTTTTGGGGGGGAGAATAACATCATGAACACGTCACAAGCTAGTAACAATCATGGATCAGACAGAGACATCTCTGTTTATAGCTTCACGTATTAAAATGTTAAATGGAAACCTGGATCTCCCCCCCCAAAAAAATAGACTTGAATCTCGGAGACAAATATTGGGACCAACGCCAGGACAGATACGACAGAATTTTGAAAAAACAAACAGAATATATATATATATATATATATATGTATATATATATATATATATATATATATATATATATATATATAATAAATGCATCACGTACAAAAAAGGAAGTCAGTCATTCTAGAACGCCGTCGCCCATTTCCAATTTCGACCACGTTAATAACTATGGAGACTTTTATGAATATTTTATCATGTTTGCGTTTCACACAGTGTTAGGGTTATAATCCGTGTTGATAGGAAAATATACTTGAAAAACAAGGTGGATGAAATAAGTAAAGGTTTATTGTAAAAAAAAACAGTAAGAATAAAGGTAACAATTGTGCACAAGGTCGTCGCAAGTCAATCTAGTAGTGAGTACTACTATTTGAAGGTCGGTAGTTCTCACGTAAGTTTGAGTCGTACTCAACAGATCCCAGGTAGTCTCCGTAGTCCGTTGACTTACAGATACTTATAGGCAGTTACTACCTATAGTGTAGTTACTCATAGAGGTGACAAAATGTTAAATCAACAAATCCGGCTTGACCAGTCTTGTGTTTGAAACAAATGTATAATCCGTTTCCATGTCTTTGTTGAGCTTGGAAAAAAATTACTGAAATATATATTATTGTATGTTCTTGTAGGCAGTGCCAGATTTATCTGCAGGATGAAGCCTGGGGCATCAAAATCTAGGGGACCTCCAGACAAGGTGTATAATATTTTTGCCATAAGCATTTCTTATACATTCTGTCACAATGTATATTAGACTCTAAACAGCCCTTCATTAATTTTCCTTACATTCCATTTCAGAATGTTATATTCTGTGCTAAGTGCTAACAGGAATATATACTTGAAAAACAAGGTGGATAAAATAAGTAAAGGTCTATTGTAAAAACCAGTACAATAAGAATAAAGATAACAGTTATGCACAAAGTTGTTGCAAGTCAATCTAGTAGTGAGTCCTACTATAGGAAGGTCAGTAGTTCTCGCGTAAGTCTGAGTCGTGCTCAACTGATCCCAGCTAGTCAATATTTACCAGTTTCCCCATGAGGTAGGATGTATCACAAGGCCGGATATTCCCCGTAGACCCCGTATAAAACGGGGTCGGGTAGATGTTTCACGAGACGAGACTCTGCTCTTCGACATAGCCACGCCTGGGAATCCTCTCTGCCCGGAGGCAGAGAGTTTGACCAGCACAGCTGAAAAAGATCTCAGCCAGTCAATATTTACTACCCCCCACGAGGTAGGATGTAGCACAAGGCCGAATTTAATGTGGGGTAATCCGAGCCCATATGCTCAGCCAAAAATTCCCCGTAGACCCCGTATAAAACAGGGTCGGGTAGCTGTTTCCCAAGACGAAACTCTGCCATTCGATATAGCCATGTCTGTGAATCGTCTCTGCCCGGAGGCAGAGAGTTTGACCAGCACAGCTGGAAAAGACTCCAGCTAACCTCCACACAGATGTGTCACAAGACCGAATTTAATGTGGAGCATCCAAGCCCGTAGGCCCAGCCAAAACGTCCCGTAGAATCCGTGTAAAATGGGGTTGGGTAACTGTTTCTCGAGACGAGACTGCCCTTCGGCATAGCCTTATCTGGGGATCGACAGCACAGCTGGAACAGATCCCAGCTAGTCAATATTTAGTATCCCCCCGGGTAGAAATGGCACAAGGCCGAGTTTAATGTGGGACATCCGAGCCCGTAGGCTCGGCCAAAAATTCCCCGTAGAACCCGCATAAATAGTTTCGGGTCAGTCTACCTCCCCGGACGAGACTCTGATCTTCGGCATAGCCTCGTTCGGGTTCCTCTCTGCCCGAAGGCAAAGAGTTCGGCAGCACAGCTTCCAGCTAGTCTCCGTAGTCCATTGACTTACAGATGGAGGTGACAGGTTATTCCATTACATCAGTTAGAGACTTTTTAAAGTTTAAGGCTTTTGACTTCTGCATGTGTTTCAATAACACATTTTCTTTTCTTTGGTAAACCATTTCATTCCGATAAATTTTCAGGCGATAAAGGCACTAAGACTAAAACAGTTACTGAGAATGAAGGAAATTGAGAAAACATTCGCGAGAAGAAAGGACACCAAGAAGAAGAGGACTCAATGAAACGGAATAAGACTGCTCTCGTGGCGTTTGAATATTTCTAGATTGTAGTTCACACGCAAACGAGAAGAAGGAACAGACTTACAAAGATGGAATGTGTGAGAGAAAGACTGTTAGAATAAAATTTACATTTAGCAATTTCGACACTAAAATGAGACCTATATGCCAATCTAGTACTACGTTTAAATTCATGAAGTCAAGAGTGAAGGAAACTACGAAAATGCTTGTGATGAGAAAGGAGAGTAAAAAGTATAGGATTCAAAGAGACACAAGATGGCGACTGAAGTTGCATTCAATGTTTTGTAGATTTTAGTTGACAAGAAAGCAAGAAGCTGGAATAAAATTCCACACTCAAAAACTACGAGAGAAGAAAGTATAGGACTTAGAGCACTTTTTCTATGTCCCACGTTCTTTGCATTCATGGCTCTCCACAACTTTCTACCTCGTATGGCCGTTAGCAATTTCTCTCTTTTGCTAAGCACCTCCCGTTCTGTCATACATTCCCATAATGTCGTCATTTAAACCCACCCACACACATATGATTTTTATGTTTATTAAAATATTTAAAGTTGATCGTTCGGATATACATGAGTCTAAGGAATGTGCAAGTAATATATGCGCCCAACAGAATTTACATTAACTATCTGGTGCACTTTGAGAGAACTGAACTCACTTCGACTAAGACGAGCTTTTTTTATTGCTCATCGTATGTACCTTGTCAAGGTAATGAAACCAGTATTAGAGTGGCATTATTGCCCAAATACACACACGCCCATATATACAGGGTGTCCATAAAGTTAGTGTGCACTTTAAAAAATTTATAACTTTATTTACATTTGCGATAGAAATAATCTGTAAAAAATGGTATAAAGTTTAATGTACCTAGTTTTAAGTATAGCTAAAATGACTAATGTGATTTCAGGCATTACTGTAAATCAGTTGGCAAATGTTTTCCGTGAACTGCAATATCGAAATTTCCCTTTGTATTGCTAATGATGGAGGACATGTGGAAACTTAAATAAAATTTCAATAAAACCTTAAAAAATATAGATTTACTTCTTTCTCATCCTTTTTACAAATTATTTCTATCGCAAAAAAAAAAATAAAGTTATCATTTTTTTAAAGTGCACACGAGCTTTATGGACACCCTGTATATATATATATATATATATATATATATATATATATATATATATATATATATATATATAGTATTCCATATGCGCAGTACTTATTGGAAAGTGCTCACTATCAATGATAGACCTAACATATTCAGTTGTAGCCATAAGATGGGATAGAACCACTAACGCATCAATATCATTTTATAACGACTATTATTTCTTTCCAGGAGGCAAGTAATGGATAGCGGCTCGGACTGAGGAATCGGAAAGCCGAGTTCGAATTCCAGTCGAATCCATTACTTTCACTTACGTGCTATTACCCTTGGGAAAGGTATGAATCCTCTTCTTCTCCCCCAGATATGGGTAAATAGCAGTATATTACAAGCAGTATATTTTGAGGAGGTACGGTGGAGTAATGAATAGCGGCTCTGATTGAGAATCGGAGAGCCGAGTTCGAATTCCAGTCGAATCCATTACATTTCACTTACGAAAGCTATGAATCCTCTTACATTCACTTGGGAAAGGTATGAATCCTCTTCTTCTCCCGACTACGGTTAAATAGACAGACTGAGTTCAATAGCCATGAATGGCAACTGGTCTACCGCAGAAAGAAATAGCAACCTACTGGGGGAACAAATCTGCCATGTCATGTATCGAAAGATATATGATCGCCTAAGCGTGTATCACGCATGGCACATAACTGACTGAAATTCACTTATGTGCTAATACCCTTGGGAAAGGTATGAATCCCCTTCTTCTCCCCCAGCTATAGGTAAATAGCAGAACAGACTGGGTTCTAGAGCCTTGAATGGAAACTGGTCTATCGCAGAAAGAAATGACAAGTAACTACGGGAAAAAATCTGCCTCGTCAGTCATGTATCGAAAGATATATGATTGCCTAAGCGTGTATAACTGACTGAAATTCACTTACCCTTGCGAAAGGTATGAATTCTCTTCTTCTCACCTACCTATGGGTAAATAGCAGGACAGGACAGACCGGGTTCTATAGCTTTGGATGGCAACTGGTCTACCGTAGAAAGAAATGACAAGCTACTGCTGGAAAAAAATCTGCCTCGTCAGTCATGTATCGAACTGACTGACTACTACTTTCCCTATTAATATTGTTGTTACCTCTTTATGTACCTACCAAAAATAACTACTACTATTATCTTCACTATCAGTACTGGTTTTACCACTTTAGAAACACTCACTTCATAACCTTCTCTAACACCATTAGTACTGCCTTTTGCCATTGCCCTGTTTTATTATTATTATTATTGTTATTATTATTATTATTATTACAATTTTCGCCATCATTATCATGATTGCCACAATTATTATCATATTTTCCATAATTTTTTTTTACCATTTCACTTTCGTTTCCATCATTATTAGGGCTAAATTTACCGTTAACACATCAATAACTATAATTAACATTATAATACCAATTATTAGCAATATCAACATAGTCACAATCGTCGATAATACAGATGCAGTCAGCGTTGAAAATACAAAAACATCATCATCACCATGCCCACAAACAGAACCCACTTAACCAAAGTGATGACGAAAGGCCCAGACCATAGGGGTGTGCGTGCACGTCTGCATATGTGTATGTGTGTGTGAGGAAGTGTAAGTTTGTCTGGCGACGCGGGTGGCCGATCTGAAAAGAGTCAAGCACAGCCCAACCTGACTCTTGTTGAAAGAACATCGCTACATACAGTCTCGACACCGAAATAGAATTACACTTGCGTTAGTATATAAGCTTAAGAGCAAGGATGTGTATCTGCGCCTAATCTTGGATTGTTTATATGGGTGTGTTTGTGTGAACAAAATGCGTACAACTGCATGGATGTGTGTCTATGTGTATGAGAGTGTCACCCCCCACAAAAAAAAACAAAGAAGTAAATTTCCCCGCCCACCACCAAACATAATCAAACAAGCATAAATAGATCCAAATGTTAAAAAATAAACCAGTTTGTCTGATGATCGTAAAAGCGTGAAATCCAGGGTCACAAACTCATATCCACACAACTGTATATATATATATATATATATATATATATATATATATATATATATATATATATTTCCAAATATCATTGTATAATTTAATCGAGATAAAAAAACAATGGTTATTTCTGTACCATATTATCCTTTGCACCTGACGTTAAGATTTCCTCTCACTTGTATGAACATTTTCAGCTAATTTTCACTTTATGCTGTATGTCTGTCACATTCTGTCCCGAAGATACACAGCAGGAAATATTACTTTCGAATCAGCCGTTATCTTTGAATGCGGACGCCATTTGCAAAAATGGCCGCCGAGCGAGGAAGAAATGAAAAAAAAATATTGAGAAAGAATATTTATATTAAAAGGAAGAGAACTCTAAGATGTTAAAATAAAAATGAAATAAAAAGAAGAGACAGAAAGGAAAAAAAAAGAATTACAAGAAAGAACGATATAAGTAAAAAGAAGAAATATTCTTGATCAATTTTCTTTTCCTCTACCGTTGCAAAATGTAAGGATTCAAACAAAAAGTACTTGAATGTCTTTAACTACCTGATGAGTTTTATGATTAACGTTTTCCAGCATTTTCTCTTTCCTATATTGATGATCCAGCGAGTATACTGGAATGGAACTCGAGTAACTGTCTCTAATTCTTGCTCTCAGCCAGAGGTGTCACTTAACTTGTCAAGAAATTCTAATAAAGAGAGAATAAGGAAAGCAAAATGGCGGATATCGCCATGCGACGTTTAATAAAGCCGTGATTTCCGCTTCCGGCATTTTACATCCGGTTTAGAAAGAAATGTGCCACTGTCTTTCATTGCGCGGCTCACACTGAATCCTTCTGTTTCCTGCTATTGACTATTTTCATGACATTTTAAAAAAAAAAAATTATTGTTATTAATAATAATAATGATAATAAATTCGATTATTATAATTTTCATGTGATTATAGAAACGAGAAAGTGGATTGAAATAGGATAAATATACAGAGAAAAAAAAAGACAAGGCGATAGAAAAGATTTGTAAGAAGAACGCATTTCTTTACCGATGCCTGCTTCAGCCATAATGGAAAAAAATGGAGAGGTTTTATCTTTTTGATTTATTTTTTTAGTTGCTTACCGACGTCCGTCTGCGTTCATTCAATCTAGATATTTTGCGCCTACGCATGCGTGTTCGCTTGTAAATCACGTGACAAAACCCAAAATGGGCTAAATATATTGGTGTCATTCAACTTTCACCCTTCATTGCCCACACGAAAAAATGGATGCCCACTACTGTTCCAAGGCGAGGTGACTAAAGAGTAAATAAATATTCATATGGGACGCTCTTTCAAACACTTCTCCAGACTCTCTTTCTCACACTCTCGCCATAGCTTTTCTAAATACGTTCTGATTAAAGGTAATCTTTTAAGCCAACAAATTTTTAGCCAATCGAATTGCAGATTATTAGGAAGCAATCGTCTGGTTCCTGTACGAGTTTATAATCATTGTGTGAAAATCGTTTGGGCGCTTCGCAAGACGACATCTGACAATCAATAATCATCAGCACACTTGTTAGTATTTGTAGAAATACAAAATGTGAATTTAAATCTAAACTCGTTTACAGGTGGGGCGGCGATAATCATCTCACTGGGGCAGATTTCTATTTTGGAGGCCGAGTTTTGAGAAACGTACGCAGACTCATATCTGCACGCTCTCTCTGCCTTTCTCCCATGCACACATATAGTTAAACATTTATACATAATCAAAGGTATATATAATGTATAATGGCAATTCTACACTTATATATATATATATATATATATATATATATATATATATATATATATATATATATATATATATCTTACTTATTTAAAATGCATCTAGAGATTATATGCAAAAGAGGTATTGTCAAATATTTTATGTAAAATTCATAGATATGTGTTATCGAATGAAATAATTTGTACTATTATATAGAGCGAGTAAGCATGAAAGCAATTAAGTCCCAATTTTCAATTTCAGATTGATATTTAGTATTTCTTCAGTAATTATAGCAATTTGCAGTGTCAAGAGATTATTTCCAAGAACTAGAATTTAGTATTATGCCTCGTAAAAAAGAACTAACAATGAATGAAAAGAACTATATAATCAAAGAAATTAACAGAGGAAAGTCTTCGCTTCAAATTTCTAAGGATTTGAAAAGGGATCATCGAACAATCAAGAAAATATGTCAAATGGGAATTCAACCAAGGAAAAAAAAGATCTCAGGCTGAATTATGGAATTTAAAACAGCGAGATCTATCACATATCCAAAGAGAATTAATAAGAAACCCAAATGCGTCAAGTGCTTTCATATTTGAGGCCGCTGGAGCTCTTATGGTGTCAAGGGAAACAAGGTGTAAAGCATTAAGGAAGTTTGCTGATGTAAAAATCAAATAAAGAAACCCATTTTAACAAAAAAACATAAGGAAAGAAGATAGCAGTGGGCAAAAAAATACACGAAAACTGACTTCAGTAAAGTGTTTTTTACAGACGAATCAAGGATCACCCTCGATGGGCCCGATGGATGGGCTCGAGGATGGGTTTGCAAGCAACATGACCCAAGAAAATTTTTTAAACGCCAACAAGGCGGCGGTGGGATCATGATATGGGCTGGGATTATTGGTAGTGAGCTCGTGGGTCCATTTAAACTGAAAGACGGGGTTAAAATGAATTCCAAAAGTTACTGTGATTTTCTAGAGCAATATTTCTTTGAATGGCTTGATAACCAGTCTTTAGCCAAGCGTAGATCTATGATCTTTATGCAAGACAACGCACCAAGTCATGCATCAAAATTTACTAAATCCTGGTTGAAAGAAAAGGGATTTGTTGAAGATTCTCTTATGGACTGGCGTTCAAATAGCTGTGACTTGAATCCCATTGAGAACCTGTGGAGCATCCTCAAGAGAGATATTTATTCTAATGGAAGGCAATTAAACATCAAATGTGACCTCTGGGAGGCAGTTAAAGTTGCTGCAAACAACGTATCAGCCGTTAAAATTGCAAATCTAACATCAGATGTTGACAATAGGCTGCTAAGAGTTATTGAAAAGAAAGGAGCATTTGTGCAATAAATTTTAGGAGGTTCTTATTATTTTTTGTTAATACATCTTTTATTTTTAAAATAAAATTTTTTTAATGTTTTTCCTTTAAGAAATTGACGAATTTGTTCTAAAATCTTTTCATATTATTTTTTTACATTAGTTTTACAAGGTATAATAATGTAAAAGTATCAAAATAAATAGTTGCAAATAAACTACTGACAGTCAAATTAGTCGGATTTGTTAACTTAGTAAAATGTTTTTCAACCAAAAACAATAGTTTTATCTATCACTATATATCTAAATTAATAATTGAGTAGAATCTAAACAACATCATAATGGGACTTTTAACATTAAAGACGCAACTGTTTATACCAATTCATAACTTGCATATAATCTCTAGATGCAGTTTATACATTAAAAAAAGAAAGGAAAGGGCTAATGTGAGAGTAGAAGGAGGGCAGAAAATTATGTAAAGAACCGTAGCATCGTACACGTGTGCACATACGCATGCGTGCAGGTGTACGCACACACATAAACACGTACACAAAAAAGACAAATCGAGTTAACATCAATAGAAAAACACATAAATTATTTTTAAGCTTAATATAAAAATAACGAAAACCAGAAGAAAAGAAAAAAGTTTGCTGATTACGAAAACCAAAAGTATTGACAGACATTTGCTGATAACGAAAACCAGAAGAATTGACACACATTTGCTGATAAAGAAAACCAGAAGAATTGACAGACATTTGCTGATAAAGAAAACCAGAAGAATTGACAGACATTTGCTGATAAAGAAAACCAGAAGAATTGACAGACATTTGCTGATAAAGAAAACCAGAAGAATTGACAGACATTTGCTGATAAAGAAAACCAGAAGAATTGACAGACATTTGCTGATATCTCTGGATGAGCTTACTAAAAGGTTCGTCTCTGAAACTGGAATAAAGGTTCTGAATATAACATCAATGTGAGAAATTCTATATTTGTATTAATCATATATAGATGATATTATATTAATCATATATAGATAATATATTTGCATTAATCACATTATAATATATATATATATATATATATATATATATATATATATATATATATATATATATATAATATTTGTATATTTAGGCAGCAATCCTTCGTTTATGCATGTTTCATTAAAAACAACAGACAAGGTACTACGGTTAAGCTTTTTATTTAATTTTTCTTGTGTTCGAACAAGATCTCTCTTTTCTGGACAAAGAGTGTGTAAAAACTGTCCAAATGATTTATAATTTCGAGCGCTTTCGGCTATACCTTTTGCCATTATCAGGGATGATTCGATTTTCAGCTTAATTGAGTGTGTGCATTATGTGTATGTCTTAGTGAGTAGTAGGGATGTTTTTAATTTCAGAATACGGCTAGCACATTGTGGCTTTGTTTGTAGTTATCTATGAGTTTAAATACCTCTTAAGGAACTGTGTTCCTGATCAAAACGGACTCATAAATGATTACATCGGTTACACAACTATATGCTTATTCAGACGTCTTACGTTACTGATCCCAGCTCCATTAGAACCCATTTAAACACACACATAAATTTACCAGACTCCATTAGAAACATACTAGTAGAAAACAGAAATATATTAACTGCATCCACCTGTAAAAATAAATTAAAAATAATGGAGGCTTTAATAATAAAAAAGAAAAAGTCCACCCTTAACAATATTAACTACGAACAAAGCCACAATGTGCTAACCGTATTCGGAAATTAAAAACATCCCTACCACAACTTAAGACATACACATAAGGCACACACACAATTAAGCTGAAAAATCGAATCATCCTTGATAATGGCTAAAGCTATAGCCGAAAGCGCTCGGAAATATAAAACATTTGGACAGTTTTTTACACACACTTTGTCCAGAAAAGAAAGCTCTTGTTCGAACACAAGAAAAATTAAATAAAAAGCTTAACCGTAGTACCTTGTCCGTCGTTTTTAATGAAACATAATATTATTTATATATGATTAATACAAATATATCATCTATATATAGATAATGTGTATATATATATATATATATATATATATATATATATATATATATATCGTGGACACTCCCGTCGTAGATCGACACGTGCCATTGTTCCGCGCCAACTAGGGATCCAAAGCACGGTGGCTAGGTGGCGTAAAGAAGCGAGAACTTCAATGCCGGACAGCTTTCGCCTTGACACGTCTCCCTACGATATATATATATATATATATATATATATATATATATGTATGTATGTATGTGTGTGTGTGTGTGTGCGTACGTTAGTACAAGCTATAGTGGCCATTCGAAGCATCTAAAACTAACGGATTCTAAGCCTATATGACCCCCCCGTAAATATTGCTTTATGTATGTAAGTGAATCATAGTACTAGTTTGTCTATAAGGTATTCATATGATAATGTACATTCGTAAGTGTGTTTTACAGGCAATAATTTATATTTGGTCCGATCAAAATGAAACGCCCAAAAATTAAAATACCAGAATGATGAAGCTTTAATAAAAGTGAAACATGTTAGATATATAAAGGTTTCGTATATGTTTTTTATCCTACCATATATATATATATATATATATATATATATATATATATATATATATATATATATATATATATCCTGATTGAATATTATGCATTTGTTTTTTCGAGTCTACACGACGATTATTACTTTCGGTTGGTCCAAATATCAGAAATACTTTTTCGAATCATTTTTTTCCTACACTCCCGAAAACAAAATCACCGCAGATCACCTTCCATACGCTCCATATGGAAAATATAACCTTCAGTGCGATTATTAATTTCGTCTGTACCACTTTTCACCACTTTTCACGTTGTTGTAAGGTATCCACTATTCATATCTTTCAAATGAGGAAATCTTTGCGATTATACAACGTTAATGCAGCCTTCAGGTGTCCGATCATTTTCTTTAATCTTAACGGCTATATAGTTTTCAATCCACTGTCTATGCCAAGGGATATCTGGTCTAGCCGGCCAAAAGATTAATCTCACAAATCGTATAACAGCCAGGAAGACAGTGTCGTAGCTAGGGGTGGGGACGAGCGGCACTTTTGGTCTGCGCTGAGTTTTCAGAAAAGAAAAAATAATACCATAATTTCAGTAATTTTTGCAAAATAAGCAGTGATAAGGAAGAAGATAGGGTTCAAATGAAGCCAATTTGTTTTTGATATGGCTGGCTCTAAGCCAGTCGGCCAGCAATACAAAAGATTGTCACCAAAACGCTCTGTCAGCTGGTGGTGATAAATTTCACTTACATGACGGGAGCAAAAGGTGAAAAAAAAAACATTAAATAAATAAGTGAACCAATTGTTTTTTTTATCTTATAGGCCTAGCTTTAATACGGATATAAAAATCATTACTTTTCATAAATTATAAAATAGATAAATAAATTAAAATAATTCCAGTGCTTTAAGGATATCACATGTATTCTAATTTTTTCCAGAAATATCGAACGTATATTTAAAAGAAAATTGAAAATAAATATGTATATTTTTTAAATGCAGAAACATTACTTACAGCCCAAAAATGGGCATTTTTCAATATTTCAATATTCTCAATATTTCAAGTTTTCACGGTAGTAAAACACTGCAATATTTTATTTTTGTGTTTAGATAATTTAAATTTTATTAAGCAAAATAGACTAAGAATTAAAAGTATGATAAAATTTATTGCAGTTTTTAAAAGTGAAATTAATTTTATCCGTCTTTTAATTCGTAGTCTACTACGTTACTAATAATAAATTCATCTACGGAAAACAAAATAATTCCAAAAGACACACACACGCACGCACGCACGCACGCACGCACGCACGCACGCACGCACGCACGCACACACACAAAAACAAAAACAAAAACAAAAAACAAAAAAAACAAAACAATATCGTTCCCATAAAATATGTGAGTATTATTTCAGTAAGTGATAATATTAGTATGCCATACTAATTGTATTTCATCAAAGAAAGCCTGCAGTTCTTTTTAGCCGCTGGACTGTTAACGTCTAATAAAAGATCGTGTTCTTACCTTGACTTGCGTTTTTAAAGGCCGCTGCATTATTGAGCAGATTTCTATTCAAGTGCAGACAAATATCAGCCTGTAAGCATTCTGGAAAGCCTTTTAAAACCTGCAAGAAAAAGGAAAGAAAATGGATTAATTAGAGATAGTGCCTATTTTTTAAAAAAAAAATAGAGCGTGCCATGATGAAAAATACCCCAGATTTGATAAAAAACAAAGGGGGGGGGGAGGAGGGCTAAAGGTATTTTTAGCGTCTTTTGTTTTGGGTGTTAGAAAGATATTGTTTTGGAAATTTTTTGCAAAAGTCAAATAATTTCAGAATTTATTTACAATTGAATGAAATTATTTTTGAAATTTTCGTTTTTTTTGAAAATCTTTTTTTTTTTTACATCTGTTACCTACAATTACTTACTTTTCTGAAATTTCGAGGCATTAAAATTTCAGCCTCTACTAATATCGTCCCCATAAAATATGTAATTTCAGCCTCTTCATATTTATATTATTTAAAAGCAGGATATTTGGAGAATTTAAGTCATCAACTTTGTCAGAAACACCATTTACCGGAAATCTGCTCTGAACAGTAAAATAAAAAATGCTATGAAACTATGCCATTATTTAATTAGAAAAGCTCTTAATTGCTTTTATATCATATATTAAGGACACTATTGTCTTAAGAAATCAAAATAATTCAATGAATAACGAATTTTAACAAGAATTGTCTTCATTTGTTACAAATTTTAATTAGAAAAGTTTATTAACTTTTAAATCTTTGAAAATTTCGTATTGATTTCAGCCTTTCAGATGTTATGTAAAAACTATATGTACTAATCAGGAATGGAAAAGCTTAATACAAATCATGAAACAGCAATATTTTTAAAAGAATTTTTTAATTTCTTTTGTGTATGAACGTGCCGATTTTTATAAGTACAAGCGACCATACACGACATTATCAGAAAATAAGATCGATAACTATACTAAATTTAAAGTCAACATTTCCAAAATTCAATAAAACTCTAGATTACGGAAAATATTTTCCTAAGTTTTTAAGAATACTGAGTACTTAAAAATGATAATAAAAAGAAGCTTACGTCATTTTCTTCAAATATGTTTTACAGATAAAGTCCCCGTAGAACAACATTAGACCGCTATTGTCGAGTTTGGTTTGGTTTGGTTTGTTTTAAGGCATATCAACCTCAATGGTTCATTTAATGGCGACAATTTTTTATTTTATTCTTTTTTGGTAATATTTTTGTTTTGTCAAAAATCTATTTCTGTTAATATTTTTTTTCTCAAAAACATATAGCTGGTAATATTATTTTTTCAAAAACGTATAGCTGGTAATATTATTTTTTCAAAAACGTATAGCTGGTAATATTATTTTTTCAAAAACGTATAGCTGGCAATATTATTTTCAAAAATGTATAGCTGGTAATATTACTTTTCAAAAACGTATAGCGGGTAATATTATTTTTTCAAAAACGTATAGCTGGTAATATTATTTTTTCAAAAACGTATAGCTGGTAATATTATTTTTTCAAAAACGTATAGCGGGTAATATTATTTTTTCAAAAACGTATAGTTGGTAATATTTTTTTAAAAAACGTATTGCTGGCAATTGTTTTTTTTCAAAAACGTATTGCTGGCAATATTTTTTTTTCTTCAAAAATTTATTTCTGGTAATAATTTTTACAAAGTATTTCTGGTATTAAAACCTATTTTTACACTTTTATAATGCCTTTTACCTCAGTTTCTTGTTTAACTATTTGCCCATAGCTGGGACCCTAACAGGT
Source organism: Acanthosepion esculentum (assembly GCA_964036315.1). Taxonomy (NCBI): domain Eukaryota; kingdom Metazoa; phylum Mollusca; class Cephalopoda; order Sepiida; family Sepiidae; genus Acanthosepion; species Acanthosepion esculentum. The sequence goes on along the minus strand of OZ038511.1, from coordinate 25,236,209 downwards.
GCTACCACCCCGGGTCAGGGTGGACCTGGGAACACCTGCAATTAAGAGGTGATTCCACGCTCCTGAAAACTTCCTGATCAGAGGCCTTGCTGTCGGATGTCGCTTATCGTCTTACCCCGGACGCGGATGTAGTTTATCGTCATACCCAAGACGCCCTACTGTCGGGTTAAAAATGTATTGCTGCTATATTTTAAATTTAAAGTAAATATTACTTGCTTCAAATCAGATTAATTATACTTTGAATCAGCTAATATTACTCAAATAAAGTTTCAGAAAAGTATATTTTATTTTTGGAAGATTTTTTACTAAAGAGAATTAAATTGCGATGAAAGACGACTGAAAAAATGTCGCTAATCAGCTATTTTAGAAAAAAAAATCCTTGCTGTCAATTTAAATTAGTTTTTGAAATACAGAATAAGTATTTTTATTTCAGATATTAAATTTAATGTATTAACTGGAAATTAAAACTAAAATAAAAACTTTCAGAAAGATTATTCATTTGAAACCTTAGGTATCGCTTTTTTGTGGAGGTTCCTAGATTAATATCATTATAATCATGTTTATTCTTTTATAATATAACTGACAATTAACATTTCAGCCAAAAGTAAAAAAGCTTAAGTCTTCTGAATTTTTCATAAGAATTTTCATCATTAATTCTTGCTTCTATTATCTTCATGATGTTATTTTGGCTGCCTGTTCACACCTAGTAGTAGTAATAGATATAATAGCGTTAGCTTGTCTGAATTGCGTAGATGAAGAATGGTCATCATTAATTTTTTTACGATAATATCCTTCATCTTCATTTGCTGCTTGTTTACACCGAATAATGTTAATAGAAATAACAGATTTCAGATTTTGAAAATTCTCAGATTTAGACATTGATTCATTATGTCCAGTCACCCTGTGTCTGTTGCGTCGAGCCAAACATGTTGCTGCTAGTCTAATCCGCCATTAGTAGATCTGGCACCAGAAATATAATTCCTTGTCAACTTTCCTACCGAAAATAAAGATCTAACAAAATGTTTATAGCAGAGATGGTCCAGTCGATTACAGGGAAAGCCATTTCTGAATCAGAATTACGTCACTGCTGCTACTCCCTGCGCATGCGCTTTGCAGTAGCTTAAAAGAAAGGCTTTTAAAAGATTTTGTTCTTCTTCTTTCTCTTTTTCTTCTTCTTCGTCTTCTTCTCCTCCTCCTACATTTTGTTCTGCTTCTCCCTCTTCCTCTTCTTCTTCTTCTTCTTCTTACTCTGCTTCTTTCTATTTTCTTTTTCCCTTCCGCCTTCTCCTCCTCCTCATTCTTCCTCTTCTTCTTCTACCTCCGCCTTCTCCTCCTCCTCTTTCTTCTTTTTCATCTTGTTATGCTTCTCCCTCTGCTTCTTCCTCTTCCCCTCCGCCTTCTCCTCCACTTCTTTCTTTCTTCTTTTTGCTCTTCTTCTTCTTGCTCTGCTTCTTCCTCTCCGCCTTCTCCTCCTCCTTATTCTTCTTCTTCTTTTCTTCTTCATCATTCCCTCCGCCTTCTCCCCCTCCTCCTTATTCTTGCTCTTCTTCTTCTTCTTCTTCTTCTTCTTCTTCTTCTTCTTCTCCCCTCCCCTTTTCTTCTTCTTGCTCTTCTTATTCTTCCTGCTCTTCCTCTTCTTCCTCTTCTTCTTCTTGCTCTGCTTCTTTCCCTTCCTCCTTTTCATCTTCTCCTCCTCCTCCTCCTTCTTACACATGCTCGTTAGTCATGTGTCTCGCTGCTTTCCTCTTTGACTCCTTACCTTCAATATGTCTTCTGAGTATCACACTCCGCCTTTCTTCATTATGCGTGTCCTAGAATTTTCAGCGGTCTCTTTCCGACTTTAAATATAAGCGTCCTTTCTGTTTCCATTTTCCTTAAAATCTCCTCTTTGCTTACTCGCTCTGTCTCTAGTATTCTCAGCATCCTTCTGTAGAACCATATTTCTGTTGCCTGAAGTCTCTTCTTTAACTGTGAAGAGATTGTCCAACATTCACTGCCATATAGGAGGTTGGATATTACATGACAGTTTAGTACCCCTCTTTCTTTCTTTTCAATGCAACATTCCTGTTCCTTAATAATTTGAGACTTTTGAAGAAAAACATATTTTAGATATTTGCTTCTCCCGTGTTTTTCTTGATTGATATTATATATCTGGGTGAGTTGGGATCACATATATTGATCAAATATTGATCGGAATCCGACAGAATGGTAAGATGAAGAACAAATAGGAAAAACGTTTATTAATCTATGTTTCACTGTGTTATGGTGAAACACACCTAGTTTATAGATAATAGACTCTCCCATCTAATGTAAGTAGGAGTCGAATACGAAAGTAGGGGGTGACCGCAACTCGATTACTCTTCGTAATACTGATTATAAAAAGTTCTTAACGTTTTTGTACGTTGAACCTATTTAGGACGAATTTAGTCCAAATACAGTTTCCACTGAGGAAATAACTCTACAACACACTTTTAATAAGTCTTCATCAGAGAATAAGATATTGTGAAAAAGGGAGAAATAAATTCTGGTTTGTTTACTTTTGTTTTGTTTGATTTTCATTGCTTAATCATTTTTCAAGTGAATTCGAATTTTTAAACCAACGTTAGTTAAACTTTCGGCATTCCGAATTCAAGGAGAAAAGATGCGTCCTTTAGAAATTTCAAGAAATTAGCGGATTCCGTGGAATACTTAAGGATTTTCAATAAAATTGTAGTCAGTCACATACTTAGATGTGGCCAAGGCCGAAAGTATGGGGTACCCAGTGAGGATCGAACTCACTACTCAATCGTAATTGATCTAGCAAGACAAGCTTTCTAACTTATTATTTTCTTTTTTTATTATTTTTTTTTGTTTTGGCTCGGTTCATACATTATTCAGTAAGAAAACTAGCTCCAAACGGCCTTCATTCTTTACGTTTTTTGTGCATTTTCAAGAATAACATGAAACAAACAAAAAAATATTTTTAATTATAGGAAACTTAATGTGTTGTTTTATAAACGATCCCTTTTTTCTTGTCTAAGATTTTGTCTTTTGTTGTTGTTTTTCGATCTTTTGACACGTAGTCTATTTGTCGCACCAACATTTTGGATTTTCGCACATACACACACACACACACACACACACACACACACACACACACATATATATATATATATATATATATATATATATATATATATATATATATATATATGTGTGTGTGTATGTATATGATAAGACAACGAAGAAATAGGAAACGTTTATCAATCTAACATGTTTCACATTTATTAAAGCTTTATAAAAGAATAAGAAATGAAGGAAATAAGAAAGAAATTCTAGTATCTTCATTTTTCGTTTGTTTTTTTCACGTTTGATTTTCATTGCATAATCATGTTTCAAGTGAATTCGACTTTTTAAATCAACGTAAGTATAATTTTTGGCGTTCCGAATTCAAAGAGAGCCGACACGTGCATCTGAAGTTTCAAGAAATAAACGGCTAATCCTAACTGCAAAAGTGTAAATATTAACAGTGAGTTCGATCCTCACTGGGTGCCCAATACTTTCGACCTTGACCACATCTAAGGCGGGCTTAGAGAATCACGGGCACCTTGACGTGGTGTAATGGATAACAAGCTTGTCTTGCTAGATTAGTTACGACTGAGTAGTGAGTTCGATCCTCACTGGGTGCCCCATACTTTCGGTCTTGTGCCACATCTAAGCTAGTCTTAGAAAATCACTATATATATATTCGTAAGTGTGTCTGTGAGGTGTGTGTGTGTGTCTATGTCTAATCGACACACACTTACATACATAAAAAACGCAAATGCTGCTTTATGTATATAAGTGTATGCATACTAAACATACACGCAGAAACACTTACGAATATAGATTATCATCTGGAACCCACATAGACAAACTAGAATTATGATACACTTACATACATAAAGCAATATTTACTTTTTCTATTTAGTCTTGGAATCCGTTAATTTCCTTGAGTTTTCGAAAGGACGCTTTTCAATAATAATAAAATTACTCCCAGCATGCAACAAAAACTGTTCCTGCCGGAAATACAGACATTCCGCCAAAAGACGTTATTTTCAATCGCTTCGCCGAAGAACCGTCACGAAGACAACACGTATGTAACTTTCGTTATTCACTCACACCATAGATGTAGATATTGTAGGCTTGTGTTCACGAGAAAAGAACGGGAAAATAAACGTACGCAATAAAGAAAAAAACCATAGTAAATTGTATGTTAATTTATACAATTTCATTAATGTATTTGTGTTTATATTTTTTTACTTTGCAATTGTGTTAATGTACATATTATAAAAGGGAGCAATTTACTCCGTAGCATTACAAGTTATATGACAGACGAAAGTTACATACGTGTTGTCTTTGTGACGGTTCTCCGGCGAAGAGATTGAAAATAACTTCTTTTGGCGGAATGTCTGTATTCCCGACAGGAACAGTTTTTGTTGCATGCTGGGAGTAATTTTATTATTGCTATTTTTTATTTAATATATTTAAACAAGGTTTAAATATTATTAGAAACACACACTTAAGAATATACATTATCATTAAAATCCCATATAGATAAACTATAATTTTGATACACCTATATGTTTAAAAGAAAGGTTGCTGGCCAATATATATATATATATATATATATATATATATATATATATATATATATATATATATATATATATCCATTCTAAAAGAATTTAACGTATGTTTATCTACCACAACCGGTGTTTACGCAAAAATGTCCCCAAATCAATTTATTCCGTAGCATTAAAAGTTATATCGCAGACGAAAGTTACATACGTGTTGTCTTCGTGATGGTTCTTCGGCGAAGAGATTGAAAATAACGTCTTTTGGCGGAATGTCTGTATTTCCGGCAGGAACAATTTTTGTTGCATGCTGGGAGTAATTTTATTATTGAAAAGCCGTAAGTATTGCTTGGAATCCTTTAATTTCTTGAAACTTCAGATGGACACGTCGTATCTCCTTGAATTCGGAACGCCATAAATTATACTAACGTTTATTTAAAAAGTCGAATGCACTCGAAATATGATTAACCAATCAAAATGAAACAACACGAAAGTTAAAATACCAGAATTCATTTCTTTTTCTTCTTCCCGATATCTTATCTGATGAAGCTTTAATAAAAGTGAAACGTTAGATTGATAAAGTTTTTCTATTTGTTCTTTAACTTATTATACTGTAATGACTAAAGTACGCATGTGTAGGCTTTAAGAAATCTTTATTTAACTGAGAATACAAGGTTCCTTTTATAGTCCCAGTAAACAGAAATAGTTCTCTCGAAGAGGAGAGTAACAAATCAAGGGGAGACCACTCTTGATTATTCATAACATATACCTTAGTGGGATTAGATTTTTTTGTACCTTGATTATGAGACAAGGTACGAATCAAGTACTCTTGTTGATGGTAGCATTTATATTCAATCTGACGACCTTGAACTTGACACTTAATATGACTATTTCAAACCCAGTATTGATAAGCACAAACGACCATATTCTTCACACTGCTGAGTCATCTCTAACAGCGCGTTTTTTGTTTTGTTTTTTTGTTTTTTGTTTTGGCTCGGTTCATACATTATTCAGTAAGAAAACTAGCTCCAAACGGCCTTCATTCTTTACGTTTTTGTGCATTTACAAGAATAAGATGAAACAAACAAAAAATATTTTTAATTATAGGAAATATAAAATAAGCGAAAGAATTCTCTTCAAATTCCTAAACCGTTCTTAAAGTCCCTGGAATCATCTCTACATCAGTCGTTTGCTACGTCGCGTCAGTTCGGACGAATTGGCTACATTCGAATCCTTGTTAGAAGGCAGATACTTCGACGGCCGTTTTTGTTATCCAATCTGTTAGCATACAGACGCTGTCTGTTCAAGCTCCACATACAGTTCTTCCAACTGCATTTGGAGAGGTGAGTAGTGAAGAAGGGAGGATTCTTATCTCCCTGAAGACTACAGCTTCGGAACTACGGTTCCTCATTAAATGACCAGACATGTTTTTGTCATCGGATATGTTGTTAGTCTGAGCGAAGTTAGATGTAAGGATAACCGTTGCTTGGAGGCAGGGAAGAGAATCGGGTTAGGAGGTGGCGAAAGTTATGATACTGGATATTCGATCAGAAAGACTCTACTACTGTTAGACAAAAAAGCATGGCGACTCTAGCCTTCATAACAAGCGACAAGAGCGTTTATCTCTAACCGTCACGGATGCTTGTGTGACTCGCCTAGTAACGTTGACTTTCTGCTTGGATTTCATTGAAAAGATCGTAATACAGGCTACAATGCCATCGCCTTCGAGAACGAATTGATACAGGCCTTGGATAATGCACATGATAAAAGTATACAAAAAATGGATGAAAATAAATAAATAAAATTTTAAAAAAGTAAAATAAATGAAAATAAAATTAACAGAAGGACATAAATATAAATAAAGCAAGAAAAATTAGAAAGACCACCCGTTCGGCACCCCACCGAAAATGAAAGAAAAAAGCCCAAAATCAACCAAAAGAAATTTTTTTCAATTTTTTGACGTCCTGTAGGCAGCCAGTGGTCTATACAGAGTATATGATTCAAAGAGAACGAACATATCATCTGGTGATCTTTTAATATTTTTAAAGTATCTATCTATCTATCTATCTATCTATCTATCTATCTATCTATCTATCACAGTCTTTTCAGTATCTATCTATCTATCTATCTATCTATCTATCTATCTATCTATCTATCTATCTATCTATCACAGTCTTTTCAGTATCTATCTATCTCAATCTGTCCATATCTATCTTAGCCTGTTCACATCTATCTATCTATCTATCTATCTATCTATCTATCTATCTATCTATCTATCTATCTATCTATCTATCACAGTCTTTTCAGTATCTATCTATCTATCTATCTATCTATCTATCTATCTATCTATCTATCTATCTATCTCAGTCTTTTCAGTATCTATCTATCTCAATCTGTCCATATCTATCTCAGCCTGTTCACATCTATCTATCTATCTATCTATTTATCTATCTATCTATCACAGTCTTTTCAGTATCTATGTATATATCTATCTATCTATCTATCTATCTATCTATCTATCTATCTATCTATCTATCTATCTATCTATCTCAGTCTTTTCAGTATCTATCTATCTCAATCTGTCCATATCTATCTCAGCCTGTTCACATCTATCTATCTATCTATCTATCTATCTATCTATCTATCTATCTATCTATCTATCTATCTATTTATCTATCTATCAATTCAATGTACTGACGTGCAACAACATATTTGGAAAGCATCCGATGATGATTTTAGTGTCAAGTAACTCGTGCCAACCAAAGAATAATGACACAGGCAACATAGATTTTGACGACATAAATATGACATTCACTCATAAAATATAACCATGGGACTTATTATTTTTGTTAACAATGCGATAATTTGACTCATCTTCTTTTATAATTGCCATTATACCTTCACGATGTAGCTGGTCTCCACGTATTCTTTTTCGATATTGTCGGTGAAGTGTGATAACTGCTTGGAAAATATAGAGTAATGGTCTCCTGTTTCATTCTTTACAATTTAAAGTTTTCTTTCGACTAGACCGGTTCTTAGCCAAGGCTATTTAATTTATACCTGGTGGGGGATTGGTGTGGATCCGAGATAACAAATGTAGTATAGAATATACGGAAGTTAAACACTTGAAAGATTTTGCCTAGCACCGTAACAAACTCAAATCATGTTCTTAAATTGCATGGCTTCGTTCTTCTATTTGCTGTAGATAGATAGATACGTAGGTAGGTAGGTAGGTAGGTAGGTAGGTAGGTAGATAGATAGATAGATAGATAGACAGATATGACGAGGATGACTTAGCTAGATAAATATAGATAGATAGATATGAAGAGGTTGAGATAGATAGATAGATAGATATGAAGAGGTTGAGATAGATAGATAGATATGGAGAGGTTGAGATAGATAGATAGATATGAAGAGGTTGAGATAGATCGATAGATAGATAGATATGAACAGATTGAAAGGAAGAGATTCAGATATATATATATATATATATATATATATATATATATATATATATATAGATAGATATGAACAGATTGAAAGGAAGAGATTCAGATATATAGATAGATAGATAGATTGATAGATATGAAGAGGTTGAGATAGATAGATAGATAGATAGATAGATATGAAGAGGTTGAGATAGATAGATAGATAGATAGATAGATAGATATGAACAGATTGAAAGCAAGAGATTCAGATATATATATATATATATATATATATATATATATATATATATAGCGAGAGAGATAGATAGATAGATAGATAGATAGATAGATAGATATCAACAGATTGAAAGGAAGAGATTCAGATAGATAGATAGATAGGTAGATAGATAGATAGATAGATAGATAGATATGAAGAGGTTGAGATAGATAGATAGATAGATATGAAGAGGTTGAGATAGATAGATAGATAGATAGATATGAAGAGGTTGAGATAGATAGATAGATAGATAGTATACGATAGCTAGTCAAATAGCTTTAATACAATAGTTAAACAGATCTTAACAGTGTCTTCTTCTTCTTCTTCTTCTTCTTCTTCTTCTTCTTCTTCTTCTTCTTCTTCTTCTTCTTCTTCTTCTTCTATCCGTGTCTCTTCAGGGCGTGGTCGATCATGATTTCCCAGAACTTCCTGGCCCTTTGTCTTTTTTTCGATCTCTCCTAATCCATTTTTCTGTCGACCATTTACACAAACTCATTAGGTCCCTTATTCTCGGCTTTTCTCTGTCCCTCTTGCCTTCAATATAACTTGTGACTGTGAAATTTCCCAAGCCGTTTTTTCGCATTATGTTCCCAAGAAATGTCAATAAACTCTTGCTGATCTATTATCCTATTTGCGTTAATTTTGTCTAAAACTTTGTTACATATTCCGACCACGGTATCCTCATCATGCTTCTGTAGAACCACGTTTCTCTTGTTTTATCTGTTCAGCATATAGTAAGGCCGATATTACAGAACAGCTTTATACTCCTTTCTTTGTTTTTAACGAAATATTAACATCTGTATATAATCGTCTTTTTTACGATTAAAAAGGTTGCAATAATTTCAAACAAATGAATTCTTGAAATCCTAAAAATGAAATTCTGACGCTATCAGACCCTATAGACTAATGCTACAAAATCACAAATGAACAGCTTTGCTAAATAGGAAAAACACTTTACTTGAGAACTGCAAAAATAGTTAAGGCATGCAACTATAAGGGAAAATAATCTATATAAATAAATGCGAATGTCAGTGTGTCACACATTTTCAACTTTACTCCTAGAGGCCGTAGCTCAACATATACCATTTTGGAATCAGGCCGACATTGTGAGAAAATTAAAAAAAATCCGGGCCGAATCCGGTCCTGCAATCCTGAAATTTTGGATTACCAAGTTTTCATTACTGCCATTGTTTTCGGATTCCGCCATCTTGGCTCCTACTGATAAAAACAATTAAAGGCACACAACTCTCTAACTTTCAGTAGCTCATGTTCAAATGAAAAAAAAATGATTTCAAATTACAGTGTTTCAAAACATAATTGTCAGTGTTTTCAACTTTACTTGTAGTGTCTGTTGCCCAACATATCATAGCATTTTGGAATCAGGCCGACACCGTGAGAAAATTAAAAACATTTCAGGCCGGATCCGGACCCGCAGTCCTGAAATTTTGGATTCTCAAGTTTTTATTACTGCAACTGTTTTCGGCGAATTTTTCGTGATTTTTTGCGACGGTTTTTTTTGGTATTATAACAATTTTTATAACTTGGAAATAAATTCGAAATTAATTGCGAAATCCAGCGAAAGTCAAAAATAAAAATAATTGTTTGTATGGAAAGTAAGGACCTACGTACATCAAATTGTCTTTAAATTAAGTGGCGGCAGAAGAATTTTCTGTTGAACTTTTAAAAGGTAAGCGTAATGCAATACTTAAATGCAGCGATCAATTTTGACTTCTGTAGTTTATTGTTGCCTATTGCATACGGCAGCATTATGTTTCGCAAAAAGAAATCTCCGCCAACAGAGGACCAGATTGTAATCAAAAGAGCCAAGGCTGCAGCGAGGAATAGAAAGTCTCGTGCAAATGAAAACTCAGATTAAACAGTAGCCAGGAAAGCTTCCAATGCTGAGAATATGCAATGACTTAGGGACTCTTAAACAAGCCGAAGGCCCAATCAAGAGCCCTATACAGGAGCTAGCTTAAGGGCGTTAGAGCGGCTTTTAAGCTAGTAGAAAATATAAACAATGTACATTAAACAAAGGAATTTGCACAAACAAAATGTGTATATTTACTACCTTGTCTTACCATCTGTCTTGAGTATTGGCCCAGTAAGAGATTTTAAAGAACTAAAATTGAAATTAATTGCGAAATCCAGTGAAAGTTACCAATGAAATATAATTGTTTGTATGGAAATTAAGGACCTACGTACATCAAACTGTCTTTAAATTAAGCGGCGTCAGTAGAATTATCGTTGAACTTTTAAAAGGTAAGCTTAAATAGTAATTCAATACTTAAATGCAATTTTGAGTTCTGTAGTTTAATGTTGCCTATTGCATACGGCAGCTTTATGTTTCGCAAAACGAAATCTCCGCCAACATAGGACCAGATTACAATCAAAAGAGCCAAGGCTGCAGCGAGGAATAGAAAGTCCCGTGCAAATGAAAACAGTAGCCAGGAAAGCTTCCAATGCTGAGAATATGCAATGACTTAATGACTCTTAAACACCTAAACAAGTCGAAGGCCCAATCAAGAGCTCTTCGCAAGAGCTAGCTTAAATGCCGCATGATAGGGCTGCTTTTAAGCTAGATATATAATAATGCTGTTAACTTTCAACGGTAGCAAAAAAAAAACAAACAAAAAAAACAAAAAAAACAAAACAGATTGGAAGGAAACTCCCGTCCATATTAGAAAGAGCTATAACATTAAGTGGATTGATTAAGTGATACGTTTTCTACGGCATATCATCCATTTGTAGATTATTTAAAGACAGAAAATATTTTTAGATTGTAAGATTTTTTAGAGGTAATAATGTCTTAGTGACACAAGTTATACTAATTAACCCATAGATGGGGGAAGAAGAGATGGATCCATACAGTTCCCAAGAGTATTGGCACGCAAGTGAATATAACAAACACAACGGGAATAAGAAATCGTTTCATCGAATAACAATTCCGAGCCTACAGGACCTGGTATTCCCAAGCGGTCACCCATCCAGGAACTGACCAAATTCGACGTTTTTTAACTTTGGCGATAGTACAGAAACGTGTACAAACACTGAAGTTAAACAATATCGGTTGGGTTTACAGCGAGTAGAGGAGAGAATTCTAATTTCCTTAAAAATTATTTCAATAATAAGATTTTTTGTGAATCCCCCTCCTAAAAATAAAAGCTTCTGTCAAAGACAGGAAAAATATTTATTATGTTAGAATGGCTACTTTCACTCATTGCATTCGTGTGAAAAGTGAAAGACGAGGCCGAGATTTGAACTCGGCTCGTCTAGTTCAGTTTTCAGGCTGATCACCGTGACGCTACCACCCACTCATCCTAAATTAACCGTTGGCGAACAGAAATCACCAAATCTAATTTTGTCTGCGAGAAAATATTTGCTATATCACATGGAATTATTTGCTTAATTTTTACTGAGAAAATAAAAAAAATCTCGTTGAACGAGATTTTTTTTTCTCGTTGAACGAGATCTTATTGAACGAATAAAGAAACCACCAACGAGATTTGAAATCTCGTTCTGTATCTGATTTCGTAGATTTCGTTATAGAAGCCATTTAATAGGCGTTGTTCAAATTTGGTGGCTTCTGGTGAAATCACGTTGAAACATCGGTTGACATAGGATCACCGAAATTAAGAAAGGTCGTGCCTGTTCAGTACGTAGATAGGGGAATACCAGTTGCTGTAATCTTGTGTGGTGTAATGGATAATGGCTCCGAATAGTCAATAGGAGAGCTGAGTTCCAATACCCGTTGGGTTCGTTATCTTCATCAACGTGCTTCTACCACTTGGAAAAGGTATGAATCCACTTATTTCCCCCTAGCTATAGGTTAATTAGTATCACTTGCATCACTAAATCATTATTATCTAAAAAAACAAAAAGATCTTAAATTCTAAAAATATTTTCTGTCTTTAAATAACCAGAAAGGTGTTGATAAAACGAGGGGCGATCGCTTGAAAATACCAGTGAGTTTGGATGTGCGGATGGTGTAATGGATAATGGCTTGGAATAATTAATCGGAGAGCCGAGTTCCCGTACGATCACCGAAGTTAAGCAACGTCGAGCCTGGTCAGTAACTAGATGGGGGACCTCTTGAGAATACCAGTCGCTGTAAGCTTGGATGTACGGTGGGGTATTGGACTATGGCTTGGGATAGTTAATCGGAGAGCCGAGTTCCGTATGATCACCGAAGTTAAGCAACGTCGAGCCTGGTCAGTAACTAGATGGGGGACCTCTTGAGAATACCAGTCGCTGTAAGCTTGGATGTACGGTGGGGTATTGGACTATGGCTTGGGATAGTTAATCGGAGAACCGAGTTCCGTACGATCACCGAAGTTAAGCAACGTCGAGCCTGGTCAGTAACTAGATGGGGGACCTCTTGAGAATACCAGTCGCTGTAAGCTTGGATGTACGGTGGGGTATTGGACTATGGCTTGGAATAGTTAATCGGAGAGCCGAGTTCCGTACATTCACCGAAGTTAAGCAACGTCGAGCCTGGTCAGTAACTAGATGGGTGATCGCTTGAGAATATCAGCTGCGGTGAGCTTGGATGTGCGGGTAGCGTAATGGATAATAGCTCGGATTAGTTAATCGCAGAGCCAAATTCCAATGCCACTGGTTCTGTTATATTCAATTAAGCGCGAGAACCTTTGGGAAAAGCAACAATCCATCTCCCCCCACTGCCTATGGGTTAATTAGTAAGGCTTCTATCACTAAGAACATTATTATCTAAAAAAAAATTTTACAAACTAAAAATATTTTCTGGCTTTAAATAACCTGCAAAGGGTTGATAAGCCGTAAAAACAAATCAATCAAATTCTATCATGTGGCAACACACTTCCTCATCCAGATTTATTCAAATTATTATTATGTGAAATGACAAGTATTCTTGGGGAAGATAACGATTGACTTGTTCACAGATTTTATTGTCCTTCTCTAAGACGGTTTGCCTCTCCTCAGGTTTGAGAGTCTACCTTTCTGTTTAAGCAGTAGCTGTCACAATGGGACGGGATAAGGTGAGTTCATGCCTATATTTGGAAAGGTCTGAATCCATAGCGTTTCTCCTCACGGCATTTGAGCGAAAGTGAACGCAGCACATCCCTTCGGTTTATCTGATCTCAGCTTTCGACGCCGACTGGCGTGAATCAAAAAAGAAAAGAAAGAGTTGAAAGAAAGAAAGAAAGAAAGAAAGTGTAGTGAGAAAGTAAGAAAGAGACAAGGAGTAGGAAGAAAGAAAGAAAGAGAGGAAGGAAGGAAGGAAAGAAAGAAAGAGTGGAAAGAAAGAGTGGAAAGAAAGAAAGGAAGAGTAAGGAGAAGGAGTAGAAAGAAAGAAAGAATAGAAAGGAAGAGTAAGGTTAAAGAGTAGCAAGAAAGAAAGAGTAGAAAAAGAGAAAGAAAGAAAAAGCAGAAAGAAAGAGTGAGAAGAAAGAAAGAAAGAAAGAAAGGAAAAAGAAAGAAAGAAAGAGTGGAAAGAAAGACTAAGGAAAAAGAAAGAAAGAAAGAAAAGAGTAGAAAGAAAGAAACAGTAGAAAGAAACAGTACGGAGAAAGAGTAGCAAGAAAGAAAGAGTAGAAAAAAAATAAGGAGAAAGAAAGAAAGAAAGAAAGAAAGAAAGAAAGAAAGAAAGAAAGAAAGAAAGAAAGAAAGAAAAAGAGAAAGAAAGAGTAGAGAGAAAAAAGGAAAAAATCAGAAAGAATGAGTAAGAAGAAATAGTGAAAAGAAAGAAAGAAAGAAAAAAGTGTAAGGAGAAAGAATTGAAAGAAAGAAAGAGCAGAGAAAATGATAAAAAAATGTGGAAATACCTAAAATAAAATAAAGAAAGTAATCGGGAATAAGTAGCAAATAGACTTGAACTCGCTTTCTGTCGCCGTTTATCTATCAGTCTATCTATCAGTCTATCTAATCCTTCTCAGCACTCCCATTGCTATTTAACGCAGAATATATCAAATATTTTTAACCATCGTACATTGTTCAGATCTATTTAACTATCATACACTATCTCACTGTCTAAGTATAGTTATATCTATCTTTATTCGTATCTATCATTCTAAGTAAATTCATACCTCAGTCTCATCATCTATCTATCTATCTATCTATCTATCTATCTATCTATCTATCTATCTATCTATCTATCTATTCTAGTCTCTTCACATCTATCTATCTATCTATCTATCTCAGTCTCTTCATCTATCTATCTATCTATCTATCTATCTATCTATCTATCTATCTATCTATCTCAGTCTCTTCATCTATCTATCTATCTATCTATCTATCTATCTATCTATCTATCTATCTATCTATCTATCTATCTATTCCAGTCTCTTCACATCTATCTATCTATCTATCTATCTATCTATCTATCTATCTATCTATCTATCTATCTATCTATCTCAGTCTCTTCATCTATCTATCTATCTATCTATCTATCTATCTATCTATCTATCTATCTATCTATCTATCTCAGTCTCTTCATCTATCTATCTATCTATCTATCTATCTATCTATCTATCTATCTATCTCAGTCTCTTCATCTATCTATCTATCTATCTATCTATCTATCTATCTATCTATCTATATCAGTCTCTTCATCTATCTATCTATCTATCTATCTATCTATCTATCTATCTATCTATCTATCTCTCTCTCTATCTATCTATCTATCTATCTATCTATCTCAGTCTCTTCATCTATCTATCTATCTATCTATCTATCTATCTATCTATCTATCTATCTCTCTCTCTATCTATCTATCTATCTATCTATCTATCTATCTATCTATCTATCTCAGTCTCTTCATCTATCTATCTATCTATCTATCTATCTATCTATCTATCTATCTATCTCAGTCTCTTCATCTATCTATCTATCTATCTATCTATCTATCTATCTATCTATCTATCTATCTATCTATCTCAATCCGTTGCTACTTACCATTTGTGATATATTAATCGGAAAGTATCTTCTTGTCACACACCCAAACTATTCATCCATAATTAGTCAGTCAATGAATATTTTCTATTCACTAAGTACAGCAGTAATGTAGAACTCTTGACGGCTGCAGTTTGTAATTATATTGCGTAGTTGCCAACATGGCCAACCGACCGATGCTCTGACCTGAACACCGTCTCGCGGAGAATATGACGTTTGTGGCCAAAGCTGAGGATGACCGAATGGCAATACATTGAACGTCTGATGTAAATAAACTTCGATGCTAGTCAATTGAACTGGACTGTGCAGTCGACGCTAAATAATCAAGTCCTCTAGCATTAAGCCAACGTTCCGAAGTGTGACGTTACCAGCAGATAGATTCCGCTTAGGGTAGTGGAACTAGTTCACTCCGCGTAGGCGGTTCTTTGGCTTAGGCGGATGAATGAAGTCGAACTATAATGATTATAAATGCCTTTTGCTGGTATGCCTCGTGATGTATTTGGTTATTGTTTCGAAGACAGCGTTGTTTGTGCTTAAATGATTGTCTCTGTAAATTCGGTCGGTATTCTTCCAGTTCAGTAATCGAATATGTAATTGGAAATTTAGACTCGTAAACGAAAATTTAAGCGATTTAATCAGAGTTGTTCGCGTACATAAATACATGTTTCGCGCCTACCTGGTCGTTGAATTTCCATTTCTTTGATTGAAAAGCTCCTTTGATATCTGTTAAAATATTGCATCGACATCACCAGTTTTAGTGTGTGTTGACTTCACCCATTTGACTTTTATTTATACATACACACCTATTAATATGTCATGGTGTCTACAGCTTACGAATCAAGAACATATCGATTAATTCTTTCTTTCTGACACTTAGTAATTATTATTTGGCCGCTTCTTTCTCTCTGATTAAGTATCTATCTATCTATCTATCTATCTATCTATCTATCTATTTATCTATCTCACATTTTTCATTATCTATCTATCTATATATCTATCTCACATTGTTCATTATCTATCTATCTATATTTAAGATTTTTCATTATCTATCTATATATCATTCAGATTGTTCAATATCTATCTCTAAATCTATATGTAAGTATGTATGTGTGTACGTATGTATGTATGTATGTATGTATGTATCTATCTATCTATCTATCTATCTAACTAGCGATCTATCATTCAGATTGTTCATTATCTATCTATCTATCTATCTATCTATCTATCTATCTATCTATCTATCTATCTATCTTACTTTTATTATCTATCTATCTATCTATCTATCTATCTATTCCAGTCTCTTCACATCTATCTATCTATCTGTCTATCTATCTATCTATCTATCTATCTATCTATCTGTTCATTTCTTTCTCAAGGGCTTTTGCCCAGAAGTGATTGCAAAAGACGAAGCCTGTATTTAAACTGGGGGAGGGGGTCACCGATTCCCATTTCTGCAACGATGCCCGTTACCCTGTTCACAACACATTTCCCCTTCTTCTTAAAGATATTAAACAATCCTAGTACTACAACTCACTACGGGAAGTATTCGATTCATTTTAAAACTAAGTTATGACAAGGTAGTCAAAACGAAATTTTTTTTCCTAGTTCCGCAATTCGTGAACAGAAATCATGCATTGCAAAAATTCTTTACATTTGATCATTTAAAATTGCTTAAATTTGCTTGACTTTAAGAATGACCATTCTAGAATTTCTTCCTCGAAGTCATCACTTACCTAAGTTAGGTGTTAATGTTGGACAACTCTGCGATTACGCAGGATGTTTACTTTAATGTTTAACTGAATTGGTCTGCATGTCCGCCGCCATTAAGGAGGGTGTTGAAGTCTTTAACAGTGATTATTGTTTATATTACGTTACCTTAGAGGCTTCATTTGGTATTTCAAACATCCCTCAAGTTTATATTATTTGTTATGCAATCATTACGATTGGCCGAATTGTTACACACTTCGAGATCTTAATCCAATCAACAGCATTTGGAAATTAACTCCTGAAACCTCACCGTCGTGAAGTAACCCCAACCGTCACCCGATGCTTCTTTTTAATTATTACTTTATTCGTCCACCTATATGTTGGCTAACTTGCGGCCGCATCACGGTGAAACACCGGTTCAAGTACGATCACCGAAGTTAAGCAACGTCGAGCCTGGTCAGTATCTATCTACATCTATGTGCTATGTATCAAACTCATATAAGTATTAGAAAATTGTGACCGCTTGGGAATAATAGATACCGTAGGCTTGGGTGCGCTGATGGTCGAATAGATAATGTTTCGGAATTGTTAATAGGATAACCGAGTTCAAGTTTCTGTTGGGTTCATTGTATTCACTTACGCGCAAAGACCCTTGGGAAAGGTATAAATCAGCCTTTTCTCCTACCAGCAATAAGCTTAATTAGTAAAACTTATATCAGTAAATATTTATATCTCCTAAAAAAATTTTCCAATCTAAAATTTTTTCTGGCTTTAAATAACCTGAAAAGGGTTGATAAGCCGTAAAAAAGAATCAGTCAATTAATATAAGTTGGCTCTAGTTTTGATATTTTTGTTCAATTTAGTTGTGTCCATGTGTCGATAACTGGCTGTATAGTCCTTTCTGTTTGTCATGATGTCCATAGGCTAGGTCAAGGATTTATTTGGTAAGCGTCTTCAGAATTATTGTCCTATAGTTACAGTGGCGCATCCCGTTTTGTCACCCATTTTTGATCTGGCAGTATAAATCCAGACTCAGATAATCTCCATAAATATTAATACAAGATATAGCACTTTGGAACAATGGTTAGCAAGATTAATTAACAAATTTTTAATACTTATGTGAGTTTGATCCAAACTGAATAGCACATAGATGTAGTCTTATATGTGACTGAGTCAAAATTTGATCTTCACTGAATTGCATATAGTTATATTTTATATGAGACTGATTCATAGTTTGATCCAAACTTAATAGCACATAGATGTAGTGTTATATGTGACTGGGTCAAAATTTAATTTTCACTGAATTGCATATAGTTATAGTTTATATGACACTGATTCATAGTTTGATCCAAACTGAATAGCACATAGATGTAGTCTTATATGTGACTGAGTCAAAATTTGATCTTCACTGAATTGCATATAGCTGTAGTCTTATATGAGACTGTGTCAAACCTAGTCAATAATTTGCTTTGCCAAGGTTCAATGGCTAGCAAACTAAAATTACTTTAGTCACCATTCTGTCTGTCGCCTCGTTATGCATATTTTCAAATCCTCATCGAAAGCCAAAATTTGCTCATGTAAAAAGAGACTATCATGTCTGTATATCCGGCTCCGGGATCTATCTGTTTTAAATTTGTGACCCACAAAGCCGCCATTTTTTCCTCTTGGGACAGTTTATATGCAAAACTGGAGGTAACCCATTTTTATCTAGCGTTACATTAACCTGTTGCAAAAAAAAAAAAAAGAAAAAAGAAAAAGAAAAAATTCATGTAACCCTTTGCCGTCTGCGGTAGTTCACTTCAGATTTCTTCTATCTTACTTCTTACTTGTGAAACTTTCTTCCGGCTTGGATAGCAAAAAAAAAAAGACTTGTAGACAGTTGAAATTACAGAAAAGACATCAATGAAAGCCAGTGAGTTTCTCAGAATCCAAACCAGAATTAAAAAGTCACGTCGATTTGAGCTTGTAATCCATAGTAACGGGAGCCATGATGAATATAGATTGCAACTTATATTGTCAATAACTATAAAATTAATTACCTTTTGCACAATTTTAGCTTTTCTTTCAC
Source organism: Acanthosepion esculentum (assembly GCA_964036315.1). NCBI lineage: Eukaryota > Metazoa > Mollusca > Cephalopoda > Sepiida > Sepiidae > Acanthosepion > Acanthosepion esculentum. The sequence continues at coordinate 25,217,207 of OZ038511.1, read as the reverse complement.
GTTTCCACTACTGACTGAAATTTTTTACATGCCTTATTTAATAGACGTCACTACTTTTTTTAACAGTATATCATCCTGGGTTTATTGAGCGTCTATCAATTCTTTCGTTGATAATAACTAAGCTATCATCATTACTTTCGAGTATATACAGGGTACGGCAGAAGCAATGACGTTTTTTTTAAATCTACTAACATTTATTGGACAAAAATAAATTACAGTAGTTTAAGAAAATGTATAAATATGGCCACATCAAAATGCTCCCCTTCAACTTCAATACAACGTTGAACTCTATCAGTTCGACAAACCCTGGCAAATTCTTGCATTAATTTAAGGAAAATTATCAGAATTTACTTGTTTTAATTCAGGAAATGATTTCGGTTTGAGCCTGTAGACAAGATCTTTCAGTACACCCGGCAAGAAAAAGTCTGGTGGTGTTACGTCTGGTGAGATTAATGGCCACTAATTTGCTCCACGTCGTCCTATCAACCTCAGCTCGAAATTAAGATTTAAACCTTCCCGAGCGCGTATAACATTTTTGTCTTATAAAAATTAATAAATAAAAGAGTATTACGTTTTCCGCACACTGTGTTCCAACAGTTACTAATAGTAAGCAGTAAATTTTAAGGAAATCTTTTCATTATTTCTCATTACTATATATGTTATGTTTAGAGGATACCCGTGTTTAAGTAGACGTCCAATTTCGCTGAAAGGCACATTTCTTTATTAAAGACTCGGAAAACCCAAACCGGTAGTCAAAAATATACTGTTTAAAAAAACAGAGACATCGACTAAAAAACGTCTATCCTGTGACAGATATACAATATGATAGGTCCTGATCTGGCACCTCTTCTACAGTCACTTTCTTATAGACGTGATTTGGTTTCCCTCTGTCTTTTCTACAAATATTTTCATGGCAACTGCTCTGACGAGCTATTTTCACTGGTGTCCCAACTGCATGAATTTAAGCGTGCTGCTAGGTTGGCATCTCGGTTCTACCCTTTCACTATCGAAACATTGAAATATAACCGCTTCTTCTACTCCAACAGCTTCTTCTCTTGCACTTCCCGAGAGTGCAACTCCCTTCCTCTTACTTGCTTCCCTGATGGCTATAATCTTCAAATATTCAAATGTAATGCCAATCGACATCTTCTGATGGCTTGATCTTGATCCCCGTCCTTCTCTTCATCCTTTCCTCAAACACCCCTCATTACTCTTGCTCTTACTCTCTTTAACCCCTTGTGTGCTAGTGCCACACCCGCCTTCCTTGGGGTGAAATACTTAAAAAGATATATAGCGTATATAGATATACTTCTATACTTTTAATATCATAGAGAACCATTTTTGCCCTCCTTCAGAATGGCAGATGCTAAAATTCCTTATTTGTCTCACCTTTACCACTAAAACGAAACTGAGACATTTGCTAGGTCAGCTGCTTAGGAAGGTTGGTTCCCTGTGTCGTGCTAGGTCATTTTTTTCTCGTCAGAATCCATCGTACATATTTATAAGTCTACCATTCGTCTTTGCTTTGAATATTGCTGCTATATCTGGTTTAGTGCTCCTGGGATGCATTTAGGCACTCTTGACAAAATCTAAAGAAGAATCCGCAATGACATTGGCCCTGAGCTGACATCTAGATTTCAGTTACTTTCTCACCGCCTTTCAGAGTTTATGAACTGAAGTGCAGTACTTGATTGGCCACTAGGTCTCATCATTTTACACTTGAAATAGCTAGATGCAACCGGAGTTCTATGCTAACAGTTACTAGTCAGCTACTAGGAAAGTTGCTTCACGATGTGATCAGTTTTGTATCTGTGCGAATGCAGTAATTTCCATTACGGTCCGAAATTACCACAGGTACTACTTCTGAAAGTTTATGGTAGTATATATAAAATTTCTTAGAAAACATTACGTCGCACATTGACTGAACGCTAATGAATGTTGAATGTTTCTTCGTAAAGAAATGGTTAATATTACCAGTACCACTATTGGGTGGTAATTTTCTTAATGTACTTCGGACATTTTACCAAAGTTTCCTTGGACTTAACAGAAGCATTCCCATTTCCGTCTCGCTAAGAATATATGTATATACAAGGTGTCTCAAAAATGTATAGACACTTTTACATCCTCCTTAATAGCCGGACCTTACTCTTTCATACTTTTGTGGGGATGCTTAAAAGTTTAACCCTACGCTAGAAAGCCAGCAGCAATCGCTGAAATGAAAGTCTCCATAGAGCAAGAATGCAATTAAATACCTATCGACATGTTGATTTCATTGTGCCGCGTTCTCAGCAATGTCTTGATCATAATGGAATCTTAATAAAAAAATCCAAAGTTTACACATTGGAATAGCTATTTCGACCCACAAGAAAATCACTACAAGAATAGCCATTTTGTTTCAACACTTCTGGTGTCTTATATATATATATATATATATATATATATATATGTGTGTGTGTGTGTGTGTGTGTGTGTGTGTGTGTGTGTGTGTGTGTGTGTATGTATGTATTACATAGAAAAAATCCAAAGTTTACACATTCGAATAGCTATTTCGACCCACAAGATTTCCTTGTAGGCCTTGTCAAGTTAGAGATTTTGATTTCTTCATATCTCTGAGTTGACAATACCTACAAGGAAGTCTTGTGGGTTGAAATAGCGATTCGAATGAGGTAACTTTGGATTTTTATTCTATGTAATTTATATGCTCTGTTATAATAAATATATTGAGCTCTTTTTGGGGATCAGTTTTCATATTTTATATTATTAGGATTCACTTGGATTATTTACCAGTGGATTATTACCTATATATATATATATATATATATATATATATATATATATATATATATATTTCTCAAAATGTGTGTGTGTGCGTGTGATCACATATTGTTTATGCGTTTCCACAGTTTTCATCCGATTTCGATTAAACTATTTTGTTTGATAGATAATTCTTCATTGCTGATTTTGAGTCCCAATTGTTGGCGACAGTGGCTCTCCTCTACTTCCTGTTATTATAACTCTCAGAAAGCGTTTAGGCATTCTCTTTTAGGCATGTCTGATTAAATAAATTACAGACATTATGTCTGCTTATTTTGAGAATAATCCTTTCAATTTCTCGAATATTTAATACACGGACAAATATTCGTGAATATGAAAGGATTATTCTCAAAATAAGCAGACATAATGTTTGTAATTTATTTAATCAGGCATATATATGTGTATGTGTGTGCGTGTGTGCGTGTACGCGTGTGCGCGTGTGCACGTGTGTGCGCGTGTGTGCGTGTGTATGTGTGTGTTTTGTGTGTATGTGTGTGTGTAAACGTGCATTTGGTGGCAAAATATTACCAGTTTTTTAGAAAATAAAATAATCTGTGTTTTTAATTGAACCGGTTTTATTAAATAAATATCTTCTAAAGAAAGATTATCTCGGATTAACCCTAAACATCGTTAGTAATCTAATCCTGTACACGTATTACCGTTCCGGTGGACGAAGACGCTAAGGAAGCACATCAATTTAACTTCTTTTTTATAGTAAGGTTCAACACGTACAATGCCCAAGTTCCACTCAATGTAGAGGTTTACGTTAATAACTAGTTTATATGTATTGTGGCCGGGGGGGGGAGATGACTCTTAACTCTAGACCCAAACAGGTTAAGATTGTAGTGATCGGAGAAGCATTCTCTTGGGAGTCTGTTCAATAAGGCAGTGTTTCGCGGGAAGAATCTGTTTGAGTGGAACATTCTTCTTGACGATCGAATACGGAGGTAATGTGGGTGCTTTGCCACTATGTAAGTGGCATGGCAGATCTTAGCTGTGAAGGTTAGAACTGGGGGAGCAAAACGTTCCGATGGACGAGGACTCTAAGGAAGCAGATCGATTTTACTTGCAAAATTTTTAAAAAAAGAAGTTCAATAAAAAGTAGCTATGGAAGCATAAATAATTTTCCGGTCTTATTTTTGGGGGAAAAAGTAACTTCATTATACTGTTGGTAACAATTAACGGACTAGCTAATTACAAGCAATTTATTTTTATATTGAACTCTGTGTACATCAGACATATTAATTAGGGTTAATAAAGTAAATTATTTTAAAAATGTACCCCTTTTTGTAATATCTAATAACCATTTTATTATTTAATAATTTTAATATTGCGCATAATTTCTATAAAAACCTGGTCAGAAATTTTGATTGTGTTTTGCGATATTTCCCACCTTATTATTACGTAATCTTTTCTCAAGCGTTTATGCTATAATTTCTGGAGATGTAGATCAAATTTAACATGATTTCAGTTTTTATTTTATGGCCACAATTTTAGAAAAGGATATAAACATTTTAAATGGCGCGCTCCGAAACGCTGCGTTAGGCTGACTCATGAAAGCAGACGACAAAAGTGGCACATTTGTGGAAGCAAAGATGTCAACCATTTACAGGAAAAGTAACATCGACTTTATAAATATTCTAATGATGAGAAAATACTTTGATAAAAAAAAAGAAATTTAGGAATAGATAACGCATCGAACACTACAGTTTGGATTGCTTAAATTTCGACATTTGAGTTTGAAAACAATTCTGACAAAAAAAAAAAAACAGATATAAATATATCACGATCACTCGAATTATCGAAACCAATTTAAGATTTTTCTATTTCCGGCGTAAGATTTGCGAGTGAATTGCTGAATAATTCAAGATTGAATGTTTGGTCAAATTAACCATTTCTTTCTTGGTTTTAAAAAACAACATTGAATTTCTCTTTTTTAGACAAATTGCTGAATCAATTATGATAAGAATCAAGAGCTAGGTCAGCTAACTTGCTTATATTGGGATTAGAAGTCACAATTGTGACCGTATATGCGAACTTAATACATCTCTCAATATAAAAACAGAAGATAATGAATTATAAATATGGTTTATTTTTTTTTGTTAGAATTAACAAGCCATTCCTTGCCTCAGTTAAAAACAGAATCTATGTCAATGTTTTTAGATCAGCTAACAGTTTGAACTTATCGAAATAAGATCAAACTGTTAGCTGATCTAAAAACATTGACATACATTCCGTTTTTAACTGGGGCAAGAAATGGCTTGTTATTTCTAACGCATCCAAAACGAAACTGCTCTATTTTAATAGTCTGAGAGAACCCTTTTTACCTTCCATCGGTATGGGAGAGGCTAACCTCCAGAAAAGTGACTCGTTTCCCGATGATATGAAGTGGAGACATTACATAGAATCAATTGCTAAGTCCGCTGCTAAGAATGTTGGTTTCCTGTGTCGTGCTAGACAATTTTTCTCCCCAGTATCTATCTTACGTATCTATAAGTCTGTCATTCGTCTTTGCTTTGAATATTGCTGCCATATCTAGCCTGTTGTTCTTGCATACGTTTAGAAATTCTCGATAAAATCCCAAGAATATGCAATGTCACTGGTGCTGATTTCGGCTTCAGTCACTTTCCTGCCGTCGTAATGTAGTTTCTCTGTGCCTAGTATATAAATTATTTTTTTTTGTAATTGTTCTGATGAGCTTTCCTTTTTGGTACCTAGACTTTATGAATTTAAACGCAGTATTAGAGTGGTAGCAATAACTCATAGTTATACACTTAAAATAGCCAGATGTAACCGGAATTCTATGCTAACAGTTTTATTTTTTTCATGCATTTTTCGCTTGTGGAACTTACTTCCGGCTTATTGCTTCCCAGTCAACATCATCTTCAAAAATTTAAATACAGCCTTAATGGCTATCTTCTCTTTTCGTAACAGATATTTTCCTCATAGATTCTAACACTTAGTACCTTCCTGCGTCTTAGTGGCTTTCTTGCTTTGCTTGGGGTGAAAATGATATCTTTAATCATTTCTAAGATACAACTGTTCAAATCTCAATGTAACAATTGGACAATCCAAAATTATCTCATATGGCGAATAGGCATATTTCAACTGAAGAGATTCACCAGTCTTATTCAACACCGGTATAGACTGATCAGTCGGTTGAAATAAGCTTATTCCCCATATGAGGAAATTTTGGCTTTTATTGTCTACTAATTATTTGCTCTGTAACAATAAATACATTAAGTTCTTTTTGTGGCTCAATTTTGATATTTTATATTTCTAGGATCCACTGGTATTATATACCAACGGATTTATTACCTTTACTATATATACCACATACTTGATATTAAAATAACTGATCCACGTACAACTTTCGGATAATAACTGTGACATTCCTCTATTTACTGCAGAATTTAGTTCATGCCACATTGACTGAAAAATCTACCAGTACAAAAGAATTCTCCTATTACCATATTAGTACAAAAACGCACAATCTGAAAATTTAAAAATTCAACCTCAGCGTTGCGACCGCACGCTCCAAAATTTCTTACGATTAACAATAACACATTTCTAAAAAACATATTTCGGAATACATCTATTCTTTCGTTGTCCTGTTATTACCTAGATGTAAAAAACAAATCTATTTCCATACCTGATGATGTCTGTATGCACAGATGAAAGCTTGTAAAAAAATCTACCAAGCCACGACAAAATCAGCAGATAATGAAGAAAAAGTATACATAGGAGTAACCGAAGGACCATGGAAACAAAGAAATTATGTACACAAAATGTCTTTCACAAATAGTAAATATGCGAACAGCACAATGCTTTCTAAGTATATCTGGGAAATAAAAAACAAAACACACACCACACCAAAAATATCTTGGAAAATAAGGAAAAAATCATCAGCCTACAACAACCTATCAAAAACTTGCAAACTTTGCTTGGAGGAAAAAATAGCTATCATTACCTTCCCAGATCAAAATAAATTATTAAATAAAAGATCCGAGCTAATCTCAAAATGTAGACATGAAAACAAATTTTTACTACGTAACTTAAAATAGAAAAATAAATAAATATATAAACAAACAACAATAAAATAAGCAAAATAAACTACTCCAAACAAATCACAAAACCACACCTGTTAGAATATGCGAAATAAAATCAAAACAAAAGAACAGACGAAAGTTATAACTGTTATACAAATAAAAATAATAAGTAAAACAATTTGACCCAAATAAATAAGCGAACAAGCGATTTCCGGTAAATGGCGGCCATTATACACTACCAACAATAAGCTATGTAAACAAATTTTTTTACTACGTTAACCAAAAACACCGATCAAAACAAAAGAATAAATAAATAAATATATAAGATAAAAAATAAAAAAACAAACAAAAAAACAAGCAAAATAATTTGACATAAATAAATAAACAAATAAGCGACTTCCGGTAAAAGTACCCGCCAAAATATACTACCCATAATGCACCACTGACCCTTATATAAACAGCCGAGAAAAATAACAGCACTAGTCGCCTGACGATTGCACTAGCATGAAACAGACTGTCGCCTCTAAGTGCTGACTTCCATGTCCACTTTTATATTTACACACGCTCTATCTCTGATATTGAGCACTTTACCCCATAAATATAGCACACTTTAAGACTATATTTCTGCATATATATATATATATATATATATATATATATATATATATATATATATATATATATATATATGTATATGCTTGACTCTATATTTGAATGATAACTCTAACATTTTAGGCTTTTAAAACAACATGCCTGCCCGCATACACAATTCCGGAAAATCCTTGTTGTCAACACAACTATACTTAAACATGAAAACAATAAGCAAAAACTAAAAATCCTTGAAGCTATATACATAAAACAGTTGAAACCTAAGCTGAACAAAATAAACTATGAAATCTCCACAAATATTCTTAAATGCCTATAATTGATAATAGAAGCCATTGGTTTATACCAACGGCTTCCTATACTTAATATTTCTTGTTTTCACTCTCGCGTGGATATGTGTGATGTCATGAGCTGCGGTGATATTTTCGCTTTCAACGTCTAGTATGCACGAGTTTGTCGTTGCTTGGAAATCTTTCATGCAAACAAAAACAGACTTTCATTATTGTTATGTCCGTGTATTGTTTAATATATTGTAATGTAATTGTCATCTTTGAAAGCTTAAATTGGACTAAAAAATATGTATCAATATGGTGATTTAATTTCGTCTTTTAATGATAATGTTATTAAGCTTATCAGACGATATGAAAAGAATTTACAGAAAATAAATAGACAATAGCTTCATTGTAAGGGAAAACCACCGATATTAAATAAAATATCTTTCATCACATTGTATCTTGAACTGTGTATATTAAAATATTTAATATGCCTAAAAGATAAGAAAACAAAAAAATGTCTATCTATAAAAAGCAGGGTGTGTGTGTGGGTGTGTGTGTGTGTGTGTGTGTGTGTGTGTGTGTGTGTGTGTGTGTGTGTGTGTGTAACGAATGCACGGTCGCAATTTTCGGTGGATTTGCACCAAAATTTACAGGTACATGCTCCAAATTATAGAAAAGGACAGGACCAACTTTGTATTTCCCAACTCTCATTGATAGTGGAAATAATCGATTTTTTAATGCTTCTACGGCTGTTTTCATGTAGTTTGCGGCCATTTTCTACTGGCCAGAGTGAGAGCCTATAGCTGGCTGTCACGAATAGGCAGGAATATTCTATTGGCCAGCGTGAGAGCCAACAGCTGACTGACACGAACGTTAACTAGCATGCAAAAAAAATCGATAGCTGCATTCGTCACAAGTGGGAAAAATTTAAATCTGAATGGCACTTTACTCCAATTGGCTCATTCACTTGCTTAAACTTATGGTTGATTCTGATTCCGCAGAACTCGGTTGTGTGTGAAAAAGTATTTGTTGTTAACATTCTTTTTTCATTCGGTTTTTTCCAGTTACGAGTACTTTTTTAAAGCTGATCGTTTTGTGTTCATTTTGTTTAGTTCTTAACAGATTTAATGTTTAGTATAGAGCTTATAAAAAATTCGCAGTGTGAGATAGGCAAGAAATAAGGCATGTAGCAACATTAGCACGGAAAAGGGCACTCCTTTAAAGGCAAGGAAGGGCAAAAATATTTTAAGTCAAGTGATAGCGATTGCTGTATGAGTCGTACGATTTTTTAATCAAGCACGGGCAACGCCGGGCCATGCTGCTAGTCTGACTATATAACATTGATGTGTTCTTTTGACGTTTTCTTGCTCCCTTCAACCTTTACACATGACCTCGCCGTTGTCTATTTTAAACGTTCTATTACCAATAAAATCTTGCCTACAACACGGACAGCAGATGGTTCTTGATAATGACCGAGACGGTAGTACTTGAAGAAAAGCAGCCGAACAAACATAAACTTAGGAGAGTTTATCCAAGATTCAGATTCCAGTATACAGGGTGATTGAAAAGTAATCCCCATTTTATAATATTTATAATTTATTTATTTATTTTACAAGAAACAGATATTTGAGTAAAGAGGCTTTATTTAAAATTCGATACGGGCACCAGTTTTCTCAACCAGCTTCTCGAATCGCCCAGGTATCGCGTCAACTGATCTCACCAGGTCGTCTTGTGCGATGGAAGACATAACTTCATATATTCGCCCTTCAATTTCTTGCATAGTCTTGGTTTCGTAGAGTAGACTTGCTCCTTTAACCAACCCCAAAGAAAAAAGTCACAGAGTGTTAAGTCAGGACTCCTGGCTGGCCACACATACATAAAATACAGAGTTACTTGTCAATCAGCCTGTAAATCATCTTATTCGTAAATTGTAAAAATACTATAAAAATTTAAACAGAGACCCTGCGGGCTCAATTTAAAGAAACCTGTTTTGATAAAAACTTGTTGCGTAAATATACCCCACATACATACATACATACATACATACATATATATATATATATATATATATATATGTATATTGACCACCAATATTATCAATATACATATACATATATATATTGATATATATATATATATATAAATATATATATATATATATATATATATATATATATATATATATATATATATATATATATATATACTGATAATATATATATATATATATATATATTGACCACTAATATTATCAATATATATATATATATTGATAATATTAGTGGTCAATATATATATATATATTGACCACTAATATTATCAATATATATATATATATATATATTTTTGAATTGGACATAGTCCGACAAGTTATTTAAAGACTTTATATATATTATGTTTAACGTTCTTTTTATAGATACAAGTATTTTATAGATACAAATACTTGTATCTATAAAAAGAACGTTAAACATAATATATATAAATGTCTTTAAATATATATATATATATATATATATATATATATTGATAATATTAGTGGTCAATACATACATACATATATATATATATATATATATATATATATATATATATATATATATATATATATATATATATATATATATATCAGACCTTCAAATTCTTATTGAAGTTGTAGGTCTAAATGATTTGGATCTTGATTAAGATTCCAAAGTAATAAATTATATCCTTGGAATATTAGTATTTGAGTCTTATATATATATATATATATATATATATATATATATATATATATATATATATATATATATATACAGATAGATAGATAGATATGAACAGAGTGAAAGGAAGAGATTCAGATAGATAGATAGATAGATAGATAGATAGATAGATAGATAGATAGATAATTGTAATAATATTGCTTATAAGACTGAGAAACGTAATCCTTAAATACAAAATCCCCAAGATGGAAGCTGGAAATTCAAATTTCATCGTCGCTTAATATTTGCTCTCACCAATGCTACTTACATCGTACCAAAAGAATGGAAGAACGACCTGAAGGTCGTGACTTAAAACAATATCAAGATGAGAGGAAAACGATTTAGAATTATTTATCTTTTTTTTTATTAAATAGTAAAACCTACCGACTAAGCCGATTAAATACGTTGAAATCGTACGTTAACCCGTAGCCTTCGTCTCAGGAGGAAATATATTTCACACGACGACCAGTCTTACCCAACAGAGAGAAATAAACAATCGTAAGTAGTTGATGTCTTCTGCCTTTACTGTCGCTATAATTACGTGCCTCCACTGCTTCCCCACTTCATTATAACGTTGACTCCCTCTCCTGAGATTTCTCTCTTCAATCTTTGCATTCAACTCCTCCCACATTGTCTGACGTCACCGTACCCACTTACTCTACGTTACTTCTTTCAGGATAAGATCGGCTGTCAATCATCCTTCATTTTGAGCATTTCTCCTCCTCATTCTAAACTACTTCTTATGCGTCTTTCTTCACACACCAGAGCTCCTCCTTCTTTAGATCGATTCGCCTTCGAACCGCCCTCACCCTATTCAATCTCGTTGTCTTGCTCTCCTCATCCTGCCTCCAGGGTTGCACCTCCTACCTCCCTATTTCCCAAACGGCTTGGACTCATGCTTCGCTTTATTGTTACATTCCTTGACGCCCTTTCCGTGTTTTTCTTCGTGAACCTCTTTTCTGTTCGATCTAATCAAGCCGCAGTGCCGTGGAATATCGATCATTCATTCGGGCAATGTTGGGGAGCGAGATTGAATTTAGGCTTCCGATCGATTGTTCAACTGTATCCGTTCGGTTCGGGGAAAGAAGGCAGGCGGATTCCTGGGGACCGGTGTTAAAAGAGGTCGAGAGAGGCGTAGATGAATAGATTGAGAACTGACCTCACAGACGCACGCTCTCTTTCACACGCGCGCACACACAGACATATACACAAACGCTCACGCACGCAAACACACATACATACATACATACATACATATATATATATATATATATATACATATATATATATATATATCAACTGATTGATTAATAAATTAAGCAATAGATCGATGGACAATGTTGTTCAGGCCGTAATATAGAACTTAGATCAAAAGATAGCTGAAAAACCTAAAGTAGATCCACATGTAGACATACATACATACCAATATATATATATTTATATATTGGTATATATGCATGTATTTATTTACTATATATATATATATATATATATATATATATATATATATATATATATATATATATATATATTGGTATATATGCATGTATTTATTTACTATATATATATATATATATATATATATATATATATATGCATATATATATTTTCTAAAGATTATATTTAGTGAACGCTTGAGTTTGAGTAGATATCTCATTTATTTGAAACAGCGGCGTTAATGTCAAGCGACGTACAGATACTGAAATCTCTTTTTTATTTTATAATTTCATCCCGAGGAAGGCGATAAGGTCATTGAGACGCAGAGGTTGCTGAGATTGAAAGAGAACGAGAAAAGGTAGAAATGACACTAAAAAGGGAGTATGAAAGAAAAAGAGAAGATGGCGACTGACGTTGCATTTGGATTTTTGAAGATTCCAGTTGACAGAAAATCAAGAGGCCGGAAATAATTTCCGCTTAGTATAAAGAAAATGTGTTTCCTTACTTCTCGATCGCTAGGCTGGTTGACATTAATTTCATTGTTTAAAATAAACTAAAATATGCGTTTACAGTAAAAATGTCTGATTAAAAAATTCCATACTCTCTCTCTCTCTCTCTCTATTCCTCATGCCTTTTTCTGTCTGTCTCTCTGTTTCTATATCTATCTATCTATCTATCTATCTATCTATCTATCTATCTATCTATCTATCTCAGCCTCTTCACATCTATCTATCTATCTATCTATCTATCTATCTATCTATCTATCTATCCCAGCCTCTTCACATCTATCTATCTATCTATCTATCTATCTATCTATCTATCTATCTATCTATCTATTCCAGTCTCTTCACATCTATCTATCTATCTATCTCTCTATCTCTCTCTCCCTCTCTCTCTCTCTCTCTCTCTCTCTCTCTCTCTCTCTCTATATATATATATATATATATATATATATATATATGTATATATGAGTGTATGCGAGTATTACACGTCTGTTAGGACGGCTTGCCAATTCCTGTCGCCGAAGCATGATCAGGCTCATTTGTGTTTCTTCAACACGCACACACACATACACACGCATATTGTATATACTCATTTTATATATATATAGATATACATATATATATATATACATATATATATATATAAATATTTTTATATATACATATATATGTATGTATTATAGTGTGCAGCTTATATACACACATACACACACATATATGTACTCATTATATATATATATATATATATATATACATATGTTGCCTGACGATTGCACCAACATGAAACAGACTGTCGCCTCTAAGTGTTGACTTCTATGTTCACTTTTATATTTACACACGTTCTATCTCTGATATTGAGCACTTTATCCCATAAATATAGCACACTTTAAGACTATATTTCTTCATATATATATATATATATATATATATATATATATATATATATATATATACATATATATGTATTATAATGTGCACCTTATATTTTATATCATAAAGAAACAATTTATAAAAAGAAATGAATAGCAATGTTAATGTGATTAGTGGCGAAATCACTTCGCTAACAAGACTTAATGAGACATTAACTTACTATCAATTCCTTGAATAATAAGACCCTTCTATTCTAGTTAATCACATTAGCATTGCTACTTAATTCTTTGCATAAATTGTTTCTTTATGATATAAAATATAAGCTACACACGCTAATATATTTACAACATTTGATTCGAAGCACAGTAATAATCAGAATTTTAAATTCTCTGGAAACTACCATGACATTCTTACTCTGCCAATTTGATAATACAGAAGTACATTTCACTTTAACTGATAAACGCATATAACAAGAACATTTCTGTGATTTATAAATTTTAAAAATGCAAACAAAATTCTCACTTGATCGATTTGAACAAGAACTCTAGCATCGCAGCATCGCACGCTCCAAAACATATATTGAATTGTCAATACATAGCCTAATTTAAAAAATCAACTTTCTGTCTACACATATTTTGTTTTAGTGTTTTACACCCGACGAAATCATTTTTTTTTTTAAGCTTATCACCCAAAGCAAGGCTGGAAGCCACTAGCACGCAAGGGGTTACAGAAGGTTTGGAGGAAGAGCAGATAGGAGTGGTAAAGGAGAGGATGTGGAGAAAGATAGTGGATCGATCAAGGCAAGGGGGTTACAGAAGATTTGGAGCGAGAGCAGATAGGAATGAAAGGTGAAAGGATGTGGAGAAGGGAAGTGGATAGATCGAGGCAACTGGAGATGACGATTGACGTTACACTTAAATAGTTGGAGATTGTATTTGTCAGGGAAACAAGAATAAGGAAGGGAGTTCCACAGGCGAGATGTGCGGGACATGAAGCAATTGGAGTAGAAGAGACGTCTACATCTAACAGTTTCAACGGTGAAGGGGTGGGAACGGGATGCCAGCCTCGTAGGACGTTTAAATTCATGAGGTCTAGGAACCAGCGAAAGCAGCTCCTCGGAGCAATTACCGTGAAAGTATTTGTAAAAAAGACAGAGCTGTATACAATACTGTGAGAGAGCGACTGCTGACGAGATGACAGATCAGGGCCAATTACTTTGCATATTCGTCTCTGGATCTTATCAAGAACCCTGAGGCAAACAGCAGGGGCTCCAGACCATATATGGCAGCAATACTCCATGCGAGGGCGAATGGTCGATTTATAGATTTGGAGGATCGATTCCGGGGAGAAAAATTTCCTGGCTCGGCACAGGGAGCCAACTGATGGAAAACATTGCCTTCTGAAATGACAATTTGAAATTTTTTAAAGTACTCGGCATGTCTTCCATGTGACATCTACTGACATGCGGATCTCATTCAAGGAATTGATAGTAAGTTAATGATTCATTAAGTCTTGTTAGCGTAGTGGTTTCGCCATTAATCACATTAAACTGAAGAGTTTTGTAGGCGGACCTGTCTGTCCACTCTTCACGGGGTATCAGTAATTTACTATATATATATATATATATATATATATATATATATATATATATATGTATTTATATATATATATTTTTTTCCCTCTTTACTGTATACATCTACAATCCACTTGCATTCCTGTTCCTTTCTATTTATTTTCAACCTTCCTTTACCCCACCTTTTCATTACACTCAATGTCCTGCCTTTCAATCATCATGAGTCTGTTATTTGTTTTAAGATAATTATTTAGCGTTCTTTGTGTTTTTTTAAACTGACGAGTTTAATCAGTCATTTTAAACGTATCGCCCGACGAGACCGTCAGGTCGAAACCATGGTCGTGTATTTTAAGTGACCACCTGATTTTTAAAACAACTGAAAATTTGCAAATTAAATAAAAGATTGAAAGTTTTTTTTTGTGAAAGTATTTATTTATATTTTTATATATATATAAAAATAAATATACAAATTTTTTAAAACAACACCTAAAATATTATTACAGTTAGATTTACGTTAGAAATATTCGAACACAGTTGCATTCCATATCACGTGTTGACCGCGTCTAGCGACGGACGCTAATTAATGTAAACAAACTTCTGAAAACAGTTATTTCTGATGAAAGATCGGGGTCGATCTGAAATATCAAATGCTGCCATTTATGGTCTGGGGCCCCTGCGTGTTGCCTCAGGGTCCTTGATAGGATCCAGAGACGGATATGCAATGTGATTGGCCCTGATCTGTCATCTCGTCTGCAGTCGCTCTCTCACAGACGCGATGTTGCATCGCTCTGCTTTTCTACAAGTACTTCCACGGTAATTGCTCCGAGGAGTTGCTTTCGCTTGTCCCTAAGCCTCGTGAATTTAAGCGTCCTATGAGGCTGGCATCCCGTTCCCACCCCTTCACCGTTGAAACTGTTAGATGTAGACGTCTTTTCTACTGCAATAGCTTCATGTCTCGCACATCTCGCCTATGGAACTCCGTTCCCTATTACTGTTTCCCTGACAAATACAATCTCCAACGGTTTAAGTGTAGCATCAATCGTCATCTCCAATTGCCTTGATCTATCCACTTCCCTTCTCCACCTCCTTTCATCTTTCATTCCTATCTGCTCTCGCTCTATATCTTCCGTAACCCCCCTGCCTTGATCGACCCTCCGACCTTCTCTTTCTCCACATCCCTTCCTTTACAACTCCTATCTGCTCTTCCTCCAACCCTTCTGTAACCCCATGCGTAATAGTGGCCACCAGCCTTGCTTGGGGTGATACGCTTAATATATATATATATATATATATATATATATATATATATATATATAAAAATATAAATAAATACTTTCACAAAAAAAAAATTCTATTTTTTTAAATTTGCAACTTTTCAGTTGTTTTATTTTCTATATACACATATTAAGAAAGTATACGTGGCTTCTCATTATACTATATATATATATATATATATATATATATATATATATATATATATATATATATATAAAACAACTGAAAAGTTGCAAATTAAAATTATGCTATATATATATATATATGTGTGTGTGTGTGTGTGTGTATATATATATATATATATATATATATATATATATATATATATATTGTTAAATCTAACAGTCAATAAACGTCTATGATGTCTCATCCTGAGCCGTTCTAATGTTCGTATTTTGTTTTAATTTCGGGTGAAAATAAAGACAAATATTGTTCAACATTTGGATATTTTTTATTAAGTTGGTCCTTCATCAAACCTTTCGGCTCACATGAGCCATCTTCAGAGTGGTTATACACGCATTTTAACAAAGATATTCACCATTGAAGATAATATTCTGTTATGTTGACATAGAAGATTGCTATGTGACGATAACAGCCGCGGAATAGCAAACGCAGGTCGTAAGTTTAAGATGCGGTTCTATGACGTCATACCACGCGAGAACCCAAAATATTAACAGAATCATAAAATCACCGAAGTTAAGCAACGTCGAGCCCGGTCTTTATATATATTGGTGACCGCTTGGAAATACTAGGGGCTGTAAGCTTGGATGTGTCGGTGGTGTAATGGATAATGGCTCAGAACTTTTAATCGGAGGGCCGAGTTCTAATTTCCGTTGGGTGTCGTTATATTTACTGAGGCATAAATACCCTTGGGAAAGGTATGAAACCGCCCCTGCTCTACCCAGAGGTAATAGGTTAATTAGTAAGCGATACATCGCTAAATCATTGTTTTATACTCCCAAAATTTTTTAAATATAAAAATATAATCTGGCTTTAAAAAACCTGCAAAGGGTTGATAAACAGTAGAAAACGAATCAATCTATCAATAAAATTATATCCTATATTAGACCCACGAGAAATGGTTTTTACACAGGACGCATAGGCACAGATATTTAATTGTATTTATTTGGTGTCTATCATAAGCGATAATTGTAGTATTAATGAGGAATAAATCTGGGCGTGCAGAGCAGTCCCCAATGTGGATCGAACTCATGACAGTTCGAATGGTCTGTAAGACAAATCTGTTAGACAATTCTTGTTAACGCGCTTGATATTCAGTCAAGGAAACATTGTTGGCGCCGTATGAAGATAATCCCAATAAACAGCTGGCACGGAATTGTATTTATACAATCCGTTCAATAAAGAAATAAAGAGAGAGAGAGAGAGAGAAAGAAAGAGAAAGAGATAGAGAGAGAGATAGAGATAGAGAAAGAGAAAGAGAAAGAGAGAGAATAAAATAATTGATAGCGGAGGAGAGAGAATAAGAGAACCGCAGAGAGGGAATAAGCGAGGGTAAAACAGAGACAGAATGAGAGTAATGCTGTGACGTAGGAGGCATATCTAAACGTACTGATAATACATTTTCTGTATAACTGAAAAAGAGTTCAGTCTGAAGATATAACACGTATATATTCTGCGATAAACACACACACACACACACACACAAACACACACACACACATACACACATATATATATGTATATATAAATAAAAAGAAAGAACAGTAAGATATA
Organism: Acanthosepion esculentum; assembly: GCA_964036315.1. Taxonomy (NCBI): domain Eukaryota; kingdom Metazoa; phylum Mollusca; class Cephalopoda; order Sepiida; family Sepiidae; genus Acanthosepion; species Acanthosepion esculentum. The sequence continues at coordinate 25,199,333 of OZ038511.1, read as the reverse complement.
AATTCCGGTGTTCTTATAGATATTTTTATTTTTACACAATAGTGCTCAATGTAAATTTACAGATCATTAATATTATAAATTAATTGATTTAAAATATGGGTTATTCGCTACACAGTGATAACCATGTTTCAGAAATGGAAGCTAAAGCTTTCGAATTTAATTTTGTTATTAAAACAAAGACATCAGTTCCATTTCCTGGTCAAGCGAATTAAGTGGCCTGACGATTGCATCTAGCATGAAACAGACTGTCGCCTCTAAGTGTTGACTTCTATGTTCACTTTTATATTTATATATATATATATATATATATATATATATATATATATATATATATATATATATGTATGAGAAGGACAGCACTTAATTCAAAACCTGCGGACGGATGTTGGGGGACCTTGTGGCACCTAGTGCACCAGGTCTATCTATTCGGCTCTTCAAAAAATATGGTTGGTTCTGCACAAAACCTTCACCACTATAATCAAATCATGTGCTAGTGTCTGGGCTGTCGGTTCCTAGGAACTGAGCTGCTTGACCCTCATAGGTCGAATACGATGGGACAGTCCACCATATATATATATATATATATATATATATATATATATATATATATATATATATATATATGTATATATATATATATATATAAGTAATTCATCATGTCTGAAACCTCAACAGAATGAAAAAAGCACTGGACGGCCGTTTCGTCCTATATTTGGGACTCATCAGCAGTGCGCATCCACCGAGGATGAACAGTTGGTATGACGTTTGCATGATAACCTAACTGTCAGGGTTTCAATTCTCGGTAGTGGATACGCACTGCTGATGAGTCCCAAATATAGGACGAAACGGCCGTACAGTGCCTTCTGCATTCTGTTGAGGTTTCAGACTCGATGAATTACTTAATTATAATTATCAAATCCTCCTAATAATTTCTATCATATATATATATATATATATATATATATATATATATATATATATATATATATATGTATGTTAATTGGGATAAAATATAGAGCAAATACGGATTAATATCCGACAGAATGATAGGAGAAGGTATAAATAGTAAATGTCTACCAATTTAACATGTTTCAGTTTCATTTGAGCTTCATCAGAAAATGAAAATAAAGGAGAAAAAAATTCTGGTATTTTTACCTTTGGATTGTTTGTGTTTGAGGATTGCCTAACTAATGAAAAACAAACAACACAAAAATTAAAAAAAGACAGACTGTTCTTTTCTTCTCCGTATTTCATTATCTGATGAAGCTGAAATAAAAGCGAAACATGTTAAATTTATAACTGTTTCCTATGTATTCCTTTTCCTATCCGACCACCAGAAATTATTATGGAAATCATATAAATCTAAATAACACGACATTTTTTTGAAAAAATGTTTGTCAAATTTTAACCGATTAATTCAGACGTCAGACCAATACTTTAGTTAAATCTTGAGGTATTTTCAGTATGTTTTATTAAAGTTATTAGATTCATTACAAAAACAGCAGTCTGAAGTTATTATGTAGATTAAACTAACATTAGGTTAACGCCTCTGGATTCTAATAAAAATATATTGAAATATGTGCAACTGAAAGAGTCTAACAAACGCTGAAAAACAGGAAGTAACAAAATTACTGAGTGCGGGTTTTGTCACGTTGAAGATATCTAAGAAGCTTCGCAAAGATCATCGCACGATCAAAAGACTGTTGAAAATATAACTCCTTTGAGAACGAGAAGAAAAGCGAAAAGCTTGAAGAATTTGTCTCCTCGAAAGGAACGTAAACTAAAGTGAGTTATAGCGAAACCAACCACTTTTGACCAGTGCTCAGATTCTTGATCAGGCTGTGGAACTGAGTGAATTAAAAAGGTCAAGAGATATAGCATATTTTATAATTTGGGATCTGTCAAGAAATCTCCAAGGCAAACTGGTCTCAGTGAAGCAAATATTTCAAAGCGTCAAAATTGGGTCAAGAAATACATATAAAATTGACTTTCAAAGGTAATTTTCACAGACGAATCTCGGGTGACTATCGATGGACCTGATGGATGGGCCAAAGGATGGATTTTATCGGGGCGCAAATTTGCCTGTGGCTAAATGAAGGCAGCAAGGAGGCGGTAGTGTCATGTTATGGGCTGGAATTGTCGACCAAACCATTATTTGACTTTACAAAGCCGATGAAGAAGTTAAACTGAACAATGCTAATGTAACAAATGTGTGAGTGAACGTTTGCCTCGTCAAACGTCATGGCGGCGGACATGAAAATGGCGGTGCGCGTACGCGACCAGACTGAGATCGAGGTCCGTAATCATTTGCATAAGCGTATGCCCCTACCGGCATAAAAGCTGAGAGTTTGCGAGGGTAAAGGGAGGAGTTGTTCAGTTGCGCGAAAGTCACACGTATTGTTCGTTTCAGTGTCGACTACGGAGAAGATGGCGAAGACAAAGACTTCAGTAATTTTGTTACAGATAGATTACAGCTAACTATTGCGATGTCATGGTCCAGACATTTCTTTGAATGATACAAATCCCAGCATCACAGTTTCAAAGTAAAGTTTACATTTATACATGACAACGCTACGTCTCATGTATCTAAGTCTACCGGTGAATTTAATAGGGTAAAATGTTTACAAGAGAGAAGCTAATAGAATGGTCATCATCATGTCCCGAATCCGATCGAAAATCTATGGTGAATTTTGAATATGAAATTATATGAAATTTGCAAACAATATAGCATGAAAGTAGACGTATGGAAAGCAATTAAAACCACCATATCGGAAAATGAATCTGCTGATGTAAATAATTTAACAAAATCAATGCATAATAGATTGCCGGTTGTGATTTAGATGAAGAGTCATTATATTACGATGTAAATGTTTCAAAGACTTATATATGTTTGTTATTTGTTCTGTTATAGGTATTCATCAATTGTTGATGATTTTATTACTTTGCTATAAAAGAAAAATGTGATTTTCTGGTTTTGAATAGTAACTTCAGACTGCAGTTTTTTTAAAAAAGTAAATCTAATAAATTTCATAAAACATGTCGAAACTACGAAGTTTAGTTTCGAAGCCAAAATTAATAGTTTAACATTTGACCAAGATTTTTCAAAGCAAATTCCAGTTATTAAGATTTATGCGATTTTCACAATAACTTAATTCGGAGTATATATATATATATATATATATATATATATATATATATATATATATATATATATATAATTAAGACATTTTTTATGTTTATACGTTCTTTTTATAGATACAAATATTTAAGTAAATGCTCTCTTTATTAACGACATTTACCGGCCTGAATGTCCAAGAAATTCTCCTAGAAAATATGCGTCCTCCGACAGGAATCAAACCTGTATCCTATACGGAACCGTCCTATAGCCTGACGTGCTTTTACCGATTTAGCCACAGAGGAGCGTTTCGGTTAGTAAGGTCGATTTTACTGTTTTTAAACTACAATTATCGACCTTGCTAACCGAAACGCTGCTAATAATAAACGATGCTAATAATAAACGAAATAAGGCAATTACCCATAGAGGGTGGACCATTATATACTAAATGATGGCTACAGAATTGTAATACGTAATTGTTTATAACTATATTTTAAGGTGAAAGATAGACTGTTAGCATCTCACCGTTAATTCACATCTTTGCTTTAACAGAGCTTTTATGTTAGCAAACTTGATTATATTGAATTTTTCCTGTAAAAACAGGAAACAGATTATGTGAAGATGTACAAGTTCAAGTTTTTTTTTCTATTTTCCTTAGGGGTTTAGTTGACTTATTTTATGTACCAAAAATATTTAGAAAGGGGTGTTCTATTTCTTTACTCGTTATTGTTGAAAGATAATATATGTTGACATAACCTAGCTTTAAAGGAATTCTTGGTACTACCGTTATAAAATTTTTAACTGCTGGATTTTGTATTGTAGAAATAAAACTTAAAAATACACATTACAACCAAAAAACGATTTCGGTAACTCTCTTCTTTTTAATATACACACTTTTCTCTCGTTGGAAGCACTATAACCTCTTCCTTATATATATATATATATATATATATATATATATATATATATATATATATATATATATATAGTGTAACAGCAAAATTGTCCAAATCGTGTAACAGCATAATTGTCCATCCCAAAAAATGTTAAAGACCTAAAAAAATACAAATTTTCCAGGTTTTCAGTTAAGACGTTACCTATCTTGACATAAGAATCACTGAAAAACCCTTTCAGTTATTCAGCTAAAAAGAGAGCAGGTTAAAATTGTTTTGTGTCAGCCCAACTGTATTCCCAACTGAGCAATGGTGAGAGGAAAAAGATCACCCAGGCCTTCAGTAATGGTACCAACATTCATACACTGTCTTACATCTTCAAATTCCATTGAAGAATCATCACTAGAACGGTGAATAAGTTTAAAAAGCGGGAACACTAGATCCAGCTTAATTCATAAGACATGTGTAACGTGAGAGAGGAGCTTCAGCTATAACAATCCAAAGAGCAGTAAAAAAAGATTTGAAAATGAAATCGTACGTGAAACCTGTGTGGCAACTTGTTACAACAGGACAGAAAGTTAGAATGTTAGAGAGGGCGAAGATCACCTTGAATAAGTTGTAAAATGATCCTGGAATATATATATATATATATATATATATATATATATATATATATATTACGCAAATCATTCATACAAAAAACAGATAATGAAGTTAATGATATAAATGGCAAGAATCACTCTCGCAAACAATTTTAATAATAAAATACATTAACCTCGAATCCGTTAATGAATGGTATGATCCTTGTTTATAAATTCCGGTTTTTAAGGTCTTTTTTACTGCTAGCTTTCAATTGTTTCATACAGTCATCTTCAGGTAGGGAAATAGGTAAGTTTCTTACATCCAGGTAATAACAGAACATCGAAAGATAAAGTGTAATCCGAAAGAAGTGTTTTTAGACCTGTGATATTGTTAACTGTAAGAAACACTTTTGGATATATATATATATATATATATATATATATATATATATATATATATATATATATATATATATATAAGTTTATTTCAATCCTTTATGAGCTTCTGATCTTTAGCTATGATTGAAATCAGAAACTTGTCATCTTCGTTTATGATCAATTTCATCACGATACTTCTGTCAAACTTAGATAGAAATTATAAATTCCTATTGCTCAAAGTAGTGTCCAATGGTGTTACAAAAACGTCGGAGAATTCCAGTAACATAATTTTAGTCATTTCTAAGATACAACGGTACAGAGCTTAATCTAAAAATTGGACAGTTATGCAGCAACGTGATTTGGACAAATTTGCTGGTGCACCCATTATATATTGATGTAATGAATATGCATACACCAGTGTTCCCCCTCACAGGAATATGATTGGCTGGTGTCAGCCATAAATACAGACTGACGTGTAGGTACGATAGAGTCTAAGTCTATGACGACGCCCATTGGACTACGCCATTGGCTATCCTATTGGTCTACGCCTATTGCCTACCGCTATTGACTACGACTACGACGAGTACCAGTCGATTACGGTTACCTGCGAGATTGTACTACTTGGTTATAGTAGCCAAAACTACTTAGCTACTACGATCAAATATATCCCTTTCCGGGACATATCTATCTATCTATCTATCTATCTATCTATATATATATATATATATATATATATATATATATATATATATATATATATATATATATATATATATATATATATATATTACACAAAAAATCCCATATTACCTCATATAGGGATATAGATCTATTTCAACCGACAAAAACTCCGACAGACTTATTCAACCCCGGTGTATAAACTGTGTTCGTGTCGAAATTAGAAACTTAAAGTTGAATAGGTCTGACGGAGTTTTGTCGGTTGAAATAGATATATACCCCCCCCCCATATGAGGTAATATTGGATTTCGTTTCGTAATTTATATGCTCTGTTATAATAAATACATTGAGCTGTTTTTGGTGGATCAAATTTAATCTTTGATATTACCTCGATCCATTTGGATTATATGCCAACAGATTTATTACCTGTACTATATCTATGAAGGCACGGTGGAGTAATGGATAGCGGCGCGAATTAAGGAATCGGAGAGTCGAGTTCGAATTTCAGTCGAATCCATTACATTCACTTATGTGCCCTTAGGAAAGGTGTAACTCCTCTTCTTCTCCCCTACCCAGCACATGGGAAAATAGCAGTATAGAGCGGGTTCTATAGACTTGGATGGCAACTGCTGGAAAAATCTTCCTCGTCAGTCAAATTTTGAAAGATACATGGTCGCCTACGCGTGTATCACGCATGGCACACAACTGACTGGATATATATATATATATATATATATATATATATATATATATATATATATATATATATATATATGTATGTATATATATGAATTTGAATCAAGAAAACATATACATATAGACCAGGAAAATAAACAAAATGAGAAAAAAAATCCCCCAAAAGACACAGCCCTACCTAGATATTAACCGACAGTTATTAAGGCAGAGCAAAAGACACTTCACAGCGCGCGCCTCAAAAGCAACAAGAATAATGTTTATATTGACGACTAGATTAGGAATCCGGAAACATATGTATTCGTTATTTTGGACAGACCTTTGTAGAAGGTCAGTCCAAAATTATTTTGGACTGACCTTTGTACAAGAAAGGACAATATGTTAAAGTTTTAGATTTCGAATCCTAAGATTTGTTTTCCTAGATGTATGCTTTGTTTGCGTCTACTATTAAATCTGTTGTAATAAAAGAACAAGCATTCCCTTTTTTTACGTATCTACCTAACCCATTTCAGACGAAAGGAGGTTATGTTGAGATTTAGATCTTGAAACCTGAAAAGTTGTATTCATTTTGCTGAACTCTATGATTTTCTACTGTTATTTATTTTATTCGATCGACTTAGATCGTGCATTCATGAATGAGCCTATCACGCCCACCACCAGCGTCCTGCATGAAGGTCGAAAGGTCATTAGAGTGGCATTCTGTATCATAACATGGTCAACGTAGGTTGTTGGGCGACAAACTCGTCTGGTTCCATCGCTAGGTGTCCAGGACACTCCCGTGTTTTAGTGCGCATTCTGCGTAAGTATAAGATTGTAGAAATACCAGGGATGTGTCCATAGAGCTGTAATTTAGTTGGTTGTTGTCTCCAAGAGATGTTAAGTATAGCTGTCAGCATCCGAGTGTAGGTTCCATGAAGATTAGACTCTCGGGTTTTAGTTGATGTCCAAGCAGTTGCACCATACATTAAAACCGCCTCTGCGGAGGTTCGAATGAATCTCCGCTTGAGGTTGTCTTGTAGATCAGATTTCCAGATTATATCCATTTTATTCAAGGCGGCCCAGGCTTTAGCTATGAGAATTTTCACAACCTTTTCTGTAGAATTTATCTCGCTTGTCAGTTATGTAAAAGATTCGACAGATTTTATTGATTCACCTGAGACAGTTTGTATTGAGACTTGCTGATTGAAGCCAATGAATTCACAACGAAAACACACATTACATTTTGGCCGGCCTTAGTACTGTAGAATCATATATTAGAATTGGACACTCTGCAAATCTTCAAGTGAAATATCCAGCAAGTTATTTCGGAAGCACATCAGCATAAACTGAAATAAAATTGATGTTAAACTGATGTCATTCTATAAATTTTTGGTCTCCGATTCGCTTCCATAAAAGACTGATGTATTTGCTCATTAACCCTCTTGGCACAACAGATGATCTTATATTGAAGCAGCAAGCCCTAAAGTGGATGGCTTCTAAAGTTACGACAATTACCCTTTGTGTATGTTCTACCGATGTTTGGCCATACGTGTCGGAAGAGGTAGCGGCTAATGGAAAAGAACGGATTTCATTGCTTGTCATTAAAGGGACGAAACGCATGGTTCTGGCTTTTCAAATCTCATAACACCGAAAATTATTTCGATTTTTCCTCCTTCATTCTTCTGTAAGGGTCTTGGATAGCTATATATATATATATATATATATATATATATATATATATATATGTATATGGCGCGATGGATAAATTGTCGTCTAAATTAGGCAACAATGAAAATAGTACTGACATCTCATTTTAACTGATACATTTACCACAAATATACAAAAAATATCTTGAAATAATTAAACAATAAATTTGTTCAATAAAATCGCCATTAGCTTCAACACGGGCTCCAGACAACTTCGGATTCACCTGCCTCTATTCTGGACGGACACCTTGTTTAATTTAGTGAATGCGACCATAATCCTTGCCTTCAGTTAATCTTTGGTGCTATAAGGAGATTTGTTTGTCTCTCGCTCAACTGCTCCTCATAATAATCAAAGGGGTTGAAGTCGGGGGCGTTAATTGGCAGGATGTAAGGGGTGATGTGGTCGCAGAAATTGTCTTACGGCCATGACGAGATTCTCCTGCTTGTGTGGCATGGTGCAGAGTCCTGTTTCCAGACATTGCGTCTTCCAGCAGTTGGTGATAAAATGTTCTCTGATTGGATAGAAGGCTCCCACTTAATAAGACATAATGATGAAATATTCTCTGGTCGGATAGATTCCCCCCACCCAAAAATACGATATGGTTGTGATATGTTCTCTGATTGGATAGAACCTCCTCCCATCACTCAAATGTACGATATGGTTATGAAATGTTCTCTGATTGGATAGAACCTCCTCCCATCACTTAAATATACGATATGGTTATGAAATGTTCCCTGATTGGATAAAACCTCCTCCCATCACTCAAATGCGCGATATGGTTATGAAATGTTCTCGGATTGGATAGAATCTCCTCCCATCACTCAAATGTACGATATGGTTATGAAATGTTCTCGGATTGGATAGAACCTCCTCCCATCACTCAAATGCGCGATATGGTTATGAAATGTTCTCGGATTGGATAGAACCTCCTCCCATCACTCAAATGCGCGATATGGTTATGAAATGTTCTCGGATTGGATAGAATCTCCTCCCATCACTCAAATGTACGATATGGTTATGAAATGTTCTCGGATTGGATAGAACCTCCTCCCATCACTCAAATGCGCGATATGGTTATGAAATGTTCTCGGATTGGATAGAATCTCCTCCCATCACTCAAATGTACGATATGGTTATGAAATGTTCTCGGATTGGATAGAATCTCCTCCCTTCACTCAAATGCGCGATATGGTTATGAAATGTTCTCGGATTGGATAGAACCTCCTCCCATCACTCAAATGCGCGATATGGTTATGAAATGTTCTCGGATTGGATAGAACCTCCTCCCATCACTCAAATGCGCGATATGGTTATGAAATGTTCTCGGATTGGATAGAACCTCCTCCCATCACTCAAATGCGCGATATGGTTATGAAATGTTCTCGGATTGGATAGAATCTCCTCCCATCACTCAAATGTACGATATGGTTATGAAATGTTCTCGGATTGGATAGAACCTCCTCCCATCACTCAAATGCGCGATATGGTTATGAAATGTTCTCGGATTGGATAGAATCTCCTCCCATCACTCAAATGTACGATATGGTTATGAAATGTTCTCGGATTGGATAGAATCTCCTCCCATCACTCAAATGCGCGATATGGTTATGAAATGTTCTCGGATTGGATAGAACCTCCTCCCATCACTCAAATGTACGATATGGTTATGAAATGTTCTCGGATTGGATAGAATCTCCTCCCATCACTCAAATGCGCGATATGGTTATGAAATGTTCTCGGATTGGATAGAATCTCCTCCCATCACTCAAATGCGCGATATGGTTATGAAATGTTCTCGGATTGGATAGAACCTCCTCCCATCACTCAAATGTACGATATGGTTATGAAATGTTCTCGGATTGGATAGAATCTCCTCCCATCACTCAAATGCGCGATATGGTTATGAAATGTTCTCGGATTGGATAGAACCTCCTCCCATCACTCAAATGCGCGATATGGTTATGAAATGTTCTCGGATTGGATAGAATCTCCTCCCATCACTCAAATGTACGATATGGTTATGAAATGTTCTCGGATTGGATAGAATCTCCTCCCATCACTCAAATGCGCGATATGGTTATGAAATGTTCTCGGATTGGATAGAACCTCCTCCCATCACTCAAATGTACGATATGGTTATGAAATGTTCTCCGATTGGATAAAACCCTCCCGTCTCTCAAATGTACTATATGGTTATGAAATGTTCTCGGATTGGATAGAACCTCCTCCCATCACTCAAATGTACTATATGGTTATGCAATGTTCTAGGATTGGATAAAACCTCCTCCCATTACTCAAATGTACGATATGGTTATGAAATGTTCTCTGATTGGATAGAAACAACTTCCACAAATAAAAGTTTGGTCATACTTTGGGGAGTGAGTCTGGTCGAAAAGTCTTCAGCCTCTTTCGTTACAAGGCAAATTGTGGGTATATTTTCTACTTACATTATTTACATTGTCCAGACTGTCGTCTTCATCTTTATTGTGATATTCACGACGTTTCAGCCGTTGTACGCTCCCACCTTCTTCAGAAAAGTCGTGACTATGACAATGAAGATGAGAACAAAAGTCCGAACAATGTAAATAATCTAAATAGTTACAATCTCAGAAATACCGACAGATGTTGAAGTCTGCTTCTCTTGGCGTTCTGACATCGACTGCTAACGATCGACACCACCCGCCACAACCTGACAAAGCCTAAGACTTCTTCCCGTCATTCTGGCCTCGAACTAAAAAAAACAAATAAAATGCCCAATTCCAGGGAGCCGTACTGCCAGGCTGCACCTCCCCATTTACCTAATGGTGTAGGGTCAGATTTAAACACTGATGCCTGAAGCGTTCCAAAACAGGAGTGCCAGGGGAACTTGACAATTTCTGGCAGTAAATGTTCGTGTAAGTGTGGGGTTCCACATTAAAGCCGAGCTCCTGCCATTAACGATCGCCGGAGGAGAATGAGTAATTACCCATGATGACATAAGAAAGTTTCCTGGCCGTAAACCTGGAGAGAAAAAAAACCTAACTAGCATGCCCATAACTAGAAGAAAGGAAGAGAAAGGAAGAAGTAAAAGAGAAAGGAAAAGAAAGGAAGAAATAAAAGTGAAAGGAGAAGAAAGGAGGAAGTAAAAGAGAAAGGAATGGAAAGGAAAGGAATAAGTAAAAGAGAAAGGAAAAGAAAGGGGAAGTAAAAGAGAATGGAAAGGAAAGGAAAGGAAGAAGTAAAAGAGAAAAGAAAAGAAAGGAAGAAATAAAAGAGAAAGGAAAGGAAAAGAAGTAGTAAAACAGAGAGGAAAATAAAAGAAGTAGTAAGATAGAAAGAAAAGGAACGGAAGAAGTAAAAGAGAAAGGAAAGGAAAGGAATAAGTAAAAGAGAAAGGAAAAAGAAGGAGTAAAAGAGAAAGGAAAAGAAAAAAATAAAGTAAAAGAAAAAAGAAACGAAAGGAGGAAGAAAACGAGAAAAAAAGGAAGAATAAAAGAGAAAAAAGCGAGAAGTAAAAAAGAAAAGAGAGAAAGAAGAAAAGAAAAAGAAAAAGAATAAGAAGTAAAAGAGAAAGGAAAAGAAAGGAAAAAAGTAAGTAAACGAGAAAGAAAAAGAAAGGAAGAAGTAAAAGAGAAAGGAAAGGAAAGGGAGAAGTAAAAGAGAAAGTAAAAGAAAAGAAGAAATAAAAGAGAAAATAAAATAAAGGAAGAAGTAAAAGATAAGGGAAAGAAAGTAAAAGTAAAAGTGGAAAATGAAGAAGAGAAAAATGAAACAGGTATGAGACAAGCATTGGGCAAATAGAAAAAGATGAGCAGGAAGTGAACGTAGGGCAGAAATGGAAGGAAAGAAGGTAAATAGAGGGAAAGAGGAAGAAAAGAACATCTTAGGGAGGACAAGTAGAAGATTGATTCGTTTTCTACGGTTTACCAACCTGTTGCAAGTTATTTAAAGCAAGAAAATATTTGATAAAGAAGAAAAAGAAGAAAATAAATGATATGATGAGAAAGACGAAAAAGGAAGAAGGAAAAAAAGCAAGGAAATTAACAAAAGAAAAAAAATGAAGAAAACCCTGAAATAGTTGAACAGGAAAAAAGGAGGGGAAAAAAGAAAAAAGAAGGGGAAAAAGAAAAAAAAAGTTAAGAAGAAAATGAGAAAGTAAAATTAGAAGCAAAAACAAAGAAGAAGAAGAAGTGGGAGGAGGGATAGAAGGAGGAGGAGGAGGAGGAGGAGGAAATAAAGATAAAGGGTAAGAAAAAAGAAATGACGAAAAAGGAAGAAAGAAGAAAAAAATTTTTTAAAAAGTAAAAACGAAGAAAACTATGAAATAGTTTGACATTAGATAACGAAACCCAAAAAGAGAATTGATTCGTTTTCTACGGCTTATCAACCCCTTTCAGAAAATATTTTTAGAATGTAAAATTGTTTTGGAGATAATAATCAGTTACTGATACAAGTCTTACTAATTAACCCGTAGCTTGGGGGAAGTGGTGGATTCATACTTCTTTTTTTTTTTTTGACTATAACGAACCCATCGGGAATCGAAATTCTGCTCTCCGATTAATAATTCCGAGCCATTAATCTATTACATCACCTTCATATTCAAGGTGAACAGCACCTTGGCATTCCCAAGCGGTCACCCATCGAGGTACTGACCAGGCTCAACATTGCTTAACTTTTAAGATATGGTCTTAAGCGATACGAGGACGAGGGCCAACGATGTGATACAGAAGAGAAAAACCGAAAAAGAGAAGTAGGCTTTAAAAAGTGGAAGAAAAACCAAGAAAAATAGGTAGGGGATTGAAGGAAAGAAAGAAAGAATTAAATTACATTTGAAGAAGAAGAAGAAGAAGAAGAAGAAGAAGAAGAAGAAGAAGAAGAAGAAGAAGAAGAAGAAGAAGAAGAAGGTGGGTGAGGAGGAGGAGGAGGAGGAAATCTGCAATATTACGAGAAAGAAGAAACATACGTAAACGAAAGAAAGCAGTAAAAAAAAAAAAGTAAAAACGAAAGAAAAATAAAATAAAGGAAACCATGAAATATTATTTAATTATGAGCACTGGGGCGCGCAAAGATCCATCAGATTTTCCCATCATTATTGATAGAAGAATAATAATAAGAAGAACGAGAAGAAGTATGAGGAGGAGTAGGAGGGTGAAGAAGAAGAAGAAGAAGAAGAAGAAGAAGAAGAAGAAGAAGAAGAAGAAGAAGAAGAAGAAGAAGAAATAGAAGAAGAAGAAAAGATGATGAAGAAGATGATGAAGAACGAGAAGATGTATGAGGAGGTGGGGGAGGAAGAAGAAGAGAAGACGATAAAGAACGAGAAGAAGAAGAAGAAGAAGGAGAAGTATGAGGAGGAGAAGAAGAAGAAGAAGAAAAGAAGATGAAGATGATGATGAAGAACGAGAAGATGTATGAGGAGGTGGGGGAGGAAGAAGAAGAGAAGACTATGAAGAACGAGAAGGAGATTTATGAGGAGGAGGAGGAGGAGGAGGAGGAGGAAGAAGAAGAAGAAGAAGAAGAAGAAGAAGAAGAAGAAGAAAATATAACGAGAAAGGAGAAAAAGACGTAAGAGAAAGAAAACAGCAAAAAAAAAAGAAAAAGAAAAACAGAAAGCAAAATTAAAGAACCCATGAAATATTATTTTATTAAAGAACGAGAAGAAGAATGAGGAGGAGGTGGGGGAGGAGGAGTCGGAAGAAGAAGAAGAAGAAGAAGAAGAAGAAGAAGAAGAAGAAGAAGAAGAAGAAGAAGAAGAAGAAGAAAGATGATGATGATGATGATGATGATGATGAAGAAGAAGAAGAACGAGAAGGAGAAGAAGAATTAGGAGGAGGAGGAGGAGGAAGAAGAAGAAGAAGAAGAAGAAGAAGAAGAAGAAGAAGAATATAACAAGAAAGGAGAAAAAGACGTAAGAGAAAGAAAACAGAAAAAAAAAAAGAAAAAGAAAAACAGAAAGCAAAATTAAAGAACCCATGAAATATTATTTTATTAAAGAACGAGAAGAAGAATGAGGAGGAGGTGGGGGAGGAGGAGTCGGAGGAAGAAGAAGAAGAAGAAGAAGAAGAAGAAGAAGAAGAAGAAGAAGAAGAAGAAGAAAGATGATGATGATGATGAAGAAGAAGAAGAACGAGAAGGAGAAGAAGAATGAGGAGGAGGAGGAAGAAGATGAAGAAGAAGAAGAATATAACAAGAAAGGAGAAAAAGACGTAAGAGAAAGAAAACAGAAAAAAAAAGAAAAAGAAAAAGAAAAACAGAAAGCAAAATTAAAGAACCCATGAAATATTATTTTATTATTAACACTGGGGTGCGCAGATTTCTCTACGACTTTTGGAAAGAGAAAAAAAAAGGCAGTTCCCATCTCCCAGCAATAAATATAGTAATCCTCGCTGTATATCAATAAATAAATATGACAACGAAATCAGGCATCTGAGCCTGTTGGGAAGACGCATTAGGTAATCGACAGCCCGTGACGTCGTCATTAAGGCGAAATGGATATTACGACCGTAGAAAACAGCGTTTAAAATATACCCGTTAAAACATTATTATCGACGGTAAACTAGCGTTGAGCTCGTGCTGAACGCGTTGTCAATCAGCCTCGATGAAAACCTTGAAGGGGGGCAGCAATAAACTGAACCGTTAATATTTTATAAACTAACGAGACACATGCAAAAATATAAGATCGCTTATGTGTGCGCGCACACACACACACACGCACATTTTCACACGAGGTCAAGTATATTATATACACCCATGCACGCGCACTGTCTCACACTCGCATTCGTACAAAGCGAATACAGACACTGACACGCACACATACACGCATTTATAGGAGTAGATGGGTTCGTCTATCGCCCTGTTCAAACTCCTTTTCCGCCTTTTGAAAAGGGGTAGAGATTTATTTCTTATGACCTATTTAAGATTTAGGTTCTATTAAATTCTTATTATTCTCTTTCAGCTCTAGTTGATCCTTGCGTCTTAGTGGCATTATCGCCTTGCTTTGGGTGGGGGTGTAATTATTAAAATAAAAAAAATACATAAATTTTCTCTGCTCCTCACATAAATCCCAACACATATATACACGCACTAACAAATACACACAGAGACTGTCTCTTTTTCTCCCAACTACGCGACTTTGTGAGTGATAAATTTTTATTCCACTCTACCACTTCTTTCTTCACAGGCGAAAGATCGCGACTCTCGCTGCTCTATTGCTATTTCGTTGGCATGTGCTCTGGCGAGCTACATTCCTTTGTCCCACTATCCCGGATCTATACAACTAGGACTCACCGTTCTACGTACACAAGAGTGAATCATCTCCATTCCCCTTCATATTCCATTACTAAGAAGAAAGTTTCACTCGGATAGCATCTTCCCAAGAGCTGCTGCTTTGTGGAACAGACTCCAGGCAACGTGTTTTAACAATCACTACCCTCTTGATCTCTTCAAGTCTAGGAGTAACAATTACATTTACTGCATAACCCATTGCCAAATCAACTTCTAAGAAGGTTGGTTCACTGTGCCGTGCGAGACGATTTCTCTTTCCAGAATTTATTCCACACACACACACACACACACACACACACACACACATATATATATATATATATATATATATGTATATATATACATATATATATATATATATATATATATATATTTGTGTATTTAGGCAGCAATCCTTCTGTAATGCATATTTCTTTAAAAACGACTGACAAGGTGCTTTTATTTAGTTTTTTACATAATTTCTCGTGCGATCTAATAATGTTTTTCTTTTCAGATGATAAATTATATAAAAACTGTCCGAATGTTCTTTTTATCCGAGCGTTTTCGGCTATACATTTAGCCATTTTCAAGGATTGTATTTCAACAGTACACTATTTACATTATTCGGACTATTGCCCTCATCTTTGACCCCATATTTATTACAACGTATCGGCCTTTCTGTATCTGTCTATATTTCGGAGATGAGGTATTATGTACACTATTTACATTATTCGGACTATTGTTGCTATATTTATTACAACGTATCGGCCTTTCAGTATCTGTCTATATTTCTGAGATGAGGTATTATGTACACTATTTACATTATTACTCATTACTCATCTTTGTCGCCATATTTATTGCAACGTTTCGGCCGTTGTACGCTCCGGCCTTCTTCAGGTGGTTGGAATGTCGAACTAAACCATTTATTTCACTCACTGGGGTAGACTGTTCTAGTTCCGCGTGCCATGTTTAATGGATGCCAGTTATCAGTCCTTGAGGACACATGGCACGGTGGATAAAGGTGTTAGTTGGATCCAGTAACAGGACCCACAGAGCGTGAGTTCAGTACCCGGTTAAGGCAGTGGAGAACTTGGAGAGGGGAATTAACAGGAGATTACTGATAACAAATATGAGGGCAATAATCCGAATAATGTAAATAGTGTAAAGTAACCCATTGTGTCTTAGTGGCTTCACTGCCTTACTTTGGGTGAACTTTAGGAAAAACAGAAAATAATAATAATAAGTAATTGTGAGGGAATATCCACACTGGAGATATCAAAGGAGTTTCGCACAGATAATCGAACAAAAAAGAGGACTGCTGAAAATATGTGTGCGTGTGTTTTAATATTAAACACACTTCAATATACATTATATATTTCAATATAAGACCCATAGACACATACAATTTTCAGTTTAATCGTTTATATGACGTCACCTTGACTTGAAATTGGTTCCATCAAAAATCAAACGTATTTATTCAACAAAGTAACTAATAATAACAAAACAAAAGTCATTGAAACAAAGCAAGTTCAGTCGACCACTGATGACAATTCCAGAACAACGTAACTATAAACAATTTTTTCTATCCTCTGCCAGCCGCTATGATGGAGAAAGCATTACCTCGAACCGTCGCCAGTGAGACACGCTGCAAGAGCCATTCCGTTTCGCGGGGCTTTTTCCTTAATCGAGACGCAATCGCGCCAATCCTCCGAAGGAACGCCATCGAACGAGGGCCAATAACCCCTGAAGTCTCCACTGCCACAGGAGTAAAAAAAAAAAATCTATCAGCAAGAGAAGAATATTTAGCTATTTTTTTTTTTTTTATCTCTGCGTCTCGGGCGACGGACCCCGGCTCAACCGCGGAACTGATCAAATTACCGGCCGAAAATGTATCTGCACAGGTCGCATCCCAAACGTGAGAATGTCAGAATTAAAAAGCGGTTGGGTAACTACGCAAAAAACAATATTTGAAACGGTTATCACCACATTCGAAAGTGCCCGAGAAAAAGTAATATAATATAAACTTTAATATGAATTTTCGAAAAATTACTGATGACACAAAACAACTTATTCGGAAACTTGTAAGGCTTAATAAGAAAAAAAAATGATAGACATAACCTGTCGATATTATTTAAAAATACATTCTTCATATTCATTGCTGCGCAAAAATAAATGAATATTTAAAAAAAGTCTCTTTTTCCAGATAATCAACAAATCTTAATCAAACTATATATTCATGAAAAAAACCTTTATTAAACGAATTACAACTTTCAAAACTATTTATCAGGTTGGATTAGGTTGTTTTTTTATGGCATATCAAAACCTCTGTGTGTCATTTAATGCGAACAAAACTTTGAAATACATTCATTGCGATAGTTTGGGAAAAAAAGGTGTGTATGTATACATATATATTTGAACCATTTTTCAATTACTCATATTTTTGGTTGGTTGCTTGTTTTTTTATGGCATATCAAAACCTCAGTGGGTCATTTAATGCCAACAAAACTTTTGAAATAGTTTCATAGCGATAGTTTGGAAAAAAGGTGTGTATGTATACATATATATTTGAAACATTTTTCAATTACTCATATTGTTGGTTGGTTGCTTGTTTTGTTTTATGGCATATCAAAACCTCAGTGGGTCATTTAATGCCAACAACATTTTGAAAATAGATTCATAGCGATAGTTTGGAAAAAAGGTGTGTATGTATACATATATATTTTAACCATTTTTCAATTACTCATATTTTTTAGTACAATGCAAAGAATGTATAGCTGTTTGTATTACTGGTATTTTTTTAATATTGTTGATAATAATTTTTCCTTAAAAAATTATAGCTAGTAATATTTTTTTATAAAGTGTTTCTGGTATTAAAACCTATTTTTACACAAGTTTGGGTGTTAACTATTTGCCAATACCTGGGACCCTACAGGTGCTACCACCGCGGGTCAGGTGTTGACCTGGAAACAACAGCAATTAAGAGGTGGTTCCACGCTCCTCAAAACCTGATCAGAGGCATTGCTGGTGAACTTAGTTTATCGTCTTACCCAGGACGCGGATGTAGTTTATCGTCATACCCAGGACGGTATTACAAAATTAAAAGAACAAGATGTGCAAAAGTAAGTGAACCCTTATATCTACATTCTCTATTTTTGTTTTACATGGTTGCCAGTAGAAATAATTTTTTTATGCGCATGTAAAAATCAAAAGGATATATGTTAATTTTTTGCTGAGCTGTGTCTACTATAGTCAGGCAATATAACTAACTGTATCTGCAGAGACTCTTTTAAAAATAAGAATATACCCAAGATCAAAAGAAATTCCTGAAGCTTTGCAAAACCACACAGTTGAAGTATACAGTGATAGAGAGTTGGCTACAAAAAGCTATCAAATCTGTTTGGAGTGTACGTCTACATTGTGCGATAAGTTATTTATAAAGAGAAGGCCTTTAGCATGACAGCATTTGAATTAAGAAGTGAAAAGATAATTGCAAGCACAAGTAGACAGCAAACCCAGGCGAATCCTTCTGTGACCTCTGCGATGCTCCAACGCTTCCTGGCCAATGTCGGAAAATCCAGAGACGGATATGCAATGTCATTGGCCCTGATCTGGCATCTCGTCTGCAGTCGCTCTCTCGCAAACGTGCCTTCGCCTCCCTATGTCTTTTTGACAAATACTTTCATGGTAACTGCTCCTGTGAGTTGCTATCGCTGGTTCCTAGACTTCATGAATTTAAGCGTTCTACTACCCTGGCATCTCGCTCACACCCTTTCACTATCGAAACTGTTAAATGTAGCCGTCTCTTCTAGTCGAATAGCTTCATGCCCCGCACCTGTCGTCTGTAGAACTCCCTCCAATTTTCCTGTTTCCCTGATAGCTATAATCTCAAACTATTCAAATGTAATGTCAATCGACGTCTCCAGATACCTTGATCTATCCCCTATCCTTGTCTTCATCCTGTCTTCTATCACTCCTATTTGTTCTCGCTTCAACTCTCTGCAACCCCTTGCGTGCTAGTGGCTTCCCGCCTTGCATGGGGTGAAACTCTTAAAAATAAAATGTCGACAGTGCCATGAAATGTGAACGATGCCAGTCTTCATGACAAAATGCCTAGAGAAATGTCACTGCTTACGAAAAAAGCAGAAAGAAACTCGTCTCAACTATGCCAAAGCTCATATTAATAACCTAGAAACGTTCTGGCAAAAGATATTATGGTCGGATGAGACTAAACTAGATCTTTTTAGAGGAACGATAGACGGTATGTCTAGCGAACTCATACTACGGCTTTTGAAGAGAAGAATTTGGTGCCAAAAGTTAAACATGGCTGTAGCAGCATTATGATTTAGTGGTGCTTTGCTGCAGCTGGAAACGGCAAAATAATATGTAATGAGGGCACAATGGACCCTGCAAGATACCAATCAATTTTGAACGAAACTGTCTTGACCTCGGTTCATAAGTTGCGTTAATGTCAGTGCTGGATCTTCCAAGAGGTAATTCATCTGATGTATCAAAGCAAACTCACAAAAGAATAGGTTCGTAAAAAGAAATTTCAAGTCTTGGAATGGCCTAGCCAGAGTCTTGATCTAAACCCAACTGAAAATCTGTGGCTCAAGTTAAAGAAGGCAGTACCTGCAAGAAACCATGTAATATCTAACAATTTTGGGTGCTTTGCCAAGAAGAATGGTCAAAAATTGACGCTCATTAGATGCCAGAAACTTCTTAAAAATTATAGAAAAAGATTGGTCGCTGCCGTGATCTTAAAATATTAAATGTAAGAGTTCACTTACTGATGCGCATCTTTATTTTAAAAATTTTAATTACCGTATCTTCCGGCTTACAAGACGTTGGAAGACGCACCCTAATATTGGAAAGAAATTTCTAAGAAAAATACACATTCTCATACAACAATCCATTCACCATACGTCCCTCACATACTGGCGCCACGTATTGTTTACATTAATCACGTGCGATCATGTTTATATGGCAATGACATACTAGTCAGGAACAGAAAGGCTCCCGCCGCTGCTAGTAAACAGAACATGTTTAAGCTTGTGCCTCGGCTCCAGGAATGCTTATATTCTTGGAAATAATTGTAACAGTTAAGTAGTGAGGTTTCACCCCTTAAAAGGTTGAATTAGCTAGATAGCTAACATTATAGTATAATGACTCAACCTACAAATCCACGTCCCTATCACTCAAGCCAATTAGGTGACCGCCCAAGCTCAAGTAAGCTTGGGCGGTGCCTAAGAATCAATTTAGAACGCGCACACGTATTTTTCAGGGTATCTTTTAGGAAAAAAAGTCCGTCTGGGTAAATCGGAAAATACGGTAATATTTCTTACAGCTTGATAATTTTTTTTTTTAAAGTGGTTATCATTCGATTAAAAAAGGTTTTTATTAATGGATATGAAATTAAATGAAGATTTACTGATTATCTAGAAAAAAGAGACGTCTTTTTTCAATATTATCTTAGGAGGTCACATAATTTTGCACAGAATATATATATATATATATATATATATATATATATATATATATATATATATATATATATATATGTTGTGTTGATGCTCTTGGTTATTTCTTTTTTAATTTCCAATTTTTTCTTCGGGTACCGATTTGTTCTATTAAAAGTTGAGCAATCCGAGGTTTTCCAAACGAGTAATACCATATATATATATATATATATATATATATATATATATATATATATAAATAATATGTATTTGTATATATGATTAATGAATTTTTTTAAATCCGAGAACGAACGTTTTAGTGGATATCCGTATTATTTAATGAAACATGCATTAATATATATATATATATATATATATATATATATATATATATATATATATATATATGTATATATATATATATATATATATATATATATAAACGGATCTTCAGGGTAAACTGGCTAGTATACCCTGAAGATCCGTTTAGGTGAAACCAAGGTAGGTTTGCCTGGCTCATTAGGATTTATTCTAGTTTATCGCTCTACTTACCGTATTGAGCACTCTACGTTTTAGTCTTTTTACTCGTTTGTTTTTTTTTCTGCTTTGGACTAAGGACTTAAAGCACTTGGCGATTTGTTTCGTCTTGTTCTGATGTTTTTAGTTCTTTCTTTTTTATTTCCAATTTTTTCCTCGAGTACCGATTTGTCCTGACATATCTGCAAGTTGAGCTATCCGAGGTTTTCCAAAGGAGTACTACCCTTATATATATATATATATATATATATATATATATATATATATATATATATATATATATATATATATGTAATTAAGTAATTCATCGAGTCTAGAAGAAACCTCAGCAGCCGTTTCGCTATCAAAAGTGCGCATACACTACCGATAATTGAAACCCGGGCAGTTATGTTTTCCAGCAAACGTCATACCAACTATTCCAACGGTGACGAAGAGGTAGCTATATCGAGTCTGATTCGGCGTCCAGTGCTTTCTGCATTCTGTTGACGTTTCTTCTAGACTCGATGAATTACTTGACTATAATTATCTCAAATCCTCCTAATTTCTATCAATATATATACACACTACAGTTCAAAAGTTTGAAGCCGCCACTGACAATTTTTTAAATTGGGCCCCCAAAAGTAGTTGTTTTGTACTTTAAATAAGAGAAAATTATTATACATGGTTAAAAAAAAGTGAGACATGATTGTTATTGAAAATTTTATGACATAAAGACAAAAAACATTTTATGATTAAATTTTGCTCTCTTCAAAATATCCTCCTTTAGCTTTGATTACTTCAGCGCAAGATTTTTTAGGCTTTTGATTTGGTTGACAAAGATTCCATTCTATCTTCATTGACTCTAAGAGCTCTTTTCCACTTTTTCACTCTTCTGTCAAGTTCATCCCTCGATAATTATTGGCGCCGCTTCAAAATTTTGAACTGTAGTGTATACACTGAACTTTAGCAAGTAAAATGCAAATAAGTTCATCCAAGGCATTTTTTTTAAAATTCAATTTCGAAGAGTATACACAATTATTGTAGCGAAGATTTTAACAATCTATACATATTTACATGCAAATGTAAGAAAACAATATAAATTGAACATTTTAATATTCAGTTCATCAAATTACTTGTATTTGCAGAGAGAAATTAGCTATACGCTAGATCATTGTGCATACAATTCATAATTGGCGAAAAAAGAACATCATTGATTCCTCCCAACGCAATTGTTATTTGCGGAATTTTGGCAAGGTTCATTATTACAAACTATATATTTACATGCAAATATCAGAAAGTAATTTGAACTGAACATTTTATTGTTGCCTTCATCAAATTACGTATACTTGGCAATATATATATATATATATATATATATATATATATATATATATATATATATATATATATATATATATATATATATATATATATATATACGTATATATGTCAAACGTAAATAAGTGATAGATAATTAAATAAGATAAATTAATCTCACTAGTTATACGTATGATAAGCTTTCCCCGGAGATACAGCGCCATTTTTGCCAAAATAATCCTCCATTCCATCACTGACTCCGTATTTAGGCGATCCCTGCAACCCTGTAATAATATTACATTATCGTTTATCCGAAACCCCGTCGAGATTTGCACTGGTTGCATTCAGAAAGAATTTTTCCCTGCGTAGAAAAAGAGAAAAGATTTTGATTGTCGATGGGCAGGAGCGGGTGTACTTAAGGCAAAAACAGTAACGGTATCACGTCCGGTTTCGTGCGGCGAATTTCCCCGGGGGTCAACCCCTCCGCCTCTTGGCGGCGGGCGCGGACGCAAATCTCACAGAGATCGGAGGTTGCATGTGACAAATTGAGTTTGTCTGTCAAAGTTATGGCGGGTCTGATTCGTTTAGGCCGACAAGTCGGTGGCCGCTGACGGCAACAGACGCTGGAGAACGGGAACGAGACGCCGGCAGTTAAACACGTTATTTCCGCGCCGAACAAGGCAAGAAGTAATGTAGCAGATAATGTATGAATATAGGGGAAGAAATTTAGACGAAAACACTACCACACACACACACACACACACACACACACACACACACTCTCTCTCTCTCTCTCACACACACACACTCTCTCTCTCTGACACACACACACACACACACTCTCTCTCTCACACTCACACATATATAAATGTATATATGCGCAGGAAAGTGATTAAAAACATTTATATTCCATAATAAATATTTGTTTTTCAACATAAACATTTTCTTCGCAAGTGCATTTAATTTATTTTATCTATCTATCTATCTATCTATCACAGAGTGTTTATATCTATCTATCTATCTATCTATCTATCTATCTATCTATCTATCACCGAGTGTTTCTATCTATCTATCTGTCTGTCTATCTATCTATCTATCACCGAGTGTTTCTATCTATCTATCTATCTGTCTATCTATCTATCACAGTGTTTATATCTATCTATCTATCTATCTATCTATTGACAGTGTACTCATATATATATATATATATATATATATATATATATATATATATATAAATATATATATGCACATTTCATTGAATACGACAGACAAGGTACTTTTATTTAGTTTTTTATACAATTTCTCATGTGATCTAATATTTTTTTCTTTTTAGATGATAAATCATATAAAAACTGTCCGAATGTTCTTTTCATATATATACATACATTTGTGTATTTAAGAGTTAAAATATTTAATCCTTGAAAATGGCTAAATGTATAGCCGAAAGCGCTCGGATAAAAAGAACATTCGGACAGTTTTTATATAATTTATCATCTGAAAAGAAAAAAAGTATTAGATCACATGAGAAATTGTATAAAAAACTAAATAAAAGCACCAGGTCTGTCGTATTCAATGAAATGTGCATATATATATATATATATATATATATATATATATATATATATATATATATATATATATATGCAAATATATGTCTGTGTGTGTATGTGTGTGTGTGTGTGTGTGTGTGCAAATGTAGAAACATAGGTAACAACCGTGAGGTAAATAATCCAAAGTTCTTTAGTATTTTTGTTTTTATTTTTTAAAAACAGTGCAAAATACAAAAGTGGACCCTAAATTATAATTTTTTAAAAATTATTTTTATAAATTATTTTTCATAATTATTATGTTGTTACTGGAACAATTCACAAGTATATTTTTGTCAAGGAGCAGAACTGATATATTTAATATATATGTATACATATATATATATATATATATATATATATATATATATATATATATATAAAAGTGTTGAGTCTTGACTCAATGTTGAATCTCGCCTATTGCATGGAATAATAATGCAACACAAAATGTACTTAGAACAAGAATGTATTATAACAAGAAAGTGTACACAATAAGTACATATAGTATTTCTGTATATTTCTGGGAAGACGTTCCTGGAGAATGTGTTGACTAGTCGCAGTCGATCAGAGTCTCTAGTTGGATCTCGTGATTCCACTCTCGTCTTCCGGTATCAACCTTTATTTATATAGTTGGTAGTCACCTATGCAGATTAGGTGGATCCCACCACAACACCCCCCTCCCAAGCCTTGGAATCCTTTTGGATTTCAAACTGGCTTCTATATGGGATGATGATGGTTATTTCTTTTTAGATCCCCTTTGCATAGTTCATATATATATCTGTATTTTTTTTTCAATATCTTTTTCGTTTTGGATTCACGTCCAATGGGTCCGTGAACTTTCGTTTTCTACCGGATCTTCTCGGTTCATGAGCACTCTGCGGAGGTTCTACTTGAAAAGTATCATACATTACATCAATGAGATCTTCCTCCTCATCCGGTATACTCTCTTCATGCTCTAGCACGTAGCATTTTTTGAGTTGGTTCTGGTGCCTCTTATGAGTATTCTTCGGCCCTTTTACTATGTAAATCAGGTCACCGATTCTCTTATCCACTATGCCTCGCTCCCAGAACTCTATGTTGTTTCTATAGCACTTGAAAAAGACCTTCTCTCCGGGGGTGTATCTTTTTCTAGCTGTATACATAGTGTTCTTTATTCTATTTCTTCCTGGCAAAAGCTTGTCAAACACTGACTTAACTTTCCTAGCGAACATTAGTTCAGCTGGTGCCATGTTTGATGGTGTTCTCTGGTTAGGCGTGATTCTGTATACTTGTAGGAATTGCTGAAGCGCCTTTTCCGTTGGAACTCCTGAGGCTTTCTTCAGAGCGCGCTTTAACGTATCTACAAATCTTTCTGCGAGTCCATTGGATCTCGGATGATACGGCGGCGTCGTTGTGTGGTTAATTTGATATAACTCACAAAATTCCTTAAATTCGTCAGAAGTGAATTGTGTACCATTGTCACTCACAATACACTCTGGCACACCGAACCGTGCAAATAGTTCATGCAAAAAAGTTGTTGTGGTATTGGACGTAGGCTTTTTGCAGCGTAGTACTTCCGGCCATTTTGTAAAGCTATCTACCACTATTAAGTAGTAATAATCTTCTACTGGACCAGCGAAATCAATGTGTTATCTTTCCCACGGATGATCCGTCTTGGGCCATGGTTTGTGTACTATAGGTGGTGCCTTAGCTGCTAACGCACACCCTTTACATCGATGAACCATGTTTTCGATATCCACATCCATTCCTTTCCAATATACAAAGCTTCGCATTAAGCGTTTTGTTCTATTAATCCCCGGGTGACCCATATGAAAGTCCCGTAGGATTGTTTTCTGCAACTTTTTTGGTACTACTATTTTCTCACCATTTGCGAAAGGCACGTTTCGTTTCTTTTTAAATATAGGCATAGTATTTTCTTTTAATTCAAATTTAGCTTCAAATTTGTTACATCTTCCAAGACCAGGTGTAAAGGTTTCCGGAAACTTTTTCTTTAATTCCCCTTTAATGTCCTGTCTTGTTTTCGTATTACTTCCTATTTTTCCGCAGAATGTGTTTAACGGTTTATCCCACAATTCGAATGTTTCAATAAAATCTGTACCCAACAAGTTTTCTCCATTTCTCAGAATGAAAACTTTTATTTTTTTAACGATCCCATTCAATTTCATTGGAAGCACAACCTCGCCTTCGAAGTTAATTTGCTTTCCAGTTACCGTTCGAGCGAGTTTCGTTGACTTCATTATTGTAGGCCTTTTTAAAATTTTCCATGTTTTATCGTTCATTATTGTTAAATCTGACCCTGAATCGAGTTGAAATTTGATATTCTTTTTGAATATTTCAGTAGTCACATAACTCCTCAAATCTCTATCTGATTTGATATTCGAATTTGTTTGTCTAATTCGGTTCTTGCATTTTTTCGTTTTACAACAAGATCCTTTGTGACCATTCTTTTGGCACAAGAAACATTTCTTATTTCTATATGGGCAATTTACCTCCCAATGTCTTTCGTTACAACGTCTGCAATTATATGGTGGGACTTTTTTATTTTCGTTCTTTTTATTTTCTTGTCTATTATTAAAGTACGCTGAATTTTTTCTCCAATTTTTCTCTACTGGGTACTTTGACTGCTTTTTTATTTTTTTAATATAAGCAATACCAGCTTTTTCGATTTTTTGCGACTCTTTTTTTAAACTTACGGCCCGTTGACACTCCTCTGCTAACTTTTGCAGGGTAAGGCCTTGTTCAGATTCGAGTTTAGACAAAACTCTACGTCTTATTTCGGCACTCTTACTGGATACCAGTCCTTGAGCAAAAATTAAACACTTGAATTCTTCAACCGTAATCTCTGCCAATCTGAAATTGTCACAATGTCTATTCACTATAGATGCATATGTTAAGTAATCCTGATCGTCGGATTTAGAGACATTCATGCATAACCATCGCTTATGCCAAAGCGACATATTTGCTCCAAACAGCTCTTTTAGCAATTTCACTGTTTCCGAGAATTCCAATTCAGTTCTTTTTCTCGGTAGAATAAAATCTACAAATTTGCTATGTTCTGCTGTACCTAGCTTTCTTAGTAATAGACTGACTTTTCTTGAATTCGACCAGTTTTCACAGTCTGTGTAGAAAATATCTTCATATCGTTTAAAGTACGCTTCAAACGTTTTTTCTTCGTCTGGCACATAGTTGAAAGTTTCCAGCGAATTAAATATGGTGTTATTAGAATATGAAGAATTTCCCTCATTTGCCTGAAAGTTGTTTAATTTCTCCAGTGTTAACTTTTGAATTTCCAAAAGTCTTTCATCTTGTTTTTCTTGATATTTTTGTTGTCTTTCATCTTGTTTTTCCTGATATTTTTGCAGCGCTATTTGTTGTTTTTGTTGTCTTTCATCTAGTTTCTCTTGATATTTATGCTGTGCTATCTGTTGTTCCCTAATTAATAAGGCAAACTGTTCCTGCTGGGATTTGAATAATTCGGATATGACTTTGGATAGTTCATCCATTTTTAGCTGATTGTGTTCATGCAACAAGGAATATACTTTTAATTTGTGTATCCACGAATATCATATAAGCTGACCAAAAAATCGAAACAACGTACGACTTTTTAATTTTTATGACTTGCTTTTACATTCACGCCCGTGCTAATCAACTTTGGTATTTTTTTTATTCGTGAACAGAGAGCGTCGGACTTTTTTTTTTTTTTTTTTTTTCGACTTCTGTTCGCGTATTTCAATGACAACGTCTGATTTCCTTATCAGAGGTAATTCGTCATTATATTGTTGAACAAATAATTTTAAAAAAATAATTTTTTAAAGTTTGTTACCTTTCAAAGTCGACACGGTGTATTTGTGCTCCTTTTAATCCATGCATGTGTTTGTAGTCGGCCAATTTTTCTTTTTAGCGGGTGTCTCGGTGTAGATAATTTTTTAATTTAAAATTACCGTTATTCGATTACGACACCTTCCAATTTTTCTGAGTGAACGTTCCTTTATGCTTAGTCGTCTTTTAACGAGTTTTACATATCCAGAAGTTTAGAATCCTTCGTCGTTACGTTAACGTTGGACTTGGAATTAATAGTTTTTTTTTTCAGCCTGGGTTCTTCAATGACTTGTCCCAATTGTTGAAAACTCTCACTATTAATTCTTTCTTCTTTCCTTATGGTTCGTTCTTACTTCTTTGCCATTGTTGAAACTTGGCGTATGGTTCGTTCTACTTTGTGGCCATTGTTGAAACTTGACGTATGATTCGTTCTACTTCGTCGCCATTGTTGAGTCTTGACTCAATGTTGAATCTCGCCTATTGCATGGAATAATAATGCAACACAAAATGTACTTGGAACAAGAATGTATTATAACAAGAAAGTGTACACAATAAGTACATATAGTATTTCTGTATATTTCTGGGAAGACGTTCCTGGAGAATGTGTTGACTAGTCGCAGTCGATCAGAGTCTCTAGTTGGATCTCGTGATTCCACTCTCGTCTTCCGGTATCAACCTTTATTTATATAGTTGGTAGTCACCTATGCAGATTAGGTGGATCCCACCACAACAAAAAGTGAACATAGAAGTCAACACTTAGAGGCGACAGTCTGTTTCATGCTAGATGCAATCGTCAGGCCTGACGATTGCAGCTAGCATGAAACAGACTGTCGCCTGGAAGTGTTGACTTCTATATTCAAATTTAGTTTTACACACGCTCTATCTCTGATATTGAGCACTTTATCCCATAAATATAGCACATTTTAAGACTATATATATATATATGTATATATATACAAGCATAAAAATGTCGAATTTAAAAAAATAAACCAGTTTGTCTGATGATTGCAAAAGAATGAAACCCAATGATACAAACTGATATCCATATATCTGAATATGTTAGCTCTATTCTGATATTGAGCGCTTTCCACGAAGTGCTTCATATACAAATATAAATATATATATAGCATAATGAGAAGCCACGTATACTTTCTTAATTTGCAACTCTTCAGTTGTTTTAACCATATTACATATATATATATATATATATATATATATATATATATATACAGGGTGTCCATAAATTAGTGTGCACTTTAAAAAATTTATAACTTTATTTGTATTTGCGATAGAAATAATCCGTAAAAAATGTTATAAAGTTTAATGTACCTAGTTTTAAGTATAGCTAAAATAACTAATGTGATTTCAGGTATTACTGTAAATGAGTTGGCAAATGTTTTCCGTGAACTGCAAAATCGTATTACCCTTTGTATTGCTAATGATGGAGGACATGTGGAAACTTAAATAAAATTTCAATAAAACCTTACAAAATATAGATTTACTTCTTTCTAATCCTTTTTACAAATTATTTCTATCGCAAATACAAATAAAGTTATAATTTTTTAAAGTGCACACGAACTTTATGGACACCCTTGATATATATATATATATATATATATATATATATATATATATATATATATATATATATATATGATAAGTTTCTGCGGTTGTGTTTCTTATTTAATTTTTCTTGTGTTGTTACAAATTTTATTATAAATTTTGTTATAAATTATGTAGAAATTAGTATGTCCGAGCACTTTCGGCTTTACTTTTTAGCCATTATCAAGGATGATTTTATTTTTACTTTTAACTAAATGTATGGATTGTCTTATTGTTATGGATCCTTACCTATAACTACAGAATGAACTCTTCCTAACACTATGTATACTACGCCTCTCAAGAGAGAGAGAGAGAGAGAGACGAATCGAGTCGAGCCGATAGTAGTTCACTCCAAACCAGACTGACAGTCATACTAACACCTTCCACATCTTGTATTATTATTCCGTGTAATATATCTTCGTTATTTCTACTCTTGTGTTCGTGTTGTTCTTCCTTGGTCCTAACTTGGACTAATACTTATGTATGTATCTAGAGTTATAAGAATGTTTTATTTTCCAAACACGGTCAGCACATTGTGGCCGTGTCCATAGTTTATGTTACTGAGTGTTGGCTTTGTTTAAAAAATTAAGAATGCTTCTATTATTTTCATCCTTTTTTACATGTGGATGAGGCTATTATATTTGTGTTATCAACGAGTAGGTTGCGCATTGATTTTGGTAGGTCTCCATGTGTATTTAAATGAGACCTAATTGATATGCCTAACAAGAAGATTAACTTTATATCTATCTCGCCATAACTCAGTTTTTAATCCGTTAATCCTTTCTTTGCGGGTAGCGAGCACCTGCCTTCGTTGCATACTCTTGGATTTCCTCGCCGTCTTGAAATCTTCCTTTTAGGTGGGATTTGATTTCTGGAAAGAGCAAAAAGTCGCAAGGGGCAAAATCTTGGCAATATGGTGTTTGTTGGACCTGGGGAATGTGCCTGGCCCAAAACCGCTGCACAATCCCTGGTCACTGTGGAACTTCTGTGAGGGGACCACACTCTACACACATTCCTTCCAAAGATTGCAATAAACAACGGGAGTGAGCGAGAACGTAATAACTTAATGTGCGCATGCGCACAGAGTTCAAGGTCAATCTGTGCCAAGCGGCTTTACTCTGCGTACCTAATACCATAGCAACAATCCTATACTCGATACTTTCCACGTGTGTTTGGTTTGCTTTGTTTTGTTATTCGGCATATCAACCCCAATGGTTCATTTAATGCCGACAATTTTTTTCATGGTTATATTTTTGTTTTGTCAAAAATCTATTTCTGGTAATATTATTTTTTTTGTGTGTTTTTTACACTTGTATAATGCCGGCTACCTCAGTTTCGGGGTTAACTATTTGTCTAGAGTTGGGACCCTAACAGGTGCTACCACCCCGGGTCAGGGTGCACCTGGGGACACCAACAATTAAGAGGAGGTTCCACGCTCCTCAAAGCCTCCTGATCGGAGGCCTTGCAGTTGGACGTAGTTTATCGTCTTACCCTGCAGGCGGATGTAGTTTATCGTCATACCCAGGACGGTTTCCTCGTATATATATATATATATATATATATATATATATATATATATATATATATATATATATATATATGGGAATGGTTTTGTTGAAACACTAATGACCGCTTTATTTCATTTTAATGGTGTTAGAAATCCGATTTTTCCCTTATTATACATTTTCATAGACACAGACCATGAAATAACGAGAGAAACATTTGCGTAGTTAATTTTTTTCATAATCATTAAGTCCTTTCAAAATGACTGTTTCATTAAAAGTAGAAAACAAAAAGCTGACATAGATTTACAGATTTTATAGGAGAATTTGCAGCAGATTTTCGCACGTGGTTCGTGAATGTTTATGTAAATGATTCACTTGATGTAAGCACAGTAAAGAGATAAGTCAATGAAAATTATAAATAAAATGTCATAAAATCACTACAAAAATAGCCATTTTGTTTCAATACTTCTGGTGTCTTCTCAAGTGTTGGTATTGAATGATTCAACGCCATCACTTGAGAAGACAACAGAAGTGTTGAAACAAAATGGCCATTTTTGTAGCAATTTTATAACATTTTTATGTTATAAGTTTCGAATAAATTATTATATTTGCTCTACTCTGTATTGAGCAGTCTTTTATGAATAGTATTTGTTGGTTATTGGAATTTATTCCGTATACACCAATCCTATAGTTCTATATATATATATATATATATATATATATATATCTATATATATATATATATATATATATATGTATGCGCGCGCGTGTGTGTGTGTGTATGTATATATAATTCTAAGTATCGCGTCCCTTCTGAATGCAAATTTGATTATGAAACAAAGCTAAATATTAATTAATGCTGACACCATGATATAAAAGTTATATTAAATTCATATTAATGACCGAGACTAAAAAACTTATTTTTTGTTTACCCTTTTGCTCAGAGAATTTATAAAAATGTTTATGTGTCCGTTTGTCTTAATATATCCGCTCAGTCGTAAACCGACGCACGCATAAATAAATTCTTTATGGCTTTTAAGCAACAGGTATAAACCAAACAGTCATTTAAGATGCTTTTATTGAATTAAAAAAAAAAGAAGGGTCAACATACTGAATCCCTTTTGGAAACAGATTTTATTTCGTCGAAGATTGCTGCTAGCTATTGCACAAAAGTCGTTTAGTGTAAATTTATTTACTGGGCTTAGATTGACATGTGGCCATAAATTTTAAGCACATCCCCTGGGATTTGAATCTTGTTATAATGGGCGCTGGAAGTGCATTCAGATTTAATATCAGCTCAATTCTGTTTCGATCGCATCGCGCTAACGGCCTTGGAAATGCACCAGCCCATCTTTCTTCAGCCATAGCATAATGACAGGGGATTTCATGACTTGAAAAAAACAAAAAAAAAAAAAACAAACCAGAATCTGTTGTGGCAGAGGAAAATTACAGCCTGATTTTTTTTCAGTTCATAGGCAAAATCAGAACTTTCTCGCACTTCTTGCTTGTGAAACTCCGTTTCGGCTCCATACTTTCCAACCAACCTCAATCTTTAAAAATTTAGATGCAATGTCCATCGCACTATTTACATTATTCGGACTATTGTCCTCATCTTTGTCGCCATATTTATTACAACGTTTCGGCTGTTGTACGCCCCGGCCTACTTCAGGTTGGAATGTCAAACTGAACCCTTTATTTCGCTCGCTGGGGTAGACTGTTCTAGTCCCACGTGCTATGTTTAACGGATGTCAGTTATCAGTTATCTCCTGTTAATTCTCCTCTCCACTGCCGGGTATTGAACTCACACACGTATAGGTCCTGTCACTGGATCTAACCAACGCCTTATCCACTGCGCCATGTGTCCTTGAGGACACCTGTGTATAAATTTGTGAATATTATAAACCTAATGTCTTCAGCAACCATTTTTTTTTACCAGTGCTCATATTGCAATTATTTCTGTTATGATATCATGATTTTACCCGACCTCATATTGCAATTTTTGTTGTTATTATTGCTTTTCTCTGGCACTCCTTATTACTGGTTTCATATTTTTTATTCATTTCTATGCTTGGTCGGCTCATGAGATTTTTGTGGACTAATTTTTTTACACCCAGTAACCCCTTTCTGTCTTAGTAGCTTTACTACCTTACGTGGGGTGAACTCGATTAAATAAAAGAAAAGTTTAAAAAGAAAACGGATAAGCTCCATCAGGTTATATTAGCCAAGACACGTCACTATTCCTATGTCTGCAGTCCATTTGATATTCTTACGATTCTAATGGGTTACTGGAGTCCTGACATGACTTGTCGAGACCTCTATTGTTGATGCAATGATTTGCAACATTAAAAATATCTTTATTTTATTTTATTTTTATTTTTTGCTATTTCCTCAATTTTCTATTAATTTTATTACCAGTCGAGTCCAGGATATCTTTTCCAAGTCTGATCCTGAAACCAGAGAAATCGGCACCACATGAAATTACTGAATTGAACAAGAGTTAAAAGCTTGTTTTTTTTTCTCTCGTTAATATAAGACTAGCAATAATATCCGGTGTTGCCCGTTCCACATAAAATTATAGAAACAGGTACTGGTCAGCATTTAAACCATTCCTTTTGTTGTGATGGTATAACCCAACTTCCCCATTCACGATAATGGACGGACTGTTTGCCGATTAAGTACGACCACAGCAGACAGTCAAGAGCGACTTCGTTTGTTAACACCTATTGAGGTTTAGCATACTCTCGACTCTGTCTCTGTACTACATCCGATTATAAACTTATTATTGAAAACCTACATTCCGGTTACTTTGTTTATTATATCTTGCACGAGATATAACACCTTTTATTCGTAAATATACGACTAGTGTGAATTTAATGTGAAACTGGCAAGATAGATCATCATTTAAATCATTCTTTATTATCGTTGATATGTTAACATGTAATATTATTCAGCGCCGCCTGTGGGGGTGTAGTCATTTCTTTGCTTGAGATATTTGAGTACGAAACAAAATGTTTATGCGTCCGTTTGTCTTAATATATCCGCTCTAAATACTTTATGGCTCTTAAGCAACAGGTATAAACCAAACAGTCATTTAAGATGCTTTTATTGAATTAAAAAAAAAAAAGGAATGTCAACAGGCTGAATCCCTTTTGGAAACAGATTTTATTTCGTCAAAGATTGCTGCTAGATATTGCACAGGAGTTGTTTAGTGTAAAATTATTTACTGGACTTATATTACTTAAATTGTTGTAAACAAGTTCGATGGTTTTAAACATCGTCGTGAAAGAAAAGCTCTTTTGACCTTAAAACTTTCATCGATAAAAATTATTAATAATTAATTTAAATAATATGGACATCAATAACATAAGGGACAAGTTTGAAGAAACAATTTTAATCAACTCCACGAGAACGCGGATTTCGCAACGCTTAACGGTCAGTGGGTATATGGTGGACTCTCCCGTCGTATTCGACGTATGAGGCTCAAGCAGCTCAGTTCCTAGCGACCGATAACCCAGACAACAGCACATGATTACAGTGGTGAAGGCTTTCTGCAGAGCCAACCACAATTTTTGGTTGCCGTAAATCTCCAAACGACCCTCTGCAGGTTTGGAATTCAGAGTTATCCTTCTCCTAGACCATCCAAGGCTAGAGATCCCAGTCTATCTGGGTATTTTCCCAAAACTGGAGGGAGAAGTGGGTTAATACCTTTGCCAAGAATATTAGCTGCTCAAACTGAGCCACTATCCACTACTTATCCGTGCCTCCTTATATATATATATATATATGTAAATATAAATATATATATATATATATATATATATATATATATATATATATATATATATATATGTGTGTGTGTGTGTGTGTGTGTGTGTGTGTGTGTGTACATATAGGCAAATATTCATCCCAAAACAAGTTTGATTAAAAGGAACCTCTGTGTGTGTGTGTATATATATATATATATATATATATATATATATATATATATATATATATATATATATAATGAGAGAGAAAGAGAGTGAGAGAGAGAGAGAGATTAGGCGAGCGTGATAAAGATAAATAGATAGGTTCGCCCTGTTTCATTATCAAAATATCAGATAAATTTCAACTGTATTTTAAACATAGCATAAAAGTGTAATTTAACAGTAAAAAAGATTTAAATGAATGGAAGCTTTAATAATAAAAAAAGGAAAAGCCAACATTCAATAATAGTAACTACAAACACGGCCACCGCGTGCTGACCGTGTTTGAAAATAATAATATTCCTATAACTACAGACACATACAGAAAAGAAAAACCTCACATTCAGTAAAAAAAACAAACGTACTTGATAATGGCTAGAAGAATAGCCGAAAGCGCACGGATATGCAGAAGTTTTGGACAGCTTTTACGCACTTTGTACCCAGAAAAGAAGACACTTGTACAAACAAAAGAAGTATAAAATAAAAAGCTCAATTGCAGTAATTTTTCAGTCGTCTTTAACGAAACTTTTATAAAAGAGGGATTACTGCCTAAAAACTCAATATATTAAATATATATTAAAAAAATATTAAAAATTTCTCAATACACGTGAGAAAAAATATAAGTAAAAATAAAAATAACATGTAGAGCTTTTAAGTTTACAAATCAGGTGGTCACTTAAAATACGCGACCATGGTTTCGACCTGACGGTCTCTTCGGGCGATACTTTTAAAATGACTGCTTTAACGCTTCAGTTTAAAAAACCCACAAAGAACGCTAAATAATTATCTTAAAACAAATAACAGGCTCATGATAATTGAAAGGCAGCACATTGAGTGTAATGAAAAGGAGGGGTAAAGGAATGTTGAAAATAAATAGAAAGGAAGAACAGGAATGCAAGTGGATTGTACATGTATACAGTAAATAGGGAAAACATATATATATATATATATATATATATATATATAATCTGTGCGTGTAGATAGTTGGATATAAGCTGGCTTATTCTTAAGGTCGCCTATCTTTATAAATCTTACCCATTGCAAATATACAGAATGTCTGCAAGTGTTATCTCCCAAAATGGTAAAAGAATAAAAAATATAGAAAATGATATTGATTAGTTCTGGAATATCTCTTCTTGGTCGGGCTTTTTTTCTACATCACACCCCCACCTCTTCACTGCTTCCCAAGTTCCACTTCGTTGGTCTCTGATCCGAAAATTACACCCCCACCCACATTTTGGGTTGTGCTGGTTTAAAATGCCGGACAGCTTTATACGACCCGAACTATCGGTCGTTTTATCCGTTAACTTTCCCTTTCGCTATCTATGAGAAGCAAGTCTCATTGAATAACTTTTGCCTCCTTCCCTTTGCAGCAAAGAAGATAAACCAGGATGCTGCTATATACATATTACCAGAGTCGATAAGAAAAAAAATATAATCACGTAGGCCATTCGCACTGATTCGAGTTTCGGACTTTGAAAAAAAATCATTTCTTTTGTATTCTGTTTTAGTTTGTTCGTCTATGTATTTCTGTTTGTAGAGATCTAGGGTTTAATTGTAATGAGGATATCTATGCAGTTATATATCTATGTCTACACATGTCTATCTTTTTTAATGTGTTCATTTTATATGTCTCCTTTGGTTGGTTACTATCTATCTATCTATCTATCTATCTATCTATCTATCTATCTATCTATCTATTTGAATCTGTTTCAATTTCTCTTGGTATATTCATATCTATCTATCTATCTATCTATCTATCTATCTATCTATCTATCTATCTATCTATCTCTCTCTCTCTCTCTCTCTCTCTCTCTCTCTCTCTTGATATATATATATACATGTGTGTGTATATATATATATATATATATATGTGTGTGTGTGTGTCTGTATCTATCTGAATCTGTCTCAATCACTTGTAATCTATCTATCTATCTATCAATCTATGTATATATATATATATATATATATATATATATATATATATGTGTGTGTGTGTGTGTGTGTGTATCTTTCTATCTGAATCTGTTTCAATATCTTGATATATTCATATGTATGTGTGTATATATGTATGTATGTATGTATGTATGTATGTATGTATGTATGTATGTATGTATGTATGTATCTATCTATCTATCTATCTATCTATCTATCTATCTATGTGCCAGTTTTCGGTTGCAGGTAAACATCCAACGTTTCTAATAGCCTGATCTAGGCTCTACCGCCATTGTAAATTGACATCATACAATATTGGTCATTATTTTCCTCGATTTCGCTTTAACTGACCTAATCTGCGTTTCGCAAAACTCGATACTGTTTTCTCAACAAAACAATTCTCATGGCTCTCCCCAACTGCAGGAATTGTACAACACAACTGTATTTTATTGATTCCTTTAGTAAAATAAGTTAAGCCTTGTAAATAATTCCCCCTGTCCTTAAGATCTCTAAAGTATGAAAGGTTTATTCAAAATAATACCTGTTTTGGGTAACAGGGAGAATTTATTTCCTTTATTCTTTCATGCTTATTTTGTTTCTTTCTCGTAGATTTTCTTTCCTTGTTTCAGAGATAGTATTTCTTTCATTCATTCATTTTTCTTTCTTTCTTTTAGTTCGTCTCCCTTTCTTTCTCGTAGTTTTTCTTTCCTTCTTTCAGAGATAGTATATCTTTCATTCATTCATTTTTTCTTTCTTTCTTTTAGTTCGTCTGACTTTCTTTCTCATAAATTTTCTTTCCTTCTTTCAGAGATAGTATTTCTTTAATTCATTCATTTTTCTTTCTTACTTTTTTCTTTCTTTCTTTCTTTCTTTTTTCTTTCTTTCTTTTATTTCATCTCCCTTTCTTTCTCGTAGCTTTTCTTTCCTTATTTCAGAGATAGTACTTCTTTCATTCATTTTTCTTTCTTTCTTTCTTATACTTCGTCTCCCTTTTTTCCCGTAGCTTTTCTTTCCTTCTTTCAGAGATATTATTTCTTCCATTCAGTCTTTATTTCTTTCTTTCTTTTAGTTCGTCTCACTTTCTTTCTCGAAATTTTCTTTCCTTCTTTCAGAAATAGTATTTCTTTCATTCATTCATTTTGTTCTTTCTTTCTTTTAGTTCGTCTCCCTTTCTTTCTCGTGAATTTTCTTTCCTTCTTTCAGAGAGAGTATTTCTTTCATTCGTTCATTTTTTCTTTCTTTTATCTTGTCTCTATTTTACTTTCTTCTTAGTTTATTTCAATTACTTTTAGTTTATCTCTAACTTGTCACACATTCACTTTCTTCCTTTTTTCTTTCTTTCTTTTTCTTTGTTTCTTTCGTTTAGTTTGTCTTTTTTTAGAATTTGTTTTCTTTCTTTCACTTTGTCATGGTTTCTCTTTTCATACATTTTTTTCTGTTACTTTTGTCATTTTTTTCTGTTAGTTTTGTCTTTTTTCTGTTAGTTTTGTCATTTTTTTCTGTTTGTTTTTTCATTTTTTTCTGTTCGTTTTGTCAGTTTTTTTTCTGTTAGTTTTGTCAGTTTTTTTATGTTAGTTTTGTCTTTATTTCTGACCTTTCGTTCTTTTTATTTCTTAATATTTCTTTCTTTCTTCCTTTCTTCCTTTCTTTCTTTGTGTTTGCGTCGTTTTATTTCATATTTCTTTCTGTTATTTTTTCTTTCATTATTTCTTTCTCTTTTCCTTTCTTTCTTTTTGTGTCGTTTTCTTTCATATTCTTTCATATTCTTTCTTTCTTTCTTTCTTTCTTTCCTTCCTTTCCCGAAAACGTGCCTGATTCTTCTGATTGAAGAGCTCTCGCTTTCAATGATATCATTGTAAACTGGAACGAAAAGGGGTGTCAGGAACTATCTCATTTTCTCTCATTCGAACTTTTTCGCAGTGACTAGTTTCGATTGATGGCGGATGATATTAAACAAAGAAAAAGAGAAAAAGAAAAAGCGATGGAAACATTAAAAGGAAAAGCAACGGACACGAAATTTGAAAAGTGAAGTTATTCGTGGGGGCGGTGGGGAGATAAATTAGAGAAGCCACATAAGAATTTGGAAATAAAGAGATAAGAAAAAAACCTTAATCAAGAGAAAGATCACGAAAGGTAAAAGGTCAAGCGAAAGAGAAATCAAGAAAATGAGAAGATCGAAGAAGAGAAGTAGGTGGGATTTTAAAAAGTGAAAAAAAAAAAGATGCTGGTTAAACATCAAGCAAAAAGAGGAGATAGAGTTGGAAAGAAAGAGAGAAGGAATTAGATTACAATTGAAGTAGTAGTAGTAGTAGTAGTAGTAGTAGTAGAAGAAGAAGAAGAAGAAGAAGAAACTAAAACTGAAACTGAAACTGAAGAAGAAGAAGAAGAAACTGAAACTGAAACTGAAGAAGAAGAAGAAGAAGAAACTGAAACTGAAACTGAAACTGAAGAAGAAGAAGAAGAAGAAGAAGAAGAAGAAACTGAAACTCAAGAAGAAGAAACTAAAACTGAAACTGAAACTGAAGAAGAAGAAGAAGAAGAATAAACTTAAACTGAAACTGAAAATGAAGAAGAATAAGAAGAAGTAGAAGAAGAAGAAGAAACTGAAACTGAAACTGAAACTGAAGAAGAATAAGAAAAAGAAGAAACTGAAACTGAAGAAGAAGAAGAAACTGAAACTGAAGAATAATAATAATAAGAAGAAGAAACTGAAACTGAAGAAGAAGAAGAAGAAGAAGAAGAAGAAACTGAAACTGAAACTGAAGAAGAATAAGAAAAAGAAGAAACTGAAACTGAAGAAGAAGAAGAAGAAACTGAAACTGAAACTGAAGAAGAAGAAGAAACTGAAACTGAAGAAGAAGAAGAAGGAGAAACTGAAACTGAAACTGAAGAATAATAATAATAATAATAAGAAGAAGAAACTGAAACTGAAGAAGAATAAGAAAAAGAAGAAACTGAAACTGAAGAAGAAGAAGAAGAAGAAGAAACTGAAACTGAAGAAGAAGAAGAAACTGAAACTGAAGAATAATAATAATAATAAGAAGAAGAAACTGAAACTGAAGATGAAGAAGAAGAAGAAACTGAAACTGAAGAAGAAGAAGAAGAAACTGAAACTGAAGAAGAAGAAGAAGAAACTGAAGAAGAAGAAGAAGAAGAAATCAGTTTATCGATTTGTTTTATGCTGAAAATATCTGTTTTCATTATTTTTGTTTATTATTTAGCTCGTAAAATCAATATTTAAATTCAGATAAAAATTACAGAAAAATAAACAATCCAGGATGTAAAAAAAAAGAAGAAGAAATAAAATCCTTCTTCTTATTCCACGAGATGTGGAAATTTCTTATATTCTTATATTGAGATATCAGATTTGTTTTTAATATTTTCCATCCTGTCTTGTGTCTCTTCTCTTTCTCGTCCGTTCACGACTTGCGAATGAATGCGCTTATAAAGAATGGCGGAATTCACTTTTTTTCCCCCGTCGGCCCCTGAACAGAGCTAAAGGACAGATTAACAAAGGTTAATCAATAGAAAAAAAAAGTAAAGTAAGAATTATATCAGGACAAAGAATATAAAATATTTCTAAGATAAGAAGACAAAAACAAAAAGAAATAAAAAAAAAAAGAATGTTATTTTTCTTTGGTGTCCTGCGATCCCGTCTGAAATCCTTCAGAATTATCTGATTAGAATGATTATCCAATCGATTTTCTGGTTGCAGAAACGATGTAATCAAAACTGACTCTTTGCTGAAAACTGATTTTTCTCGGGTGTCAGGTGGGAAGAACTTCATAGGTTCTTCTAGATTTAATCTTGTTTCTACGAAAGCAGAAATCGCCATTTTTGATATTACTTTCTTTTCCATTCACAATATTACCGAAATTCAACAGCTGCATATAATAATAATAATAATAATAATAATAATAATAATAATAATAATAATAATAATAATAATGCAAAAATAAGACCAAAAATGAAAAACAAAAGTAGAAAAAAAAGAAGAAAACTTCCATATCTTTTGAAAAATGGACTTTCCTGATGTAACAAGCATAGATATTGAATTATATCGGATTTCTGTTAGTTTATTTCTTTTACAAAATTTCAGTTAGTACAAGACTCGAGAGTCACTCAAGGTACGGTATAGATTTAAAATAGTAATGATGAAGGAGGTGTGAGATACGAAATGAAGAGAGAGAGTAGAAGGAAGTGAAATATTATAAAGAAAGAAAAGAGAGATGATGATTGAGGCTTGAATTGAAGTGTTAGACGTCGAAATGTTCAAGTAAGCACCAACGTGGGAATATATTCCAGATTGTGGTTGTTCTTGCGAAAAAATGAAGTGAAACATTCTTCTTACATTTACAATGCGTGAGAAATGAGGATGCCATCTGTAAAAGTCTGAACTGGTAGATGTTTTTTTTAATACTAACATTTACCCAATATATGACTCGAGAGCCTTTCCAGCCAAGCGTTACCGTCAAAATGGTAATATCGAATGAGGTGTGTAACTTGAATGAAACAGGGGTTCTTCGTAAATTGAAATTGTGAGGATAATTGACTCTTGACTTTAAGTGGTCAAGAATGTCGGATGCAGGACAACTCAACACTGCCGACTGAACACCGCCGACTGAACACCACCGACTGAACACCGCCGACTCAACACCGCCGACTGAACACCACCGACTCAACACCACCGACTCAACGCCGGGACAACTCAAGACTGAGACTCAGACAATTCAGCACCGGAAAAAACATAACTTTTTTTTAATAACCGAATAAAAGTAATTTATTAAGGATTAAAAGTTAATTTATTTTTTAATGAAGTAAATTGACATAAAAAATTAAGATTTCCGATTTACTTATCAAATAATAAATTACATTAAAAATAATTAAAAACAAAAATTTTCATTTTATTTTGCGTTTTTCTATATACTTTATTAAAATATAATTAAAAAACGAAAAAACGGTTCATATTTTACATAATTCCTTTTCAAAAGCCTTATTTGAAGAAAAAATATTCACTAATTAAGGTTTTTATTCTTAATAAATTACTTTTATTCGGTTAACAAAAAGTCATGTTTTTCTAGCGCTGAGTTGTCTCGGGCCTTTTTGTCTCAGTCCAGAATTGTTTTCAGATAATAATGATTTTAGTGATTTAGTCTTAGTAATTAACACTTAGCTGGAGGGAGAAGAGATGGACTTATACCATTCCCAAGGGTATTTGCATGTAAGTGAATATAACGAACCCAACTGGAATTGGAACTCAGCTTTCCGATGAAAAACACCGAGCCATTATCCATTATAACACCTTCATATCCAAGCTTAGAGCACTGGTATTTCAAAGAGGTCACCTATCTATGTATTGACCAGGCTCGTCGTTGTTTAACTTCAGTGATCGTACGGAAACCGGTGTTTCAACATGATGCGGTCGTAAGCCGTGTTGTAGGAGATACGAGCATTGAGAGAGAAGGTAATCTCAAAGCCACCAAGTGTAGAATCGGACTTTTCACGTGCAGAAACATAAATAAATTAGCACAACTGAGATAAGGTTATTCATACAGTTGAAAACCGGATGACAGTGGCAGGTAAGGCTATAATTGAGAGGTGTAGCTTGCTGACAACTTTCGATAATACTTATACGCACTTGATCCAAAGAGAAGTTGTTTTGGAAAGTTGATTTCCTTTCATTTGAGAATGATGTCCTGCCCACCTGATATATATATATATATATATATATATATATATATATATATATATATATAAGCAAAGCACACATGTTATCTTGACGTGTTCACGAACTACGTAGTAGGTATCACTGAAGCCACTCTACTCAGCTAAGTGATAAACTTCTCCAAATTATGTACGCATATATATATATATATATATATATATATATATATATATATATATATATATATATATATATATATAGTAAAGATAATAAATCCGTTAGTATATAATGGAAGTGGATCCTAGTAATATAAAATATTACAACTGATCCACAAAAAGAGCTAAATGTATTTATTATAACAGAGCAAATAAATTAGTACGTAAAACTTCCAAAATGACGTCCTATGGAGAATAGACTTATTCAATCCCGGTGTATAGACTGATTTCGTGTCGGAAATAGAAATTTAACTGTGACTGCTGTCGAAAATTTAAAAGAATTTATCCATTTCAATGTTCCAGTCAGACGAAAGGCACAAGTCAGTGGTCAGGGGAGGGTGGAATTTATTAGCCTTAAAAGGAAGAGATTTTATAAAATTAAACTCTGATATTAACCTTATGACATCAAATTGGGGTCATATGAAAAATGAAGTGTTAATTTGAAGCTGAGAAATAGATAAGATTAATTTTAAACCTTCAAATTCCTACTTAAAAATACTCCTCCAAAGAATAGTTATATTTAAAAATAAGATATATTTTAATAAGTTAAGAATAAATTAAGAATAAGTTATACTTAGATAATTATTAACTTAAGTAAATTTATATTTAAAAAATATAATTAATATAAATCAATTAAGTAAAGAATAAAAAATATTTCAAAATAAAAAATATAATAAAATAAATTGTACATTAGAAGCAAAAAGTACATTAAAAGATAAGCTAAATTAAAACCAAGTTATAATTAAAAAAATATATAAAATTATACTTGAAAAATACATAAAACTACAAAGTTATGTTTAGAAAAGCCGAAATATACAGATAAAGACGTGTAAGTGATAAAAGGAAAGCGAGTTCTTAGAAACTAGGGACAATTATAAGACATAATTAATATGATGTAAAAATTGAAATATAGAAATTATAATTAGTTATAGATTCGATACTTGAAGAGTTGGATAAATATAGTAGCTAATAAAGTAAACTCTATATTATGGAAATTTGTTTTTATGTCGACATTTTGAAACTAATTCATTCCTTTGATTCAATAGATGGCTTTGAATATTGTATTTTATTATTCTAATTCGAAACATTGAAATGGATAAATTCTGTATTAAGTGTCACCATTTTGATGCATGTTCATTTTATTCCGAGTACTTTCGACATTAGCACAAAGTCCTTATCAGCGTCATGTTTTTTTCTAAGACACAAAAATGTGGTGTTCATCATCTTTCTAAGACAAAATTATTGTGTCCAACTTAAAATTAAATTTTTTACGTATCACGTGAAAAATCCTAAAGTTATGTACTGTTAATATTTAACAGCCCCCCCCCCCACGAGGGATGTATGTGACACAAGGCCGAGTATACTGTGGGTTCTCCGAGCCCGTAGGCTCAGCCAAAAATATTCCCTTAGAACCCGCATAAACGGGTTCAGGGTCTGTCTACCTCCCCGGACGAAACTTTGCTCTTCGGCAAAGCCTCGTCCGGGTTCCACTCTGCTCAAGGCAGAGAGTTCGACAGCTGAAAACTTTGGAGCACTGTTCTAAGGTTATATACTGTTCAATCTTACATTTTATCATGTAGGTACAAGTACACA
This sequence comes from Acanthosepion esculentum, assembly GCA_964036315.1. Classification (NCBI taxonomy): domain Eukaryota; kingdom Metazoa; phylum Mollusca; class Cephalopoda; order Sepiida; family Sepiidae; genus Acanthosepion; species Acanthosepion esculentum. Next base: position 25,154,893 of record OZ038511.1, on the reverse strand, counting down.
CATCGAGAGAGCTAACTAAGTGTAATGTCTAAATATGTTTAAAAAGAAGAAAAATCTATTTAAAACTTGGTACTATAAACATTTTAAAACATTTTTACTGTATTCATAATTAATTTTCTTATGGGTTGGTTTCAAATTTTAATATAGACAGCTTCAAGAATTTTTAGTTTATGTTTATTATTTTCAAGAAAAAATATAGATGTATTTACAACAAGAATTTTCCTAAATTGTGAATGTGGACAGGCATGCTGTTGAAAATGTTGAGAGATTTTAGATGCATCATTCAAATGAAAACTCAACGTTCGAGACAACGTAGTGGTGCTATGGCTAACAAATATAATAATTTTCTTTCTTTCTTTAATAAGGATACTAAGAAAATTGTCCGTAATTATGAAAAGATCCTATTAAAAATAAGTAGACAAAACTTGTCTGAATTATTTAATGAAACTTGTCTTAATGAAAACATACCGCTAAAATATACGCAATATATATATATATATATATATATATATATATATATATATATATATATATATATATATATATATATTAAACAATACACGGAGAAAACAATAATGATAGTCTGTTTATGTTTACATGGAAGATTTACAAGCAACGAAAAACTAGTGCATACGAGACGCTGGAAACGAAAATCGCACTGCAATCCTATCTAAGCTTTTGGTTTACATAAGCCACTATCAAAGATGATAATTACATTACAATATATTAAACAATACACGGACAAAACAATAATGATAGGATTGCGGTGCGATTTTCGCTTCCAGCGTCTCGTATGCACGATGTTGGTCGTTTCTTGGAAATCATCCATGTAAACATAAAAGAACTATATATATATATATATATATATATATATATATATATATATATATATATATATATATAAGTGAGTAGAACTGACTTTAAATCGTGCAGAGAACGGCCCTTTATTATGGCGGGATGCAGCACGTTGGAAGATGAATGTCTCAGGCATGCCCATCTATAACGTTACCTCTTACCCTGCGTAAGGTGGTACTTCAGCTAGTTCCGATATCTGCCTTACCCTATATGTAATTATGCTAATTAATGAATGTTTTTAAGTATCTATCTTCCAACTCCTCGCCACAATAAAGCAATTTCCAGTGAATTTCGATATGCGCTTTTAGAATGTGTTCTGTCACTAAACAGGCAATCATTAAAATAAATGAAAGTTTATAAGTTGAATCATTCCAGTTCGTGATAAAACCAGGTTTTTAAAGTAGAATAGCATTTAGAAACTGATAAATTGCCAAATATACGAGTTAAAATTTTCGTTTCTAATTTTTACGAATTTTATCGAAATATCTCTTCGGGACAACAAAACGATTTAAAAGAAAAGTTTTCTATACTTTAAAATCTAAGTCGTGTTTCAAGGCCCATGGAATTGTACCGGAGCTGGGAAAAGATGTAGTTCCTCTTGGGCATTCATAGACATCACATATGGAGGAAGAATGAGAGAATGTGAATTAATTTCCTTCCTGCCAAGGGAGGTAAGAATAATTATCTCCCTTTTAATTTAATGAAGGCGTTGAAGATGGAGTTTTACCAGAGTGAGAGTAAAAAGAAGTCGGGTTAAAAATGCCGGAGGAGAAGAGAGAAGATGAATTCAACAGTGAGTTGCTTGTATTTTAAGAGTTTTATTAAATCCATGCGAAGTGAAAAATAAATTGCAAATAAAGGACGGACAAAAACTTTCGAAGTTTGTCCGAGGTGTGTTATTCAGATATAATATCAAAAATTCATTTTGCATTATTTTAATAGGCCTGCTATAATCATCCATATTTTCGCTCCGAGCAAAGGAATTTAGAATTTTATAATCTGCGTCTAATGAATAAATAAGCAGAGTTTTAGAAATAATGATTGCAAAAAGGAATATGAATGTGAATACTTTATTGTGAAGCGACTTAACACATGGAATGGAAACAAATAGATACGATGAAGAGATACATACATACATACATACAGATAGATAGATAGATAGATAGATAGATAGATAGATAGATAGATAGATTGATTTTGATCATGCTGAGATAGATAGATAGATAGATAGATAGATAGATATGGATTGAAGGGACTAAGATAAATGCAAACACATTTATATATATATATATATATATATATATATATATATATATACAGTGTAACCCGGATATAAGAGGCCCGGATATCAGAGAAACCCGGATATAAGAGAGGTTTCTCTGGTCCCAAATTAGAGCCTGTGTTAATAAAACAAAATAGACCAAACCCGGATATAATGGAAACCCGGATATAAGACACTTCTTCTCCGGTCCCGACAACTCTCTTATGTCCGGGTTACACTATATATATATATATATATATATATATATATATATATATATATATATATATATATATATATATATATATATATATGTGTGTGTGTGTGTGTGTATAAATATATATATATTTACACACACGCACACAAACATATATATATATAAATGTGTTTGTATTTATTTTAGTCCCTTAAATCCATATCTATCTATCTATCTATCTATTTATCTATCCGTATCTCTTCATTGTATCTATTTGTTTCCATTCCATGTTTTATATATATATATATATATATATATATATATATATATATATATATATATATATATACCCAAGTATAGGATTGGTGTATATGGAATAAATTCCAGTAAGCAACAAATACTAGTCTTAAAACAGTTGTCAATACTGAGTAGACGAAATATAATTATTTATTCGAAAATCATAACATAAATATGTTATAAAATCACTACACAAATAGCCATTTTGTTTCAACACTAGAATAAAGGGTTTTAAAAGGTCTTTAAAACCCCTTATTCTACTTACAACATCATCATTGTCTTTTCTACAGATATTTTCATGGCAACTACTCTGACGAGCAACTTTCACTGGTGCTTCAAGTGCAGGAATTTAAGCGTGCTACTAGGTTGGCACATCGGTCCCACCCTTTCACTGTCGGGACATTTAAATGCAACCGCCTCTTCTACTCAAACAGCTTCTTCTTTTGTACTTCCCGGCAGCGGAACTCATTTCCTTCTACTTGCTTCTCTGATGGCGATAATCTTCAACTATTCAAATGTAATGCCAATCGACATCTTCTGATGCCTTGATCCTGATCCTGATCTCCACCCTTTTCTATCTCCTTCCCTCAAACACCCCCCTCTTTACTTTTGCTCTCACTCTCTGTAACCCATTGCGTGCTAGTGGCACTTGCGCCTTGCTTGGTTGAAATGCTTAAAAAAAATAACCCTACCAATAATAACACGAAGCGAATACCATCTTCGCCAAACGAGTGAAACACAACACAATTTGACCAAATGGAATGACAACCCCACCCCCCCAAAAAAAACTGGGAGGACAAGGCGTTGCATGACAAGTACCTGAAAAGAACGAAAGAAGCCGATGTGGACCAACAGAAAACTCATCAGTGGATGAGGAGCATCGGACTAAAAGTTGAGACAGAAGGCCTAATTATTGCTGCTCAGGTCCAAAGCGCTCGCAATCAAGGACGGGGACTGACCCGAAATGCAGGATCTGCGGACAATATGATGAAATTGTCGACCATATTATCTCACGATGTCAGGAACTAGCAAAAAATGAATATACCCACAGACATCACAATATGTGCACTGGAAGATATGCAAGAAGCACAAAATCGAAACCACTGACAGACGAACCAGACAGAGTTACCCAAAATAACGTTGTAACTATCCTCCGGGTCATGCCTATTCAAAACGATAGGGAAATAAAAGCCAACAGACCTGACATTATAATAAAAGACAAGAAATTCAGAAAGTGTATGCTTATTGACATAGCAGTACCTCCATGAAAATTATCGAGAAATTGTCCGAATTTTTTTAAAAATCTTATCACCCCAAGCAAGGCTGGAAGTAACTAGCACGCAAGGGGTTACAGAAGGTTTGGAGGAAGAGCAGATAGGAGTGGTAAAGGAGAGGATGCGGAGAAAGATAGTGAATCGATCAAGGCAAGGGGGTTACAGAAGATTTGGAGCGAGAGCAGATAGGAATGAAAGGTGAAAGGATGTGGAGAAGGGAAGTGGATAGATCAAGGCAGCTGGAGATGTCGATTGAGGTTACACTTAAATAGTTGGAGCTTCAGGGAAACAGGAATAAGGAAGGGAGTTCCACAGGTGAGATGTGCGAGACATGAATCTATTGGAGTAGAAGAGACGTCTACATCTAATAGTTTCAACGGTGAAGGGGTGGGAACGGGATGCCAGCCTCGTGGGACACATTGAGATCGAGATTAATACGATGTGGGGGATGAAGTCTGAGATTGTAGCAAGACTAACCGAATCTCTGCGTCTCGTGAGGAACGGCATGGATAATTTTACTAACAATGTCCCAGTTAACAGCAACATACAGATTGCTCAGAAGATCACCCTACTCAGAACATAGCTTATACTAAGAAAAGTGCTGCCAATTAAATGACAATTCCACTATAGGGCCTAAGGACCATAGTTTGGACCCGGAAACACTGGATACAAAGCAGGAAAAATAACGTACACAAATGTTAACAATAATAATTTTTACGGGAAGGAAACTGTGAGAAACTGGTACTAACATCACCCAGACTTGGTTATAGAAATAGGTACTGTAAAAGTTTTATTGGACTTTACAATACATACAGACAGAACAATCAATGGTAATTGCCCAGGCATCGTGATCAAAGCCCACAAGAACAGAATACGTTTTCTTATTGAAATAGCAGCCCTGCAGATTGTAATATATCTTTGAAGATGTTAAAAAAGAAACTTTCAAAATGCAAGGATCTTGAATTGGAAATCTAAAAACTGTGGCAATAATCCCCGTTGTGGTTGGAGCTCGAAGATTGATTGGAAAAGGTTCCGATAGACTCATTGAAGGGATTTCTGGTAGTCCATGCCTTAATGAAATAAAAAAAATGCAGTCGTGAGTACAGCTCACACATTACGAAGGACTTTATCTATGTAAAATGTGTGTGATCTTAGGCTTTTTCCCCTCAAAAATGCTCAGTGGAAAATATCATGATGCCATTTCTGACCTTAGGTCTCTGGTTGGGACCCGGAAAGAAATGTGTTTACACGAGAAATCAAGGGAATAATAATAATAATAATAATAATAATAATAATAATACACTGACAGAACAATCAAAGCCAACCGCCCAGACATTGTTATTAAAGACCACAAACAAACAAAAAAGTGGTTCTTTATTGATATGGCAGTCCCTGCATACTGCAATGTATCTTTGAAGATATTCAAAAAGCTGTCAAAATACAAGGACCTTGAAATCGAAATTTCAAAAATGTGGCACATGGGAACATCAAAAATCACTGTTGTAGTTGGATCCCTTGGATTGGTTGGAAAAGATTCCAGTAGACTAATTGAAGGGATTCCTGGAAGTCCATGCCTCAAAGAGATACAAAAAATTGTTCTCACAGGTACAGCCCACACTTTACGAAGGGCTTTATCTATGTAATTTTTTTTTTGTCAGTGGAAAGTGTCATGATGCCATTTCTAACCTTAAGTCCCTGGGCGGGACCCGGAAAGAAATGTGTAAACGCCAGAAATGAAAGGAAATAAAAATAATAATAAAAGTATATATAACGAAAAAGAGTATAACTTTGCAATTTGTACAGGAGGGCTAACGATTGTGAATTTATTGCCATTAATAAGATTATTAATAATAAAGATTTTTTTTTTATTACAAACAAGAAGCTGTTACAAATTAATCTTACGTTCTGTGATCAATAATTTCTGAAATCTTCTTTTCAGCCAATCAGCGTCAAGCCGAAAGGCCGCTCAGCTGAAGCAATAAATCGATTGGTCGATTTTGAAGTCAATACGAACCGCGTTTTCGAATCTGTTTTCCAGTTAGTGTCCGTCCTGCGAGAAACGCTTCAGTCTTTCGCATTCATTGAAGCAAAAGATCCCATCACGACGCACACAGACCCAGTTTTTCTAACGTTGTATTTCTTTCTTTTGCACAGACAAAAACGCATTCAACGCAATAGCCATTGAGAATATGTTTGAATAAAACTAACCAACAATCCAATTAATCAGAGCCTTCAGAATAAAATATGTTTTAAAAAGAAGAAACATGAATTAAATTTAAACATTATTTATCCATTAGATTCAAATTTCAATAAATTTCTTTTCACTGTTTACAGCGATGACGTTAAATTTATAAAAAAAAAGATGTCCCTGCTTAATTATTTGGCTGATGTAAATGTTTCCAGCATTTTCTGATAAACTACATTATAGTAAAATTCCCTGTGGATAAGACACATTGGTATAAGAATGACAATAGGAAAAAATCTGAGTTTTTGCCGACGCGTTTCCGACTTTATCTCTCTTTTTAAAATTTTAGATTTAATGTAACTATGAAAACAAGAACATTTCGCTTCGATTTTTGCCTTGATAAAGTCGAAGACGAAACGCGTCGGCAAAAAAATAAGATTTTTTCCTATTGTCATTCTTCTTATACCAATTGGTCTTATCTACACAGTTGTTCTGTTAGTTTTACTATATATATACTCTTAGTATAAACGTAGTTAACATTAGTCAGAAAGAGGCTTACAGAAAAGCGTCTCCCACTTTTTAAGTTTTGGCTTTAATGTAACTATGAAAACAAAAAAAAAACAAACAAACATTTCGCTTCAATTTTGCCTTGATAATTTCAGAAGACGAAACGCGTCGGCAATAAACTAAGATTTTTTTCTATTGTCATTCTGATACCAAACTATATTATCCATACATCATAACATTTCTTTCATATCTACGTACATATCTAATCTACGTAATATGTGTTTAACGTTCACAAACGCAGGAAACAATTAAGATTTCACCCACTTTAAAAGATCAAAGGAGTAAAGGAGTACCATAACTCAAGCGAGGAAGCTTTTTTTTGGCAACACAAAAGTACGCACGCAATCACAGACGTGAGAAGAGAGAGGTGGAAAGAGAGAGGTGGGGAGAGAGAGGTGGAGAGAGATAGACAGAGAGGTGGAAAGAGAGAGGTTGGGAGAGAGAGAGAGGTGGAGAGAGAGAGGTAGAAAGAGAGAGATGGAGAGAGAGAGGTGGAAAGAGAGAGGCGGGGAGAGAGAGAGGTGGGGAGAGAGAGGTGGAAAGAGAGAGGTGGGGAGAGAGAGAGAGAGGTGGAGAGAGAGGTGGGGAGAGAGGTGGAAAGAGAGAGGTGTGGAGAGAGAGAGAGGTGGGGAGAGAGACAGAGAGGTGGAAAGAGAGAGGTGGGGAGAGAGAGGTGGAGAGATAGAGAGTTGGAGAGAGAGAGAGGTGGAAAGAGAGAGGTGGAGAGAGAGAGGTGGGGAGAGAGAGAGGTGGAGAGAGAGAGGTGGAAAGAGAGAGGTGGAGAGAGAGAGAAACAGAGAGGTGGAAAGAGAGAGGTGGGGAGAGAGAGGTGGAAAGAGAGAGGTGGGGAGAGAGAGAAGTGGAGAGAGAGAGGTGGAAAGAGAGAGGTGGGGAGAGAGAGACAGGTGGAAAGAGAGAGGTGGGGAGAGAGAGAGAGAGAGAGAGAGAGGTGGAAAGAGAGAGAAGGGTCGAAAGAAATTTAAATCATTATGCGCCGGACGGACGACGCACCACGCAAGCACGCAATCTTTTAGTTTAATATAGATAGATATATAGAACTACGAATTCCCTAAGCAGTGACAATGAATTTTGACCCCCATCCAACTTCCTGTGCAGGTCGCCAAACTCTGTTAGTTTCTTCCTCACAGCTTCTAATCGTCTTAAAATAAAGCAAGATTTTATCCCTTCGACTTAAACTAGAGGTTCAAGTTACTAGCGATGCTCGTGTTAATCCAACGACATCTTTCTATGTGTCTATTTAAACGCATGGATTCAATTAAAAAAAGACAGCATGTTGTAATAGCAGGAGACGTCTTCTGAAAACTCAACAGTAAGTATTATGAAACAAGGAGATAACGTTATGAACAAAGAAAAGCGTGTTTAATCGCTATGGAATGTCTATCCACCTGTATAGCAGTAAATATATAACATTTACCTCACAGATGAAGAGGTGACGGGGCAATAGAGAAGTTGTTCAACAGAAGCATTCAGAGAATAGCATGGGGGGAACATGTGAGTAAGGAGGAAGTTTTTGAAGAGAACGGAAGGAAAATATATAAACTCAAAAATAGGCAAATGAAATTTCTCAGACATGTGTTAATGTTGTGGTAGGATCCACCTAATCTGCATAGGTGACTACCAACTATATAAATAGTGGTTGGTACCGGAAGACGAGAGAAGGAATCACGAGATCCAACTAGAGACTCTGATCGACTGCGACTAGTCAACACATTCTCCAGGAACGTCTTCCCAGAAATATACAGAAATACTATATGTACTTATTGTGTACACTTTCTTGTTATAATACATTCTTGTTCTAAGTACATTTTGTGTTGCATTATTATTCCATGCAATAGGCGAGATTCAACAATGAGTCAAGACTCAACAGTTAAAGAAGAAGGTCTTGAAAAATTCGACTTTCTGTTGTAGCTTGCCTACGGAAGAACATGAGTATATCACCATTTACATAAATATAGTAGTAAATACTGTATGTTGGTCTGCATTTGTAGATCCGTCTTCAGTTGTGCTGGTCAAACTCTCTGCCTCCGGGAAGAGAGGATCCCCAGACGAGGCAGAGTCTCGTCTCGGAAAACAGCTACCTCACCCAGTTTTATACGGGGTCTACGGGGAATTTTCGGTCGAGCCTACGGGTTCGTTTACCCCACATTAAATTCGGACTTGTGCCACATCTGACCGCGTGGAACGGTTGGTAGATATTCTGCAGTTAGAGATTCGTCTCCAGCTGTGCTGATGAAATTCTCTGCCACCGAGCAGAGAGGATCCCCAGACGAGGCAATGTGGAAGGGTAGAGTCTCGTCTCGTAAAAACAGCTACCTCACCCCGTTTTATACGGGGTCTACAGGGAATTTTTGGTCGAGCCTACGGGTTCGGATATCGCACATTAAATTCGGACTTGTGCCACATCTGACCGCGTGGGGCGGTGGTAGATATCCTGCTATTGGAGATTCATTGTGGAATTCACTTGACTCACTTCTAGCCGTTGACTACTTCTACGCGCCGCTGGCGAATCTTATATGTGTTGTTCTTGTTCTAAGTGTTATCGTTCATTACCAACCTTCGAGTGATTATTCTATTCAGTAACCTTCCCTCGGTTGCAACAAACTCATAACATATATTGAAGACAAGAGGGATAGAAAGGAAATAACGACTAATTGTGTAAATAGAGGACAGGACAGTGAGTGGCTTGATTGATTCATTCATTTTCATCGACTTATATCTTTTTTTTGTACGGCTTATCAACCCATTGTAGGTTATTTAAAGCCAGAAAACATTCTTAGATTGTAAGAAGTCTTTTAACTTACAAATGTTACTAATTAACCCATACGTGGGGGAGAAGAGGTGGATTCATACCTTTCCCAAGGGTATATTACGCGAAAGTGAATATAGCGAGCCCAACGAGAATTGGAACTCAGCTCTCCGATTTTCAATTCCGAGTCGTTATACATTACACCACCCGCACATCCAAGCTTATAGCATCAAGCAGCTGCCTAGAATAGGCTTCCCTCGTCGGGTTTATGGTCATATCACACTGAAATATCGGTCCTGGTAAGATTACCGAAGTGAAGCAATTTTGAGCCCGGTCAGTATATAGACGGGTAGCCGCTTGGGAATACCAGGTGCTATAAGCTTGGATGTGCAGGTGGTGTAATGAATCACAGCTTGGAATTCGAAATCGGAGAGCCGTGTTCAAATTTCAGTCCGATTCGTTATATTCACTTACGCGCAAATATCATTGGAAAAGGTAAACATCCACCTCTTATCCCCTCAGCTATGGGTTAATTAATTAATTGTATTAATAAATTATTAATATCTAAAAAAAAAAAATCTTGTATAAGTTCTGGCCTTAAATAATCTGCGTAAATTTGATAAATCGTAAAAAAGACTCTAGACTTAAGATCACTACGAACTTAAGTCTAGAGTCAACCGTTATCTACTCTACAAAGCCTCATAATCTATCTTTCTTGCATCTCTGCAACAAACTCGTTCAGTAATAATCTTGTCGGATTTTTTATGCAAACGGATTGTGAGAAGAGGAAACTCGGACAGTGAGGCAATTCGGAAGCTTTGTACCCAAAACTCGACGTCAAAGGAGAAAAAAGATAGGACTTTGTGGTAGCAGAACTCCACAGCGTCATAGTTCGAGATTGCTACGAATTGTCTCGTTGCTTACAAGCAGCGCCTGTCTTTGTAATAGTAACAGTATCTAATATCGTAACAGTATAACTCACTAACAGACAAACAGAACTAACAAAAAACTACTTTGCGAGTGAAAGCAATTTCCTTTATAGCTTTTCAAACGGTCTCATTTACATGTAGTGTAATCTAGTCCATCCAATCAGATAGAATCTACTACAACACCAAGCATAAAAACTGGTCAACAAAGAGAAACAGATTCTCTATATCTTTCCTTGACCGGCTAGTATGCATTTCGTGTACTTCCGAACTCTAAGAGGCGAAGAGGGGAAAGTTTTTGCAAGAATTCTCTCTCTCGTCCCGTGTATGACGATAACCTACATCCGCGTCCTGTGTATGACGATAAACTAGATCCGTGTCCTGGGTATGATGATAAACTACACTCGTGTCCTGTGTATGATGATAAACTACATCCGCGTCCTGGGTATGACGATAAAATACATCCGCGTCCTGGGTATGATGATAAACTACATCCGCGTCCTGGGTATGACGATAAACTACACCGGTGTCCTGGATATGACGATAAACTACGTCCAACAGCAAGGCATCTGATAATACGTTTTTGAAAAAAATAATGTTGTCAGCTATACGTTTTTGAAAAAATATTACCAGCTATACTTTTTTTTTTGAAAGAATAGTGTAGCCGGCTATACGTTTTTGAAAAATAATATTGCCAGCTATACATTTTTGAAAAAAGTAATATTACCAGCTATACATTTTTGAAAAAAATAATATTACCTGCTATACGTTTTTGAAAAAATAATATTACCTGCTATACGTTTGTAAAGAAATATTATCATCACCTATACGTTTTTTGAAAAAAATAATATTACCAGCTATACATTTTTGAGGGAAAGAATATTAACAGAAATAGATTTTTGACAAAAAAATATTATCAAAAAAAAAGTTGTCGGCATTAAATGACTCATTGAGGTCGATGTGCCTTAAAACAAACCAATCAATATATACTGAGATAGATAGATAGATAGATAGATAGATAGATAGATAGATAGATAGATATTACCAGCAATAAAAATCTTTTCAGCGTTAAATAACCCACTGAGGTTGATATGCCGTAGAACAAACCAAACCAAACCAAACCAAACCAAACCAAACCAAACTAAACCAAACCAATATATACTGAGATAGATAGATACATACATTATCATACATACGTACATACATATGAACAGACAGACAGACAGATAGATAGATAGATAGATAGATAGATAGATAGATAGATAGATAGATAGATATTACCAGCAATAAAAATCTTGTCAGCATTAAATAACCTATTGAGGTTGATATGCCGTAAAACAAAACAAACCAATATATGCTGAGATAGATAGATAGATATTAGCAGCAATAAAAATCTTGTCAGCATTAAATGACCCATTGAGGTTGATGTGCCGTAAAACAAACCAAACCATTTCCTCCTCTTTCTGATGTTTTTCTTTTGTCTCTGTGTGATCTTGTCCCATTGTGGTCTTTGTGCAATCGCCGTGCTTTTTTTTCAGTGAACATAGTTTTCGCTATCTTTTATACTGAGGAGGGAACCCCTTCACTATGGCGCCCCCTCCAGGAAAAAGAGCCATTGGCCACTCAACCAACGAGATCGGCATAGCCGGCGGAAAGACCCAAAAAAGGACCGGACTACTATAAGGGCCTAAAAGAGGAGTATAGCCCCTTCATCGCTGGACATGAACTATTGCCAGTGCTTTCAGCTATGGGGGCAATAACAACAAGAACTATCTCCCAAAACGATCTCTCACATTCAAACTAGCTAGCTTGAAAGACATTTTTTTAAAAACAAGAGTCACTTAAACACAGACTGGACGAAAATCTGTGATGGTCAAGACCCCGACAGATTGTCCCAGACTCTCGGTGCCTTCATCAGATGTAATTCGTTTTTCTGTGACAATGTCGCCGACGTCTGTATGAGAAAGTTAATTTTAAAGCCCTATATAAAGAGGGTGGAGAAGAACCGGGACTCTCCCAGAGAAAATTGAGCAAGTTTTTGAGCTCAGGAGACTCCATCTGAGCTCTCCGGAGCTTCGGGAAGGCATTTTTGGTACCCGCAAGATGGTCCCAGACCTTAGGGTTACCCCCGTTGTTTCTTATAAGGGTAATTACACCGAGGACACAGGGAAAATTTCTGGTATCCTCCGTTGGCTTCCCGTCAAAGAGGTGAATTTGAAGAGAGGCCTCAAGAGGGCCTTCCTCCGACGTGATTCAAATTTTTTTCTCCCGCGAGTCGATCTTTCAAATCTATAAATCAACCATTCGCCCTTGCGTGGAATACTGCTGCCATATATGGTCTGGTGCTCCCGCTGTTCGCCTTAAGGTCCTCGACAAGATCAAGAGACAGATATGCAATGTGGTTGGTCCTGATCTGGCATCTCATCTACAGTTGCTCTCTCACAGACGTGACGTCGCTTCCCTCTGTCTTTTCTCCATATACTTTCACGGCAACTGCCCCGAGGAACTACTTTCGCTAGTTCCCAGACTGCATGAATTTAAACGTGCTACTAAGCTGGCATCACGGTCCCACCCTTTCACTGTCGAAACGGTTAAATGTGGCCGTCTCTTCCACTCCAATAGCTTCATGTCTCGCACCTCCCATCTGTGGAATTCCCTTCCTATTACTTGATTCCCTGATAGCTATGATCTCCAACTATCCAAATGTAATGTCAATCGACATATCCAGATGCCCTGACCTGTTCCCTGTCCTTCTCTTCATCCTTTTCTCCAGCACGCCTCTTTACTCTCGTTCCCACTCTGTAACCCCTTGCGTACTGGTGGCATCCCGCCTTGCTTGGGGCGAAATGCTTAAAAAATATCGGCAGAATACAGCGGCCATTCTTGATATTTTGACGGAAGGACGGCTCCGACTAACACCTATTTTGTTTTAGTCCGTTTTGTTGTATTTTCATTTTTGTTTTGTGGTTAGAGATGTCAGTTCGCTGGTGGATGCGGGGCGCCTTTCGTTTCGTGTGAGTATTTTTGTATTTGTTGTTGTGTTTGAATGAGTGCGTGTCAGTGTGTATGCTTGGGATGAATGAATGTTTTATACTATTATAGTCCCGCATTGATTTCGGCCGGTTATTACTAATATTATTTTCTTTAGTTTCTTGTAAATAGTTTTGTATTTATATTGTAAATACTCATTGGGGCTATTGTTGTTTTATTCCCCTCCTCCCAAAGACAACTAATTGTAAATATGGGGACTAATTAATGTTTTCATAGAGACAATGAGGTATTATGGTGGTTGTAGTAAGAAAGGTACGTACGAATGTTTTGTTTTGCTGTAAGGAATATTGTTCGTACGATTGGGTCAGTGTTTGCGTCTAGCTAAGTTATAGTTAAAACAGAAGAAGACCGTCCTTTCCCTAATCCCCCACTTCGGCTTTGGGCCACATTTCGGTGTATTTAACAGAATAAGTATCACTTCCATTATGGGTTTAAGTCACCTCAGCATGGTGTAATGGTTAACAAGTTTATCTCGCTGGAACAGTTATGACTCAGTAGTGAGTTTAGTACTCACTGGGTGTCCCATACTTTCGGCCCTGTGCCTCAGCTAAGCTACACTTAGAAAATCACCAAATAATACCAAACAAAAAGCATTATAAAGACATAATTCTTTACAGAATAGGTTGTTTTGTAGGTCCTCAGGGAATATGTGGTACTGTGGTACATACAGGATTGAGAGGTGATGGACAGGTTCTTGTGATGATTGGGTACATTGTTTTGAATAAATGGGTTGTGATGAACTAGAACTAGGATAGTTACTGATGACCCACATTCCCCGATTTCCCCTTTTGCCTTGTGCCACAATTTCTGTAACTGTCATAAATATATAAACTGTCATAAACATATAAACTGTCATAAATATATAAACAGTCATAAATATATAAACTGTCATAAATATATAAACAGTCATAAATATATAAACTGTCATAAATATATAAACAGTCATAAATATATAAACAGTCATAAATATATAAACTGTCATAAATATATAAACAGTCATAAATATATAAACTGTCATAAATATATAAACAGTCATAAATATATAAACTGTCATAAATATATAAACAGTCATAAATATATAAACTGTCATAAATATATAAACAGTCATAAATTATAAACAGTCATAAATATATAAACTGTCATAAATATATAAACTGTCATAAATATATAAACTGTCATAAATATATAAACAGTCATAAATATATAAACTGTCATAAATATATAAACAGTCATAAATATATAAACAGTCATAAATACATTCTTATCTTGACCGACCCTCACACAACCGTTTGAATTCCATCGCTTCCACATCGAGTTTCTTGGTGAGTACGAGTTACAACACTCTACCTTGAGTGGCTCTTGGGACTAATATACAAAAAAGTAACTCTTGAAATAAAACATAAAAGAATTCCCATTTACACTGTATTTATCCAGCGCTGTTGTTATTTCCAAACAAGTTAGAAGACATATATCTAGATTTATTTATCTGTTTGACAAATCATGACACAGTCTATTGTTGAAGTCATTCCTCGAGAAGAATGAATTAACTTGCGAGAAACAAAGACGAACAGACGAGGAAACCGTAAAGAACCCGGGACATGAATAAAAACGCGAGACGGAATTAATAAAACTTCCCCCCCCCATCCCGACTTTACAATTTTCACTTGGATTTATAGTTAAAGGAATTGTGGAGTTAACATCTCTGTTGGGCACTGGTCGAAGATCACTTGGCTGAACAACCCATACCCGACCATCGCTGTTTTCATGATATTGTTAGGACCGTAGTGGAATCCGATTTTGGCATCGGAGGACTATCTCTGATCCTGTTTTAATCCGTCGACTCACCTTCGTAGCCCGCTTCCGGTGATCGGCAGAGACATTGGTAATCTGCGCACGGAGACTTGAAAAATGGCGATTCATGTCTGCGTATTGTCCCCAAGAACTAACATCTCACTTTTTCAATTATTTTTTCTTTCCTTTCCGTCTTTTTTTTTCTTTACCTGCCTTTTTTTTAAAAATATTTCTGAAATAAGCTTAGTACGACACAAGGCTAAAGAAAGGTAAAACAAATGAACGAAGACTGTTTGGCGCCAAGCTTCTGGTTTGGTCGGCCATGATTGTTTGCCCGACCAATCAGTATCGTTGGCATTCATGACAGTGATGGGGAATATATGATTTCAACGGCCATGTAGATCTTCTTTGATCTTGTACTTCCTTTTCTACATTTATTTCGTCTTTCATTTGTTTGATTTTTTTTTTATTTAGTTTTTCTTTTGCGTTTTCTTCATTTGTCAAATATTTTAATTTTCCCCCTCCGCCATCGTCAGTTAATTGTTTTCTCTCTCTTTCATCTTCCAATTTTATGTTTATTCTTTCCAGCTGTGCTGGTCGACCTGTCTGAGTTCGGACAGAGAGGAACCAAAATGAGGCTATGCATATTCTAGGCAGCTGCTTGATGCTATAAGCTTGGATGTGCGGGTGGTGTAATGTATAACGACTCGGAATTGAAAATCGGGGAGCTGAGTTCCAATTCTCGTTGGGCTCGTTATATTCACTTTCGCGGGGAAAGGTATGAATCCACCTCTTCTCCCCCACGTATGGGTTAATTAGTAACATTTGTAAGTTAAAAGACTTCTTACAATCTAAGAATGTTTTCTGGCTTTAAATAACCTACAATGGGTTGATAAGCCGTACAAAAAAAATATATATAAGTCGATGAAAATGAATGGTAGACAACTACCCGATCCCGTTTTTTACGGGGTCTACGTGGAATTTTTGCTCGTGCCTACGGGCTCGGATACCTCACGTTAAATTCGGCCTTGTGCCACATCTGACCGCGTGGGGCGGTTGGCAAATATCTTTACGTTTATTCTTTTCTCTTTCAGATCATCATCCTTTTCTTTCATTGTCTTTGTTCGTCCGTTTTTTTTTCTTTATTTTTCTTCAGTATTTCTTTTTGAATTTTATTTCGTCTTCCATATGCCTTTTTCATTCTCTTTCTTATTCCCTTTTTCTTTTGTTTTCAGTCTTACATTTTTCCATCGCCTTCCTTGTATGCATTTTCCTTCTTTTTCTTATTCCCCTTTTTCTTCATTTGTCTTCATTCTTTCATTTTTTTTCCATCGTCTTCTTACTAGTTTCCTTCAGTTTTTATTTTTCAGCCGACTTTCTTTTTATCTTCTATCTTTTTTCTTCTTTCTCGTCTTTCTTTCTCTTGGCATTCATTCTTCTTTTTTTTCAATGTCTTTTCTTTTCTTTTCTTTTTCATTAATTTCCGCTGTTTCTTTTTTATTTATATTTTCCTCTTTTTTTCTTCATTTTTTTCTTTTCTTCTTTCATTTTTCATTATGTTTGTTATTTCATTCTTGAGTAATTCTACATCATTCATTTTATTATAATTCTGTTGTGGGGCAGACCCCTTTTACACAAGATGAACTCGTTCAAAGTTTACTTATACTGACAGAGAGAATACCTGCGGGTTGAGATACGTTGAGTCAGGGTGAGAGATACGGAGACAGTACACAGGGTGTTCACCGAGAGTTATACGAGAGTCCAGCGAGAGAGATAATTACGGCTTCACTTACAGAGACTTGTACATATACTTTCTACTAACCCGCATTCCTGGACTACTAATCTTCACTTCAAGTCTGTATTCTTACTTTTAATACACTTATTTTTCTATAATACTGACAGAGAGAATACTTGTAGGTTGAGATACGTTGAGTCAGGGTGAGATATACGGAGACAGTATACAGGGTTTTCACAGAGAGTTATACGAGAGTCCAGAGAGAGAGAGAGAGAGAGACAGAGAGACAGAGAGACAGAGAGACAGAGAGAGACAGAGAGAGAGACAGAGAGAGAGAGATAATTACGGCTTCACTTACAGAGACTTGTACATATACTTTCTACTAACCCGCATTCCTGGACTACTAATCTTCACTTCAAGTCTGTATTCTTACGTTTAATACACTTATTTTTCTATCTCAATTACTGGCGTTGTTTATTTATTTGTGCAGGATTCCATTCCCGGAATCCACAACAAATTCTTAGCAATCTTTTCTGCCATTTTTCTTTTACTATTTTTTGGTTTTGATCTTATTTTTTAATTTATTTAGTTTTCTTTCTTTTCATCGTTTTTCTTCTTGCATTTCTTTGTCTTTTATCTCTGTCTTTGGTAACATTTTTTTAACTTTTATCTCCTTCCTTTCTTTGCTTCTTTTTTTTCTTCTTCTTCTTCCCTTTCTTCTTCTTCTTCTTCTTCTTCTTCTTCTTTTTCTTCTTCTTCTTCTTCTTCATCTTCATCTTCTTCTTCTTTTTCTTCTTCTTCTTCTTCTTTTTCTTCTTTTTCTTCTTTTTCTTCTTCATCTTCTTCTTCTTGTTCTTCTTCATCTTCATCTTCTTTTTCTTTTTCTTCTTCTTCTTCATCTTCTTCTTATTCTTCATCTTCATCTTCTTCTTCTTTTTCTTCTTCTTCTTCTTCTTCTTCTTCATCTTCATCTTCTTCTTTTTCTTCTTCTTCTTCTTGGTCATCCTTTTACATTTCAATAAACTTTGTTATTTTTCATTTTCTTCTTTTCTTTAATTTTTTCATTATTTTTTGAATTTTATACTTTCCTTCATCGATATCGATAATTTTAGTTTTTTTTCCCTCTTTATTCCAGTTTTTATTCTTTCTATCTTCTTCATTTTCTTTTTTTCTTCTTCGTTTTTTCTTTTTTTTTCATTCTTTTTTGTAATGTTATACTCGGTCGGTTCTACTTTTCTTCGTATTTCCGCTTTTGTTTCTTTTTTTCAATTTCCTCTTTCTTTCTCTTCGCTGTATTTTCTTTTGATTTCTCCTTCAATATTTCTCAAACTTATTACCTTTTCTCTTCTAAAAATTTTAAGCAAAATTATGGGTGCGTATTATGCACAGCTACCAAAATATCTTTAAAAAAATTACCGCTTCATAGGTCGATTTCATTTGCGAAATGACTACTCACCATAAACATACATTACTTTGACACTAACATTCGGCGATTGCGACCCCATAAGGATGTCAAATACAATCATATCTACCTAACAATACTTACAAATGTAAAATAAAGTAAGAATTATCATAAAACTAAATTTGAAACCATTTTAAAAAAAATAAGAGCAGGGTAAGCTGGCCGTAATGAAACTGGAGAGGTACAATTTTTAGGGTTGGATTACCGAACAAGGGCTGCGTATTATGCGTGAGTAGAAGCATATTCCAACACTTTCAGCACAATTTTAGGGGTTCGTATTATGGATGGAGGCGTATTATACATGGGGAATTACGGTATTCTTATTCTTTTTATACGTAAAATATTCTTTTCTCTTCGACTAATTTTCAATCACCCACTTTTCTTCTTTTTTCTCATTTTCTTTTCCGTTCTCTGAAATTTTACTCAAAATCTTTTATTTTTATTATTGTTCTTTAAACAATTTTACCTGAACAATTCAGTCTTCATTATGTCTCTTTCAAATTCTCACCCAACTAATCTTTCGTCTCCATTTTGCACCTTTTTTCTTCTTTATTTCTGAATAAAGTACTTAGTGTGCTGTTGATTTTGTTGTTGTTTCCATCTTCCTCCACTTTCTTATTCTTCTTCTTTTCCAATATGGATGTAAACCAAATTTCCTCCTCGAATATACACCTTCCTCTTCTTCTCTTGTTCTCCTCCCTCTTATTATTCTCTTAACATTTGAAAACACTGCTTCTTATTCTTCAAATGTAACTCAATCGTTTTGACTCTCTTTACAGATTTCCATTCATTCGCTTCCTTCCTCTTCTTTTATTAATTGTAATTTAAACAATTTTTCTATCTCATCTTCAATTTTCAATTCAGTCATTTCTTCCTGCTTCTCGTCTTCTTCAATCGTAACTTAACCAGTCTATCTTTTCTTCAATATTTTATTCAAATATCTTTTCTTTTTCTTCTTTTTCTTCTTCAATTGCAACTTAATTATTCCATTTTCCTTCAGTTTTAATTGAAATACTTTTCTTCTTATTGTTCTTCAATCGTAACTTAATAATTCCATTTGTTTTCACTTTTTAATGTCTTTTTCTTCTTCATTTTCTTCTTCTTTTTCTTCTTCATTTTCTTCTTCTTCTTCTTCATTTCAATTGTGTCTAAATAATTCCATTTTACTTCAATTTTTATTTATTACCTTCTCTTCTTATTTTTCTTGTTATTGCTCTTCAATCGTAACTTAATAACTCCATTTTCCTTCATTTTTTATTTCATACTTTTTCTTATTATTTCTTCTTCTTCACTCGTAACCTAGTAATTCCATTTTCCTTCATTTTTTATTTCATACCTTTCTCTTATTATTTCTCCTTTTTCTTATTGTTTTCCTCATTTCCTACTTTTTCTGCTTCTTCATTTGTTGTTGTTGTTGTTGTTGTTCTTCTTCTTCTTCTTCAATCGTATCCTGATAATTCCATTTTCCTTTAATTGTTATTTAATACCTTTTCTTCTTATTTCTTCTTCTTCAATCGTAATCTAGTAATTCCATTTTCCTTCCTTTTTTATTTAATATCTTTTCTTCTTATTATTATTTTGCTTCGTCTTCTTCTTCTTTTTTTCTTCTTCTTTTTCTTCTTCTTCTTCAATCGAAACGTAATAATTTAATTTTCTTTCAGTTTTAATTGAAATACATTTTCTTCTTCATTTTCTTCTTTTTTCTTCTTCAACCTAATAATTCCATTTTCCTTCACTTTTTACTTAATGGATTTTCATCTCCTTCTTCTTTTTCTTCTTCTTCTTTATCTTCTTCTTCTTCTTCTTCTTTTTCTTCTTTTTCTTCTTCTTTTTCTTCTTTTTCTTCTTCTTCTTCTTCTTCTTCTTCTTTTTTTTCTTCTTCTTCTTCTTCTTCTTCTTCTTCTTCAGTCGTAACTTAATAATACCGTTTTCCTTTAATTAGTTATCGAAATCCCTTCACTTCTTCTCCGTTAATTGTAACTTAATCCCTTTTTCTCTCCTTCAAACACTTCCTCCTCTTCTAGGCTGATGTTTATGCCCATTCGTTTTCTTTCACATCTCTTCTTCGATTTCTTCTTCTTCCTCTATCATATCATTGGCCCTCCTCTTCCTCGCTCAGTCAAAAGGTAACCCGAGACTCGATGCTTCCCCGTTCACGTTCGCGCCTTATCGCTTTACGCCGACAATTTCCACGAGGAAATTGTCGTTGGCAAATTCTTGAGAAATCAGCCCGGAATCATTCAATATGTAGATTCGATACGTGACCTTGGTACGTTGTCAAAATTTAGAGGTTAATACGAAGCGTATGCAAAGTCATAGTCCAAAAGACGGATTCAATCATAGACACACGGACTCGCAGAGAGTAACAGCTCAGTGGTTAGAGCGCTGTTTTCACAAGCAAATATATTTAAGGTCGACCTTTGATATTTGTTCTAAAAATCTGTTGTCCTTGGGCCAGTTGTTGTATGTCTAGTCCTTGCGCATATCGATCTGAAACAAACAGATCTACGCAGATAAACACACGAAAATTGGCTGTTGGACAGAACTTCACGATTTGTCTATTGCTGTAAAGATATAATCTCCGATATCTGTCTACAGATGAATTAATGTTTACCTCGCCTATTTGTCAAAGTTGGGACTGAACACGACCAGAGTTAGTGTATCGAATTCGTTCTTAGGAGAGTGGCACGCATGAGACAGAATAAAATGAAGCTAATGACGATAAACGTAATAATGTTATACTATACTATAAGGAAAGTTTGCCTAATTTATGTACCCGTAACGGAGAGTTATAATAGAAGGATTTATTCTCCCTCCCGATTTCCCCCATTATGGGCATTATTATATGCGTGATATAAAAAACACCGTATTTCACGGACGGAAAGGAATGGCTGAAAGAAAAAAAGAATGACAAACATGTTTTGTTCTCAAGGAGACTTTTATATTAATACTTGACTTGACTTGTATCGGTCTTCACCCTGGTTGGGTTGAACCGGCTTCCTCCCGAGCAAGTACATCATCTCGGACCATCGCTGCTCACACCCGCCGATCCTGAGCCAGGTCACACGAAATGGCGAGCCACTCGTGATACCATCGTTGAAGACCAACTACTTGCGGACCCGATAGTACTGCTAGGTAATCCTTGATCGTGTTAGCCCACGTCTACAGCTGCCCACCGACACGTCTTCGCCAGCCAGGAAGAGAAGGAGGGAGAAGTACATCGTGGATGAGCTCTCCCTCCGGGCGTCGAGCTGCGTGCTCGAACCATCGGAGACGACGCTGGATCAGGACGGGTTGAATAGGACGGAGACTCGGGCGACGACGCAGAGTGTTTGTGGGCACGAGATCGATCCTGGCAGCATCGTAGAATGCAGCGATAGCAATCGTTGTCGAACACTTCAAGCCTTCGTATGTCAACAACTCTAAGTGACCACGTTTCGCAGCCATAGAGAAGTATAGTCCGAACAATAGCCTGATAGATGCGCCCCTTCGTAGCCGCGGAAATCTCTCGTCGCTCCCATAGTGACCGTTTGAGACGCACGAATGCGGACTTTGCAGCTCCTAAACAGCGTTCGACTTCAGCAGCAGCCTACCCGGATGGTATAATGGTTGAACCGAGATAAACGAAAGACTGCACGTCCTCCAGATCGACGCCGTCCAGCGTCAGTTGCTGCCAGTTGAACGGATCAACCAGGGATGGCATAACTTTGGTCCTCAAGGCATTGATGGTCATACCCACATCCCGTGCTGCAGCTTGCAAACGGTTGAGCCCTGCTTGCTCATCGTCACAGTTCGATCCGACCAAGACAATGTCGGCCGAGTAGGCCAGATCAGACACCCTGACATTCCGACCAACCGCAACTCCAGCGTAGCGTAGGGTGTTATATCAATACGACATATAAAAACTATATAGACATATATACAAGTGTCCCACGCAGAGAATAATATATCACATATATTTACACAGCAGTACAGAGTGTAAGGAGGAGGAGACTATAAACTAATTCTCAACGCAGAACTTTGCTTCTATTTTGGCTCGTAATTTAATAGCGATGAAATATGCAATTTCTTTCCGACTATCATAGTCGCAGTTTTATTAAGAAAACTTTAATTGTCGTGACAAAACCAGTTGCAGAGACCAAGAATAGAGCAATTTGGCCCAATTGTATATTTCGTCTATCTCTATCAATCATCTGAGAGAGCACTTTCTACCTTAGTATGGCTGATGCTAAGCACTAGCAGAGTGACACGTTGCAGCGTCTTGGATTAACATTTTCCGCTGACATAAAGTGGAGAGATTATATTAAATCAATTGCTACGTATGTTTCTAGGAAGGTTGATTCACTGTCATGCTAGACAATTTTTCTCTCCAGAATCTATCTTGTCTCAAGAATCTATCTTGTCTCAAGAATCTATATTGTCTATTTATAAGTCAACCCTTCGTCCGTGCTTTTAGACTTGCTTCCACATATAGTCTGGTGTTCCTCATATGGGAGATTCTTGATAAAATCCAAAGAAAAATTATTGGTCCTAACCTGGCATCAGCCGTCAGTCACTTCCCCACATTTGTAATATAGATTTCCTGCGCCTTTTCTATAAATACTTTTATGGTAATTATTCCGCTAGACATTAAGTTGTTATTTTTAAACCTGTTGTGGTAGGATCCACTTAATTTGCATAGTGGAGTACCGACTATATAAATATGGTTGGTACCGGGAAGACATGAGAGGCGAATCAAGAGATTCAACTAGAGACTCTGCCCGACTGCGACTTAGTCAACACATTCTCCAGGAACGGTCTTCCCAGGAATATACAAAAGACTATATGTAAATATTGTGTACACTTTCTTGTTTCAATACATTTTGTTCTAAGTACATTTTGTGTTGCATTATTATTCCATGCATTAGTCAAGTTTCAACAAAACCACACCCCGCCAAACACAAATTGTACATATGGCAACTTGTTAGGACCTTATAGAGACATCGAGGTATTATGGTGGCTGTAGTAAGAAATGTAATTAAGTTTTTTGATGTTAACAAACACTCATGCCACTTTTGTAATATCACCGAATACTCGTTGTCACTTTCGTAATGTTTATTGTAGTAGAGACTTAGTAATCGCAGATGCAAATATATTAACGCCGTTGAGCAATACTGGTGTCAGACGCCTTCGAATAACACTCACACTAATAGTACTGGCTCGATAATTCTCGCTCAAACAGTAACCACCGAATAGTAATCCGTGTAGTGGTCAGTATAAATAGTATAGGGAATAGTATAGAGAATAGAGATCCGTATAATAAATAGAGGATAGAATAGAAATGGTAATCCATTAGACACCACGATAATTCCTACATATGCGTTTCCTCTATGGTCAGGTGATCTACTTAATTCAATAATGGGATCGCCGGTGTTTGTTCTCTGGCGATCTGTGTTCAAACTCCAGTGTCGGCAACGACTCTTTATTCCTATATAAGAGTAAGAATGTGTTTTTTTTATGTAAGGAATACTGCGTATGTTTGGGTAAGTAATTGTGGGCAGCTAAGTTTAACATAAGACAGATTAAAGAACAGCCTTTCCTCATTCCTCCTCTTGGCCTTTTGCTACACTTTTGTATTTTTCAAAACGAATATTATTTTCCTCTAGACTTTATGAATGTAAGCGCAGTGCTAGATAGTCGGAAAGGTCTCATCATTTTACAATTAAAATGGCTAGATGTACTTTTCACTTATTGAACTCTCTTCCGGCTCCTTGCTTTTCAGCCAAATTTGATCTTCATAAATTGAAATACTATGTCAATAACTTCTGTCTTCTTAGTTCTTGTTCTTTTATTGTCCTCTCTCCTCAACAGTAATTTTTCCCATACTCTCTAACCCAAAGGGTCTTAGTTGCTCTACAGCCATCCTTGGGGTAAAATAATAATAAAAAAAAAAAAAAGATTCTAGGTGAAAGCGTTTTTACACAAGATTTTTTTACAAGTTTAGATTGAAACATGGAGAGCAGGGGGTAAAACATGGAACACATTTAGGGATAAACATTAAATCTGCCCATTCTAGACTTAACGACTCAGAAATAGTGTAACCTTTACTTAACGCGTCTACAAAAAAATATGGTTATCCACTAAAAATAAAATTTAAAGTGATAAAATTCTGTCGGATTAATAAATGAAATATATTATCTGAGAAAATGATTTTTTCTTTGTTTGGATACGAAACTAATCAGACATGAACTTTCGATAATTTTGGAAAGATTTATGCTTATAAGTTGCTGCTGCTGCTGCAGCTACTATCTATCTATCTATCTATCTATCTATCTATCTATCTATCTATCTATCTATCTATCTATCTATTTCACCCTGTTCATATCTATCTATCTATCTATCTATCTATCTATCTATCTATCTATCTATCTATCTATCTATCTATGTCTGTCCATATCTATCTACCTATTTCAGTTTGTTCATATCTATCTATCTATCTATCTATCTATCTATCTATCTATCTATCTCTGTCCATATCTATCTACCTATTTCAGTTTATTCATATCTATCTATCTATCTATCTATCTATCTATCTATCTATCTATCTATGTCTGTCCATATCTATATATCTATCTATTTCAGTTTGTTCATTTGTATCTATCTATCTATCTATCTATCTATCTATCTATCTATGTCCATATCTATATATCTATCTATTTCAGTTTGTTCATTTGTATCTATCTATCTATCTATCTATCTATCTATCTATCTATCTATCTATCTATCTATCTCAGTCTGTTCATATCTATCTATCTATCTATCCATTCAATTCTCACGCCTCATCCTTTTAATTTGAGTAAATACATGTAAATAAAGCAAAGAAGATATGATGGAAGAGAAATGCTGAAGATATCATTCTGGATGCATTTCCAGTGAACTAACATAGAGACGTTATCCCATTTGACATCCGGGAACAAAGTTTACGATTCGCCACATTGAAGTCTCTCGGGCTCTATTATTTTTATTAAGCCAAATCAGATACTTCTTCTTGGCCCGACTGAGGAAGCCTTCAGAAAAAAGAAGACTAAAAAAATCATGTTTGGTCAGATTTTGAGAAGCAGCTCGTGTCGGGAATTTTTCTAAACCCCAAGCTGCATTCTTTTTTGAATGATTTTTTTTTTCCTATTTCCGCGAGGCGAGTTGGTTTGCCAAACATGTTTGTCGTCGCCGTCAGCTCGCCCTTCGGCTAGACGTCGATTAAAATCGTTGTATATATCTGTAATAAAAAAAAAAAATGGTGGATGGCTTGGCATTTGCGTCGCATTAGGAAGAAGATATCTCGGCGAATCATTAGTCATAAAAATGAGGAGATAGCATTAATCTAATTTAGTTGCCCCATGTATTTAGCTGGACTGGAGGATATTTAATAAAGAGAGAGTTGATCGAAAATGCTTAAAACGTAGTTTACAGATGAAAATCAATAGACCTACACACACACAGATACACACACACACACACACACACACACACATACACACACAATTTAGCAACTTCCTTCAGCTACAGGATCAAGTTTGGCTTATAGGAAATATGTATGTACCACAGATATCACAGTCTTATTATTATTAATAATAATAATAATAATAATCATCATCATCAAAATAATAATACTATATATATATATATATATATATATATATATATACATGCAGGGTTACATAAAGTTCGTGTGCACTTTAAAAAAAATATAACTTTATTTGTCTTTGCGATAGAAATAATCTGTAAAAAATGTTATAAAGTTTAATGTACCGAGTTTTAAGTATAGCTAAAATAACTAATGTGATTTCAGGCATTACTGTAAATCAGTTGGCAAATGTTTTCCGTGAACTGCAAAATCGTATTACCCTTTGTATTGCTAATGATGGATGACATGTGGAAACTTAAATAAAATTTCAATAAAACCTTAAAAAATATAGATTTACTTCTTTCTAATCCTTTTTACAAATTATTTCTATCGCAAATACAAATAAAGTTATAAATTTTTTAAATTGCACACGAAATTTATGGACACCCTGTATATATATA
>OZ038511.1:25080962-25120962 GCA_964036315.1 Acanthosepion esculentum | reverse complement strand
TTCATTTATCTTTTGCTTTTCACAGTATAAACGTCTGGTGGCCGTGGTTAAAGACAACGGTGATTTTATTGATTAAATTTACTCTTTAGTATTTCAAGATATTTTTGTGTAATTTTGGTAAATATATCTGTTAAAATGAGATGTTAGTATTATTTTCATTTTTGCATAATTTAGACGACAATTTATCCATCACACCCTCTGTGTGTGTTGCGCACCTTGACTTGGTGTAATGGTTAGCAAGTTTGTCTCGCTAGAACAATTAAGACTGAGCACTGAGTTCGATTCTCACTGGGTGCCCCGTACTTTCGGCCTTGTGCCACATATAAACTACGCTTAGAAAATTACCATAGGCAGAAAATGTAAGTAATAAGGAAGTTTAAAAAAAAAAAAAGAAGTCCAAAGGCACATAGATTGAATACATAATGAGGAAAGGAGATCTAGAGATTTTAACACGCATAGGATAAATAAATAAAAAAGTAAAACGTGTGTGTTGGGGAACATTGAGGAGGCTACTTAACACGTCAGTTTAAATCTCCAATACTCTGCTTGTTAATTGTTACTTTAAAATTAAACAAAGGAAATCATATCTTGCCAATAATTCCAGCCAGGAGAACACACACATTTTCTTTACCAACGCGTTTCGTTCCCTGAGGAACATTATCAGGGTAGATTATTTTGTATCTTGTATTTATAAACAGAAATAAAGTGGAGGAAAGATATCGATAAATTTTTTCAAATTTCTAATTTGGGAACTGTTTAAATTATCTTAAAGCAAGCTGTGTAAGGAAAGGTAAACTATGGGGGGGCGTTAAGTGATGTGGTATAATGTATAATAAACTGAAATAAGTAAAAGTTGTTGAAAAGTTTTCCTTTTGTCATTTAGTGCCTTTTATTTATATTGTGATTACAGATATATTTTATTTGTATCTGAATTTTTACACACACACACACACACACACACACACACACACACACACACACATGTATATATATATATATATATATATATATATATATATATATATATATATATATATATATATGTTTCATCAGAATTTTCGAAATATCGAAGTGGGGCATGGCCCAAAATCGGTTGGGAACCACTGATTTCAACAAAGAAAAAAAAAGTTTTTCAATTTTCTTCATTTTATTGTCTTTCATCTTTACTAATACTTTGCGACCTAATGGTCTGTCTTGTGGGAAATGATATAAAAATTCTAGACTGCAATGTAGAAACACATTTAAAGAACCCCGTTGTGCTAATTCTTAATAATATGGAATACTACTACTACTGCTGCTACTACTACTACTACTACTACTAATTATTATTATTATAGCGAAACGATTAAATTTACTAAGCATTACAAAATACTGGAAGTTGTGGAGAGACATCATTTTCTACGCCCTTAAGGAATACTAAACACAGAACATTTTCGATCCTCTTTTAGAACACTTCCCAGATATTTAAACTTCTGTACTTGTTTGATATTGACGGCTGTAATTTGTAGTCCGCATCTTGGGATTTTTCTCTTCCTGATAACCGTACATCCTGTCTCCCTAGAGTTGATAGATAGTCCTTTCTTAAAGCTTTCCTTTACTGCCTTGTCTAGGAAGTCATGCAGTTTTCTTTCCGTGTCTGCCATCAACACAGTGTCATAAAATGTTGTAAATGCGCGCCCCCTTCCGCCGATATCAAGCCCTGGAATGGTCTGCCGATAGTAAGCCCTGGAATGGTCTGCCGATAGTAAGCCCTGGAATGGTCAGCCAATAGTAAGCTCTGGAATGGTCAGCCAATAGTAAGCCCTGGAATGGTCTGCCGATAGTAAGCCCTGGAATGGTCAGACAATAGTAAGCCCTAGAATGGTCTGCCGATAGTAAATCCTGGAATGGTCTGCCGATAGTAAGTCCTGGAATGGTCTGCCGATAGTAAGCCCTGGAATGGTCAGCCAATAGTAAGCCCTGGAATGGTCTGCCGATAGTAAGCCCTGGAATGGTCAGCCAATAGTAAGCTCTGGAATGGTCAGCCGATAGTAAGCCCTGGAATGGTCAGCCAATAGTAAGCTCTGGAATGGTCAGCCAATAGTAAGCCCTGGAATGGTCTGCCGATAGTAAGCTCTGGAATGGTCAGCCAATAGTAAGCTCTGGAATGGTCTGCCGATAGTAAGCCCTGGAATGGTCAGCCAATAGTAAGCTCTGGAATGGTCAGCCAATAGTAAGCCCTGGAATGGTCTGCCGATAGTAAGCCCTGGAATGGTCAGCCAATAGTAAGCTCTGGAATGGTCAGCCAATAGTAAGCCCTGGAATGGTCTGCCGATAGTAAGCTCTGGAATGGTCAGCCAATAGTAAGCTCTGGAATGGTCAGCCAATAGTAAGCCCTGGAATGGTCTGCCGATAGTAAGCTCTGGAATGGTCAGCCAATAGTAGGCCCTGGAATGGTCTGCCGATAGTAAGCTCTGGAATGGTCAGCCGATAGTAAGCTCTGGAATGGTCAGCCAATAGTAAGCCCTGGAATGGTCAGCCAATAGTAAGCTCTGGAATGGTCAGCCAATAGTAAGCCCTGGAATGGTCTGCCGATAGTAAGTTCTGGAATGGACAGCCAATAGTAAGCCCTAGAATGGTCTGCCCATAGTAAGCTCTGGAATGGTCAGCCAATAGTAAGCCCTGGAATGGTCAGCCAATAGTAAGCTCTGGAATGGTCAGCCAATAGTAAGCCCTGGAATGGTCAGCCAATAGTAAGCTCTGGAATGGACAGCCAATAGTAAGCCCTAGAATGGTCTGCCCATAGTAAGCTCTGGAATGGTCAGCCAATGGTAAGCTCTGGAATGCTCTGCCGATAGTATGCCCTGGAATGGTCAGCCAATAGTAAGCTCTGGAATGGTCAGCCAATAGTAAGCCCTGGAATGGTCTGCCGATAGTAAGCCCTGGAATGGTCAGCCAATAGTAAGCTCTGGAATGGTCAGCCAATAGTAAGCCCTGGAATGGTCAGACAATAGTAAGCCCTAGAATGGTCTGCCGATAGTAAATCCTGGAATGGTCTGCCGATAGTAAGTCCTGGAATGGTCTGCCGATAGTAAGCCCTGGAATGGTCAGCCAATAGTAAGCCCTGGAATGGTCTGCCGATAGTAAGCCCTGGAATGGTCAGCCAATAGTAAGCTCTGGAATGGTCAGCCAATAGTAAGCCCTAGAATGGTCTGCCGATAGTAAATCCTGGAATGGTCTGCCGATAGTAAGTCCTGGAATGGTCTGCCGATAGTAAGCCCTGGAATGGTCAGCCAATAGTAAGCTCTGGAATGGTCAGCCAATAGTAAGCTCTGGAATGGTCTGCCGATAGTAAGCTCTGGAATGGTCAGCCAATAGTAAGCTCTGGAATGGTCAGCCAATAGTAAGCCCTGGAATGGTCTGCCGATAGTAAGCCCTGGAATGGTCAGACAATAGTAAGCCCTAGAATGGTCTGCCGATAGTAAATCCTGGAATGGTCTGCCGATAGTAAGTCCTGGAATGGTCTGCCGATAGTAAGTCCTGGAGGGGTCTCCAGCTCCCTGAGGATAGCCTCGCTGTAACGTTTGAATAAATCTGGTGAGAAGACATCTCCTTGCCTTACACCTCTTTCTTTTTGTGTATAGCTCCTCCCTTCGTTTTCTATCCGTTTGCGGAACATCCTTTCCGAATGCATTTCCAGTTCGTAGCCATTTTCTTGGGATTTTTTTCTGTCATCTACAATTTTTAAAAACTTAAATACAACATCAATCACCATTTTCTATCTCCCTGACTTTGATCCTTCTTATTGTCCTTTCTCCTCAATAATTTTTTCTCAGATTCCTTCATTCTGTTATTTTTCATTCTCAGTAACCCTTTGCGTGTTAGTGGCTTTATTGTCTTGCTTGGGATGGATGCATGATGAAAAAAATGATATTGAAGAATAAGAAACTGAGACGAGCTCTGATGACTTATCTGATTTTTTTTCTGTCATCTACAAACTTCAAAATACAACGTCAATCGCCATTTTCTGTATCCTCGAATCCGGGACTTTTATTGCCTTTTTCCCTCAGTAACATTTTTCCGATTTTCTCGTCAATTTCTTCTTTGTTTAGCTTTTGGAATGCGTTATTCACTAATCCGATATTTGTTCGGATTTCAGAGTTATATTTTCCATCCTCTTGTTGGAACAATTCCCAGACATTTAAACATCCTTTGATTGTCTTTTCCCCCCTCAGTAAGGTTTCCTCTGTTTCTTTAACTATGAACAACTAACCCTCTTGCGTCATAGCGGCTTTATCGCCAGGTTTGTGGTGAAATGATAACAGAAAATTCTAGACTATAGTGTAGAAACCTTTACAGAATACCATTGTGGTCCGCCTCAAAGTATTTCTCGCGCCACACGTAATGACCCTTTCACCTTCCAAAAAATAGTCGCGAAATGATCTGTCGGAAGGTGTCATTTTAATAATGACGCCGCACGTGTTCTCCAAACTTTCGTGCAAAATCATGAAATATTAATGATGAAGTCACTAACATCAATGAACCTGGAGAGTTCCAAGCAAGTTCAAGTTACACGACTGGTATTGATAATATACGACTGCCAACATTTTGGATGGCGAGCTATTTTTAGACGCGGAAGAAATTATTCAAGTTTGGTCGGCTAGTTCATTGGTTCAACGGGGCGACGTGCTAGAAGAGAGAAATGCGCCACCTATGGACTATTTTTTTTTTTTAAGTAAGAGACAAACATTAAGCGTAGTAATCCTCATCTGAAGACATATCGCAGGAAGCAAACAGGTTCGCGATAAAAATAAATATTATTATCATCAAATGTGTTCAAGACAGTGCCGGGCAGTAAATATATCGACACATTCTTGAAATTTATTTGTCTGTCCTAAGAGGTGTTTTTGTGTGTGTGTGTGTGTGTGTGTGTGTGCGCGCGCGCGCGCGTGTGTGTGTGTCTGTGTGTGTGTCTGTGTCCGCGTGTGTGTGCGTTTTTGTACTAATATAGTAATATGAGAATTCTTTTGTAGAGGTAGGTTTTTTTTCTAGTCAATATGGCATGAACTAAATTGTTCAATAAATAGAGGAATGTCACCGTTATTATCAGAAATTTGCACATCGGATCAGTTATTTTAATATCAAGTATGTGGTGCAGTTCAATTTACATTGCATGAATCATTCATACAAAAAGCAGATAGTGAAGTTAATGATATAAATGGCAAGAATCACTCTCGCAAACAATTTTTAATAAAATACATTAACCTCGAACGCGTTGATGAATGTTATGATCCCTGTATATAAATTCCAGTTGTACAAGGTCTTTTTTTACTACAAGCTTTCGACTGTTCATACAATCATCCTCAGGTATAGAAATAGATATGTCTTATTTACATCCAGGTAATAACAGGACAACTCCGATGTACTCCGAAATAGGTTTTTCTGGAAATGTGTTATTGTTACCTGTGAAACGGGTTCGAGGTTAATGTATTTTATAAAACAATTGTTTGCGAGAGATTCTTGCCATTTATATCATTAACTTCACTAACTGCTTTTTGTATGAATGATTCATGTAATATATATATATATATATATATATATATATATATATATATATATATATATATATATATATATATATATATATATATATATATATATATATATATAGTGCAGGTAATAAATTCGTGGAGCTTAATGATATAAAATATCAAAAATGATCAACAAAAAGATCTCACTGCATTTACTAGAACTGAGCATATATATTACATGACAGAAAAATCCAAAGTCATGAGGTCTTTTTGAATTTCTCTGTTAATATAAATATGGGTTTTGTCTACTGATAACAATACTTGGATACTCCGAGGACAATTCTCTCGGATATTCTTGTACTTATATATATATATATATATATATATATATATATATATATATATATATATATATATATATATATATATATTACAGGTAATAATTCATTGGGACTCGCTGTCATTTGTCTCTAGCTCCTTTTCCTCATAATTTTTTTTCTCCCCCACATTTCTTTTTCATTGTGCATTTTCTGTGTTTTTTAATTTAAATTAAATCTCCCGTTGGAAGCCTGAAGAGCGGGAGCGAAACCGGTTGCTTCGCCCGTTTTTAATATGTCTAGTAATATCAAGCTTCATACTTTTATTGCTGTGATAAAATGTTGTACCTTAAAATATATATATATATATATATATATATATATATATATATATATATATATATATATATATATATATATATATATATATAAAGATATTTTTGAAGGTACGAAATTTTTAAGCTACGAAAAAACATATGAATAAATACTTTCACAAAAAAAAACACCTAATTTTTATATACATATATATATATATATATATATAGTACAGGTAATAATTCATTGGTATATAATCCGAGTGAATCCTAATAATAAAAAATATTAAAACTGAGCCACAAAAAGTGGTGAGCGTATTATAACAGAACATATAAATGACATAACAGAGAAATCTAAAATTACCTCATGAGTATAGACTATTTCAACTGACGTCGAAAACGATTTGAATTGAATAAGGCTAACGCTCAAAGTAAATATCAAGCGACATCGGATATGTGGCAGCAATATTCTCAGCATGGATGAACGGTAGATATAAATATTTAAAATACATCCTGTAGAGAAAAAATGGGAAGAGATTTGAATCTACAAGAGAGAAATAGTCTATACTTATGAGTTAATTTTGGATTTCTCTTATGATATATATATATATATATATATATATATATATATATATATATATATATATATATATATATATATATATATATATATATATATATATATATTATATTTAAATATGTATATTTAAATAAATCGTTAGAGGTTCAGAACCGTGATATAGCAAGGAAAACACAGTATTTATTCCTTATAGGCATTATGAAAAATAAAAATAAGAGATGAAAACACAAACAAGACAGACCAACCGGTTTCGTTACCTAGCTTATCAAGGTCGACGGGGAACATAATAATTTATTTTTATTTTAAATTACTTTTACTCACACAAACATCCTACATACAATTAAAACATTAAAAAATGAAATGAATAATTTGTATGAGGGAAGAGAAAAAAAAAACAATATCGCAAATTCGCGCAGCGAAAAAAATAAAAAATAAAAAAAATAAAAAGCAAGAAGGTAGGGGAGGAAGAAGAGGGGGGAAAAATTAACGAACACTAGAGTGTAATAACATGAAGTCCAAGGAGACAGTCTCTTTGCTTACAAAGAGACGGTTCCTTGGATCGTATATACAAAGACTCAAGTATATATATATATATATATATATATATATATATATATATATATATATATATATATATGTATATGTATATGTATATCGCGGTGTATCAGCAAAATTGTCCAAATAATGTAACAGCATGGAATATTTGTCCATCCCACAAAATCTTTCATAACTAAAAGACCACTAAA
Organism: Acanthosepion esculentum; assembly: GCA_964036315.1. Taxonomy (NCBI): domain Eukaryota; kingdom Metazoa; phylum Mollusca; class Cephalopoda; order Sepiida; family Sepiidae; genus Acanthosepion; species Acanthosepion esculentum. The sequence goes on along the minus strand of OZ038511.1, from coordinate 25,113,495 downwards.
TTAATTGAGTTTATTTTTCCAAGGTTTTCAGATCAGACGTTTAGCCATCTTGACACCACTTGGTGTAAGAATAACTGAAAGACCCTTTGAGTTATTCAGAGTGAAAGTGAACAGGTTAAAATCATTTTGTGTCAGCTCCACTATGTCTGCTCAACTAAGCAATGGTGAGAGGAAAAGATCATTCAGGCTTTCAGTAATGGTACGAACATTCATATTCTGACTTCCATCTTCAAAGTCCATTCAAGAAACATCAAAAGAACGGTAAATAAGTTTTAAAAAGTGGGAACAGTAGAGGGGAAAACTGGATCAGTAGGTTACGACAGCAAGAGGGACCATCATTTCAACTTAGAGCTAAATACATTTTTATTGTTCAAAGTAGAATACAATAGTTTTTAAAAAACAAACATCGGAATTCCAGTAAGATATCTTTAATCATTTCTAAGATACAAAGATTGAAAGCTTAATCTAACAATTGGACAATTTTGCTGTTAAACGATTTGGACAATTTTGCCGTTACACCCGGTATATGTATATTAGTAGGTCAGAAAACGTGCCCTTTGACATGATGCTTTAAATCTACAGAAGGAACACTTATTATAGAAACGATCTTGCATTAACGATTGGATAAATCTTCAAGGACAACAGAACAGATAAACTTATAATGAATAAAAAAAATCATGAACCAGTCGTTAAAAAATGAGATAAGATCATCACATGTCTTCTCAATTGAGCAATGGTGGGAGGAAAAGATCATTCAGATTTGAATCTACAAGAGAGAAATACAGGTGCATTGAATTATTTAATAGCCATCTTGACACCATTTTCTGTAAGAATCACTGAATTATTTAAAAGTGTTTTCAACTTACACTGCTCATGTCGATTCCGTTAGTATAAGACCATGTATGTTGGAATGATTCTTGCAGTCGGTTAGCGAGGGATTTTGGTAAGTGATGAAAATTGATGAATTCTTTAATGCTTTCGGTCTTCTCGTTATACTCTTCAGTTCCTTGGTACAGCCGCAACATTATTGAAGACACGTTACCGAATATAGCGGCACTCAGCAATGCTAAAAAAAGAAAAGAAATAAACTAGTTAAAGAAAGGCAAATAATAATTTTTTGTGGGAATTCGGAGCTGATAAACGCTGATTAATACAAGAGGTCTCTATCTATCTATCTGAGATCATTTTTGTTGTTTGGTTCGTTTTTTACGTCTTATCAACCTTTTGCGGGTTATTTAATATCCCGAAAATAAATTTTTTAGATTGTAACAATTTTTTTTAGGTGGGGAAGGGTGTAATAAAGGTTTAGTGATACCTAATTTTAACCATAGCAGTCTGGAAGAAAACGTAGACTCGTGTTTTTGCCAACCCTAACCCTAACCCTTGCGTAGAAATGAATATAACGAACCCCTTACGGGAACTGGAACTCTGCTTCAAAGAATTTTGAATGATAAAGGTTATTTAACCCTTTGTTGCCGAACAATTTTAACCCTCTTGCCTGAGCTCCAGATTCAAAATTCGAAAATAATTCGTATGTAATGTTTCACGGTAGATATAAAAATACGAGGGTCATTCAATAAATAAGTTGAATTTTTCGGTATAAGAACTTCGAATACAGATAGAAGTTTACTCTTTTTTTATTTTTATTTTTTCTTGTTTTACTTCTTTTTCACATGGATTTACAAGTGTTTAGCCACCGTTCAACCGGGGGCTGGGCATTAAGTCATTTTTCTCTACCACCGTTCAACCGGTGGCTGGGCATTAAGTCATCTTTCTCTAGCACCAGTAAAATACCTTTTTATTGACTGATCGATTGATTCGCTTTCTACGGTTTATCAACATTTTGCCTTTGAGCCTTGCATTCCTGAACAATTTTAACCCTTCTGCCTGAGCTCCTGAGTCAAAATTCGCAAATAATTGATATGCAATGTTTCACGGTAGATATAAAAATAGTTACAAGTGTTTATCCACCATTCAACTGGTAGCTGGACATTAAGTCATTTTTCTACCACTTTTCAACCGGTGGCTGAGCATGAAGTCATTTTCTCTACCACCGTTCAACCGGTGGCTGGGCATTAAGTCATATTTCTCTACTATCTATCAACTGGTGGCTGGCCATTAAATCATTTTTTTAATTCGCTAGGCTATTTGAACAACTGAACGAGAACAATCAACCTCCGTTGATGAAAAGACATCTCTGTTTATATATATATATATATATATATATATATATATATATATATATATATGTAATGAATACAGAATCCTTAAAAATCCATCATGTCAGGTTATAAATTTATTTCGTGTACTTCAGACGTCCATCTCTTCAGACCAGTTTTTCATTAATAAATCGAGTTCAATTTATTCACACACAAGGAAAAGGAAAATAGAAAAAAAAAGAAGAAAAGGAAAAAGTTTTAATATTACAAGGGGGACAGAAAAAAGTGGGGAAGAAAGACTAAATTTCAATTTAAGGTTTTTTGGGGGAAGACAAAGAGAGATTGATATGGAGAGTGAAAGAGAGACTGAAGGAGGGAAAGAGAGAGTGAGAGAGGGAAAGAGAGTGAGAGAGGGAAAGAGAGAGTGAGGGAGGGAAAGAGAGAGTGAGAGAGAGGGAAAGAGAGAGTGAGGGAGGGAAAGAGAGCGTGAGAGAGGGAAAGAGAAAGTGAGAGAGGGAAAGAAAGAGTGAGAGAGAGAGGGAAATTTTATTGAGAAATTGACATTTTTATAAAATGAGGCGTTTTACACTTGATCAAAATTATAAGACCAGAGACAAAAATTCTACGAAATTGTACGAAAAGTGTACAAAAACATTCAACAACTAAATTTAATAATGAGTTCTACCTCTACTGGTTTTGATGACTTCAAAAATTCTTTGGGGCATGCTAGAAATTAGTGTTTCCATTAAACAGCGAGGAATATTGCTCCAGCTTCTGAAGATAGCTTCACGAAGTTCATTTTTTGTTGAATATTGTTTGCCATTTCGATGAACATCTCTTGCCATCCATCCCTAAACATTTTCAATTGGGTTCAAGTCCGGTGAGCATGCAGGATGTCTCAAGAGATGGACCCCATTTTCTTGTAGAAACGTCAAGGTGCGGCATGCAGCGTGGATTGCAGCATTATCCTGTTGGAATAACCATCCATCCCCACACAAACGATGGCCCTCCGTCACCAACGATGCTTTTTGTAGTATGCAAACATAACCAGCCGCTATCTGATGACCATGTACCACCTGTAGCTCCATCGTCCCTCTAAGAAAAGGCACCCCATACCATTAGGGACCCTCCACCACTATGATGTGTGGAGAACATTTCAGGTGGCATGTTTTGTTATGCCAATATCGTTTGAAGCCATCAGGACCATCTAGATTGAATTTTTTTCTTATAAAACAGGACTTTCTTCCATTTCTTAATGTCCCATGTTTGGTATTCATGACCAAACCTTAAACGGTACACTTTGTGATGTGGAAGCAGCCGAGGATTTTTTTTGCACTTTTTATTTACTATGCCTTTTTGTCGTAAGTGTCGTCTGATGGGTACTGGACTGCAATCAGCATCTGTGGTTGCCTTAATTTGACAACAACCCGTTTTATTCTCCTACTCAATGCCGGAGTAATTCTTTTGGGCCTACCAGTAGACTTTACGTTTCGATAATTTGTTTTTGTGACGTACGGTGACCGTTAATAATTAAGTTTAACTCAAGACTTCAATGTTAAATTAAGACAGTATTCAATTATAACCGCAAATAAATGCTTAACAAGAACAAAGAAGTAAAAGTCAACCAAATATAATTAACCATTTCAGTGAATACATTGTCCGTAGCGCGGTTCGTCAAATCCTAAATGAAAAGCCAAATCATTAACGCACAATAATTCACACTAATTCGACTGGATAGTTCCACTCAATAGTCACTGCAGTCAGTAGCCTGTCACCGCTATTTATACACATAGCGGAAAACATATATTCATAAGTCCAGAGTCTCACGCTCGAACCTCGGTGTCGGTAGTTACTCATTTTCTTCCTATATGGCATTTGTCTAATTCAATAAAGCAGGATTAGAATCTAAACGAATGACAAATGCGTAAAAACATTTGGATAATGTTTTTAACTTGAGATGTTTCGACGGTAAACCGGGTCATCATCAGAAAATTAATTCTATTTCACATTGAAAAAAATCTAGATTAAACGAGACGACGTGCTTGTTTTTACTTTAATTGTATCGTTACAGAAATTAGGTCTTAACTAATTTTTACCCTTTTTTATACGATGTTTCCGTACTTATTTAATAAGCAAAACAGATGACTTAAAAATCGCCACGTCCTTTATTAATCGTCCAGTTCACATAATAAGTTCAATGCATCTTTCTTTGCGGTATTTACAATAATATTTTAGTAAAACGGCGACCATAAGAATTGTGATCGCGACGTTTTCAGCGACATATCGTAAATTTTATTTGCTGAATAAATCAATACGGAACCAATGTCGAGTATTTAAACCATAGAAGAAAAAAGAAAGAAAGACATGTTATTCTGGTGTCGAATGAAATCTGGATGTCATATTGAACATTCACCCGATTTCTGAATTTTTATATTCATGTGAAGTCGAGATGAAAATCCTAATTCGCAGGGATGTGCAGTTGCGTTCAAGATATGAAGGAAAAAACTGTATATATCAACATGGAAATGAAAAAAAAATCCTCTTGTTGCCACCAAAAAATGCCTGCTGACATGCGACTGGGAGGGAGTGCACCGCAGCTTAAGGAATAATCTCTCTCTCTCTCAATATATATATATATAACCTAATCCCTGCTTTTTGATATCTTCTAATACGTGTTAACGGATAATCCATTTCGGTTATAGATACGTGTCGCTCGGAAGGGAATACTTGCACCTAATATATATATATATATATATATATATATATATATATATATATATATATATATATATATATATATATATATTGCACTAGCATGAAACAGACTGTCGCCTCTAAGTGCTGACTTCCATGTCCACTTTTATATTTACACACGCTCTATCTCTGATATTGAGCACTTTACTCCATAAATATAGCACACTTTAAGACTATATTTCTGTATATATATATATATATATATATATATATATATATTTATATATATGTATATATATATATATATATATATATATATAGATAGAGAGATAGATAGATATATATAGATATGTGTGTGTGTCTATGTGTGTGTGTATATATATATTATTATTATTTAAAATTTATTTTTAGTGGATATTCGTATTTGTGTAGACGATCTGTTTATTTATTAAGCAGTATATTTATATATTTTCGTCTACCGTCATGAATATTCGAGAAATCTCATTTAGAGGAAAACATGCGTTCTACGGTAGGATTCGAACCTGTCTTATTTGACGAATATTCAGGCCGGTAGACGAAAAAAAAATTGTTTAATAAATAATCGCAGCGTCTAATCAAATACAAGTATCCATTTTAAATAGTCTTTCTATCATAAAATCTGACTCCGTAATAAATAAAAAACATCGCTTTCTTTAGAAATATATATATGTATATATATATATGTATGTATGATTGACTCTCCCGTCTTCTTCAATGCATTAGGATTCAAAAAATTATCTCCAAGAACTGAAAAGCTAGACGACATCTGCGGAAGCATCCACATTTTTTGGGAAGAACCGTATACAGAGAAATGGTGATCACATATATAGTGTGCGTTGGGTTCATTGTCGCCATTTTATATTTTTAATTTCGCGCATGCGCGTTGTTTGCTTTTGATTTTGTCGAATGTACAGTATAGAAATGTTCAATTCGGCAGACAAAAAAAAGAAAAAGAGCACCATGATGCAGTTCACACCGCCAGAAATTTGGAAACGGCATACTGAACTGTTTCGTATTAGCACCTAAAGCTCTAATACGAACATTTCAGAGTGTTTGGGTGTCAATCTGAGAACAATGCAGAGCGTTCGGAAAGAGTTGGAAAGAGTTGGATGATATATCCAGTTGACATCATGACCTTTGGAGTAATCACAAGTGATGGCGACGTTAGGCCGCCACGCATCTTCCCACAGGATCTCAGACTCAACACGGAGGCCTACATCAAGTGCCTTGAGGAGGTAGTGCCTCCCTGGGTCAAAAGGGTGGCTGCTGGAAGAATATATATCTGGAAACAGAACACTACACCAAGCCACAAAAGAAGAAGAAACTACTCATGGCTGTTAGACAACTTCTGCGACGACATAACCCATGCCAATGTTATTTTCATTTTTGCGTAATATAGACGACAATTTATCCATCGCATCCTGTATAACAAACACGACTGGAATGAAAACTCCGATTTGGTATTCCCAATCGCATATCCTCATATATATATATATATATATATATATATATATATATATATATATATATATATATGTATATGTGTGTGTGTGTGTGTGTGTGTGTGTGTGTGTTATGGTAATTTACCCACGCACGCATGGACTCTTCCAGTTATAAATAGGAGCAGGTACTGCCTTTTGGAGAGAGAAGTTTCCAGCAGTCAGCTCTGACAGTCGGACCAAACATTCTTGCTGTAACACACTTGCTTGTATATGTTTGTATTACTGCTTCTGTTAATATATTTGCTTAAATCAATTCCTCTATAGTGTCTTTATTTCTGGTCCTAACAAGGTCACAACAATATATACATACATATACATACACACACACACACACACACATATATATATATATATATATATATATATATATATATATATATATATATATGAAAGGGGAAAAATATAGGGGAAATATGGATCGCAATCTGTCAGAATGATGGGATAAGAAAAACAAATAGGAAACGTTTATCAAATCTAACATGTTTCACTTTTATTAAGGCTTCATCGGAGAATGAGATATGAAGAAAAAGATTAATTTATTGATACTTCCAATGAAGGCATCGTTTCTTCTTGAATTCGGAATGCCACAAGTTCAACTAACGTTAGTCTGACAAGTCGAATACACGTGAAACGGGATTAACCAACGAAAATCAAACAATGGAAAATTAAAAATACCAAAATTTTACTCTTCTTTTTCCTCCATATCTCATTGTCGGTTAAAGCTTTAATAAAAGTGAAATATGTTAGTTTCCTTTTTGTTCTTTATCTTATCATCCTCATACAGTCGGGTTGAATAAGTGATCGTATACATGAAAATATTACATATTTTTATTTGTAACATATTAAATTAACAAAACGGGAATATATCTACTGTATCAGATTGCATACTAAAATGTATGCATATAAAACTAAATAATATTCTATGGTTAAGAAAATATAGCAATATTTAAATTTTTAGGGGTTTAAAAAATGATCGTACAGCAGAACAAAAACATGTTTTCTCCATTTAATATGTTGTATCAAAGCCTTTATTAAGTTCAACAGCAACTAATCTCTTCCTGTAGTCTTTAATTAACGATTCGCCTACTTTAGTAGGTATTTTGTCCCATTCTTCCTGCGTAATTGTCGTCAGGTTTTTTTATGTTTGTTGGATCTCTATCACGGATCTTATTTTTCAAAAACCGCCATAAATTCTCTATTGGATTCAAATCCGGAGATTGACTGGGCCATTGTAAGATGTTAACGTTGTTATTAGCAAGCCAATTCTTTGTACTCTTAGCAGTATGCTTCGGATCATTGTCCTGCTGGAAGATCCATTCAGGAGGAAGCCCAAGATTCTCTACAGAAAGCGATAAATTTTCGCTTGGGATTTGTTGATATTTTTCTGCATTCATTCTATCGGTTATAATTGCTAGTTTTCCAACACCTGGCATCGAAAAGCAGCCCCAAACCATGATACTACCCCGACCAAATTTGACAGTTGGTATGGTGTTGTTGGGTGTGTAAGCTTCGCCGTCTTTCCTCCATACAGGATTCAGCGAATTGTGACCGAAAAACTTAATTTTACTCTCATCTGTCCAAAGAACTCTTTCCCGTTAGGAATTTTCCTTATCTTTATCCTCTGCCGCAAGTTTCAACCTGGCATCTCTATGCCGTTTCAGAAGGAGTGGTGTCTTTCTTGGGGAGCGCGACTTTATATCGTCTCTGCGTAGTTCATTACTAATCGTTTGCTTAGTTACGTTAACTCCTGACAAACCCCGATCATAATTTTTAAAATTTAGAGGAATTCGTGGGTGGATGTGATGCTGTAATTGGTGGGTAGGTATGGGGTAATGATGTCGTTCAGGAATTTTTGATACCTCGTAGATAGGTGTTGGGATCGTAAGCAAACAAATGCTTATTATTCTCACTTATAGCGAATGAAAACCTCGAATAACAATGTTATATATGTATTTGGGGGCATAGAATCAGAATCTGCAATTTAAAATTAGAAATGCATCGATAAGTGATAGTTATGCAAATTTTTATATGACCATAATGACAACATAATGACAACATTTACAACCAAACTAATGGTGTTAGTATGGGAAATCCCCTCTGTCCATGCTTTTCAAATTATTATATGTCCATTATAGATAAATATATTTAAACACGTCTGTAGACCTAAAATATATGTCCGCTCCGTAGACGATATTTTTATTTTAGCAAATAACGCTTAAGAAATAAACACACTTAAGACCACATTTGAGAAAAACTCTGCCCATAACTGTACCTACGAACTTAGTAAAAAAACAAAAACAAACTCCCTTTCTTAGATGTTCTCGTAGAATATAGTAATAACACATTTATCACTTCATTATATTAAAAAAATCCACTAGCAGAAACTCTTGCCACCTTAACTTTAAAAATGAATGCCCAGTAAGATACAAAATAGCAGTAATAAAAACACTTCCTAAAAAGAGCACACCAAAATTCATCCTTTCGACTACTCTTCCTCAAAGAACCCAATAATGTAAAACAGACACGAATTAACTATGGCTTCCCTGACCACCTTATAGACCACCAAATTAGACTATTTCTCCCCAAAGTAAATAACAACGATTGTGAACATTGACTCAAAAATTACATAAATATTTTCTACAAAAACCAAATGCACATTAACTACCAACAAGATGAATCTTCACTTAGTAATATTATAAAGACATACACTACCCCAATCAACCCGACGAAAAAGAAATCAAATTATGTACTATAAAAAATTTAAGATAGATAACCTTATCCTCAAAAACAACAACACATCAGCTAAGTCAAAATTACAACGAACAAACATTATCTATGCGTTCAAATGACCCTTAAGGAACTGTGTTCCTGATCAAACTGAACTCATATGCAATTACATCAGTCACACAACTACATGCCTATCCAGACGCCTTACTTTACAACTATCTGACCAGAGCTCCATTAGAACCCATTTAAACACACACACAAACCTACCAGATTTCATTCGAATCATACTAGGAGAAAATACAAACATAAAACCTCAACCACTTGTAAAAAAAGATTAAAAATAATCGAAGCCCTAATAATAAAAAAGAAAAAGCGAACTCTTAACAATATTAACTACGAACATGGCCACAATGTGCTAACCGTGTTCGGAAAATAAAAACATCTCTATAACACATAACGCACACACTCAATTAAACTGAAAAAGTAAAATCATCCTTGATAATGGCTAAATATATAGACGAAAGCGCTCGGAACTATAAAACATTTGGACAGTTTCTACAAACTCTGTGTCCAAAAAAGAAAGCTCTTGCGCGAACACAAGAAAAATTAAATGAAAAGCTTAACTGTAGTACCTTGTCTGCCGTTTTTAATGAAACATGGATAAATGAATGATTGCTGCCTAATTACACAATATATATATATATATATATATATATATATATATATATATATATATATATATAGTACAAGTAATAAATCTGTTGGTATATAATCAAAGTGGAGCCTCGTAATATCAAATATTAAAACTGATCCACAAAAAGCACTCAATGTATTTAGTATAATAGAGCATAGAAATTACACAAAAAAATTCCAAAATTACCTCATATGTGGATAGATATAATTCAACGAACGCGAAGTACATCCGTCTTATTTCACAATGTTGTATGGAGTTGAATAAACCGGGGTTTAATAAGACTGACGTACTTCGTTGGTTGAAATAGAACTATTCCCCATATGAGGTAATTTTGGATTTTGTTGTGCCATTTATATATATATATATTATATATATATATATATATATATATATATATATATATATATATATATATATATATATATATATATATATATATATATATAGTTGGTTGAAATAGATCTATATATATTGGTTGAAATAGATCTATCCCCATATGAGGTAATTTTGGATTTTCTTGTGCCATTTATATATATATATATATATATATATATATATATATATATATATATATATATATATATATATATACATATAGTTGGTTGAAATAGATCTATATATATTGGTTGAAATAGATCTATCCACATATGAGGCAATTTTGGATTTTGTTGTGTCATTTATATATATATATATATATATATATATATATATAAATGACACAACAAAATCCAAAATTACCTCAGGTAAATATGAGGTAATTTTGGATTTTGTTGTGTCATTTATATATATATATATATATATATATATATATATATATATATATATATATAATCCTCTCGACACTTAACGACCTGCCGTCGCGCCACGAACTATCTTTCGCTTTAAACTAACGAGACGGTGACCGCCACCATCAGCTTTGGAATAGATACCCCACCCTACCCAGACATAACCTCTCAGAAGGTTACTGATCTGTAGATAAGAATTAACCGTTCGACCACCTAACCAAAATGGCCGCCCCAGCCGTTTCCATAGTAATTAATGTTGCAAAGGACTATACTTATAAACACGCGTAAACCACAAGATAGTATATTCTTAAATTTTCGCTCGAGGATGAAACGGGACTCGATACCTTAATTCAACTTAATTTTAATTATTATATTGAGGGTTCCGGCTCTAGTTTTTGAAACATGAGAACTCTTATGTAGCGAAGGAATCATATTTTTAAAAAAATTATAATATATATATATATATATATATATATATATATATATATATATATATATGTATATATATATATGTATATGTATATGTGATTCGCAGACAGTACTCGTTTCGCTGTATCACATCTCTTCAGTGCGACTAGACAATGTATATATATATATATATATATATATATATATATATATATATATATATATATATATATATGAATTTTAATTGATTTTCACGGAAATGCTTATTTCATCATAAATATTTATTTCTGTTTTATTTTCAAAGTTGAAAATGAAAAATGGAAAACAATTAAAAATATAAATTTAAAACATTTTCCTGCTTGTGTTCACTTGTACGCTTATCTGTCGTTTCATCGGAAGGCAATATTTGCTTGAAAACCCAATTTCCTGAGGGCGATAAACCAACCATAGCCGAGAGCATAGTATGTTTTACGAGCGTTTATTGCGCATGCTCGCTTATTTATTTCAGCTTGAAAGGTTGCGTCAGGAATGCTCTGCTTGTTACCCTCCGATAATATTTGGTTGAAAATATTTATTTCCGGGAGCTGATGGATTTGAGGCTTGCGAGTCAACTAGCGTCACCAAATGCATTTAACTTCATATTTGTAGAGACAAATATCTCTCATAAAATGTAAATCGCACACCTCTCTCTCTTGCTTTCTCATTCACTCTCTCCCTAATTTGTGAGCAAAAAGTTGACGCGTTTCCATTCATTACTGGCAGTCGGAGATCGAGGTTACGTAAAATTTAGACGCTGCACAGATTTTCAGAGCTGGAAATTTAACGAATTTATGAAATTGTTATAGTATAATTTACGTTTAAAATTGTGAATATAATTCCTGAATAAAATCGTGTTGATAATATACTAGCGAAACAAATGTGAAAAGGGCCGACAAATACTTATCATGGTGATTGTCTAAGCTTAGCATGAGAAGGAAATGATGCGGCAACAATGAAAGATCGAACTCACTATTCAGTCGTAATTGATCTACCGAAACAGGCTTGCTAACTATTACACCACGTTGAAGTGTCCCTGGCGAATATCAGGAAACATATCCTAAGTATATCTACTTGGCCGTTGTCAGTTCAATCCCTGGATAAAGTAGTGTTAAAAAAAGACATTGTTTGTTTAACCGGAAGAAACAGACAAGCAAAACAATGTGAATAAAACCAGCGAATATTATTATGAAATACATCCTAATATATCTACTTAGCCGTTGTCAGTTCAATCCCTGGATAAAGTAGTGTTGAAAAAGACATGGTTTCTTTAACCGGGAGAAAAGAGACAAGCGAAACAATGTGAATAAAACAAGCGAAATATTATTATGAGATACATGCTAAGTATATCTACTTGGCCGTTGTCAGTTCAATCCCTGGATAAAGTAGTGTTACAAAAAGATATTGTTTAACCGGGATAAACAGGCAAGTGAAACTGTATCGCTGAAGGACAGATTTTTTTACTTATTTCCCTTAAGAAATATTTCGACGAGAGAAAAGACCAAGTGTTTAATATTGTAACAACCCGCCCCTTGCTTTACAATAATCAGACAAGACCATAATTGGAATATTTCTTTCAGAACAAGGCTGGATCTGCCCAATTGTCTCTTTCAAGAGTTTACAAGTGTTCCACCCTACCACCCGTTCCCCACAGACGTAAAGTGGCAAACTTAGCGATACTCTTTTATTCATAAAATAAATCCATTGAGTAACGCACTACCCTGAGTGGCTCTTTGGCCATGTATTGGGTAATCAATAAAGCTAAATATATCAAAAGAAAATACTTATTAACGGTTTCACAGGTGAGTGTTCGATCCAAGATGTTAATAGAAATATTGGGTTTTATTGATTGATTTTCAAAGATGCTGTACACCAGTCAGCCAGCCAGCCTGTTTTTCCCAACCTATATGATTCTATTTAAATAAATTTCTTACTTGTATTTGGCCTTGTGCCAAACTTGGCAATGCTTATTAAATATCTCTGTGCGCGTGTGTCGAGGAAGGGATGAAAAAAGAGAGGGAAAATAGAGCGGTAAGCGGCGGAAAGTTTCAAGTAATAAAGACAAAAATAAAAGAGAAAAAATCATCTACTTTTCACTATTGTCAACTAAGTCATCTCACAGGAGCAGATTCTAAAGGCTACTTAGTGATGTTTTTTCCGCTTGCAAATCTGGGAGGGGGAAAAAAATGGAAAATAGAAAATGTAAATGCGACGTTTTCTTATTATCTTTATTTTTCGATGATTGATTATTGCTTGGCTTCGATTTACGATCGATGTTGTCCTTAAGAAATCGATATGGAAGACGCATTCGTTTGCTAGGGTTTCGTCTCATTCGTTTATTTGTTGTTGTTTTTCTCTCCCTTCAGTTTGAGAAAGAAGGAGGCGAAATCGATTTTGGAAGTACATCAGCGACAAGTTGTTGCCAATGAAAGAACGGATGTTCACGTGAAAGAAGAAGACGAAGAAGAAGGCGATTGAATTAAAAATTAAAGGAATAATAGGAAAAAGAACTGATTAAATTGTAGTTGAAAAGGAAGAAGAGGAATCGAAGAAGAAGAAGAAGAAGAAGAAGAGGAAGAAGAAGAAGAAGAAAATTTATTGATTTCGAAGAACCACTAGAATATATAACGTAGAATAAGACGAAAGGAAATATTGAAAAATATGAAAGAACGAATAAGAAACAGAAAAAAAAGAAACAATGAAGAAAATTCCAGTGAAAAAACACAGCAGCAAACGAAAGAAAAACTCCTAAGAGAGAAATCAAACAACACAAAAAAGAAAACGACTGATAAGAAGAAGGAAGAGGAGGAGGAGTTTAAGAAAAGTTAATGAATTTGAAGAACCAATACAGTGTAAAATGTATATAGAGACGAAAGATATGACGGAAAGAATAAGAAATATAGAGGAATAATAATAATAATAATAATAATAATAATAATAATAATAATAATAATAATAATAATATTAATAATAATAAACCGCCCAGACATTGTTATTAAAGACCACAAACAAAATAAGTGCCTCCTTATTGATATGGCAGTCCCTGCAGACTGCAATATATCTTTGAAGATATTCGAAAAACTGTCAAAATACAAGGACCTTGAAATAGAAATCTCAAAAATGTGGCACATGGGAACATCAACAATCCCTGTTGCAGTTGGAGCCCTTGGACTGGTTGGAAAAGATTCCAGTAGGCTGATTGAAGGGATCCCTGGAAGTCCATGCCTCAAAGAGATACAAAAAATTGTTCTGACAAGTACAGCCAACACTTTACGAAAGGCCTTATCTATGTAATTATTTTATTTTATTTTTTATTTTTTTGCAGTGGAATGTGTCATCATGCCATTTTTAACCGGAAAAAAATGTGTAAACGGCAGATATCAAAGAAAATAAAAATAATAATAATAATAATGATAATAATAATAATAATAATAATAATAATAATAATAATAAGAAGAAGAAGAAGAAGAAGAAGAAGAAGAAGAAGAAGAAGAAGAAGAAGAAGAAGTAGAAGAAGAAGAAGAAAGAGGAGCAGAAGGAAGAAGAAGAAGAAGAAGAAGAAGAAATAGGAGGAGGGGAGGACGAGAAGAAGAAAGAGGAGAAGGGGAGGAGAAGAAGAAGAAGAACAACAACAACAAATAAAGTGTAAAATTTATATGGGAACGAAAGAGATGACAGGAAGAATAAAAATATAGAGAAAAGAGAAATAATAATAATAATAATATTAATAATAATAATAATAATAATAATAATAATAATAATAAGAAGAAGAAGAATGAAATTTTAGGCGCAAATCTGAAAACGTAGGTAAATAATTGTATAAGATAGACCTATATAGGTAGAGTATTTTCGAATGATCTATGAAAACTCGACTGACAGCAGTGATTGTTGCAAGCACCAAATAGAAAATGAGACTGAACGGAATATTTTATCAACAAAGAATTACAAGGGCTTGGCATATTTCAAACCAGGAAGAATTGATTAAAAAAAATATGTTGCAAACGCTTCAAATGATATAAGAAAAAGAACAAATGCATGGCTGTTTGGACAAGAATCTATCTATCTACCTATCTATGAAAAAAAATGGTTGAGAACGATTGGATTAGACTCGAGAAAATGTGGTGTCAGGTAATTTCTGGAGCGGTATAAATTCTTATGGAATTACGTATGTCAAATATTTCCATATATATTGTTGCTTTCCGTGTCCTCTTTGGATTCTAGTGGTATGTTGGCAGTTCCTCAGTCGGGGTCCCAAAGCTGCATCCAAAGAATCAATTAGACAGCAGACAGTTTTAAGCCGGCTTCTTTTTATTCGCTTTATTTTCGAGGTGTGCATAATGACTTTCGCTACTTGGATGAAATCACCAAGAGCGAGAAGACGGAAAGAAATCTCTTCGGCTTTTTGTGCATCCTGTCAACTGCGCACTTCAGAAAGTGAAATGCAACATCAATCGTCATCTTCTGTCTGGAATCGTTTCTATGACCCTTTCTCCAACAATAACCGCTTGGGAATACCAGGTTCTGTAAGCTTGGATGTATGGATGGTGTAATAGAAAAGGACTTGGAATTGGAAGCCGGAGAGCAGAGTTCCAATTCGAGTAGGGTTCGTTATATTCCCTTATGCGCAAATACCGTTGGTACTCCCTAGCGGTCATCGAAATATAGATAGGAACAGACCTTTTTAGCGTGTTTATTTTTAGATTTAGATAAACAGACAGTGACTGACAGTGAATCAATTCTGCCGAAGAGTCATGCTATATTAGCTTAAATAGTCACTGTTAACAAACTCACACCTCAAACCAAAGAGCTCAAACGAAATTAATTTTTTAGTGGTAGAAGTTCCGACTGATGCCAATTCAGTCGGGTTTCGATCCTAGCTAGAGGCAACCGGATGTCTAGCCGCACTGATAAGCTGTGAAACAGCGAAACAGTCTGTCTGTGGATGACAATATATATATATATATATATATATATATATATATATATATATATATATATGTACATTATATGTACATGTATATATATATATATATATATATATATATATATATATGTGTGTATTTGTGTGTGTACATATATATATATATATATATATATAGAGAGAGAGAGAGAGAGGGAGGAAATTGAGTAAGAGATATATATTAGAGTGAGGTAGATATAAACGGACTGAGAAAGAAAATTTGAACAGACTTATGTATATATATATATATATATATATATATATATATATATATATATATATATAAACACCTGGAAAACAAAACGAAGTGGAAAACTTTCGTGTGACGTGTTTTGTCAATTGAGGGGCAGTGTGCAAAGTTTTGACGAGACGCACAGAAGAGAAGTCAAGATACCAATTCATGTCTACACGCAAAAAGTTACCGCGCTGAAAACTACAAAGGGACCGGCCTAAATAACGGCGATGCAGTTCGCAGTAAGAACTAAATTCAAACTATCTGTTGTGACCAGCGTTACTACTATAAATTACGCACACACGTACTGACTCTTTCGCATAAACGATGACCCATCCATTCGTTACAGAATATATAGAGATGGTGAAAGATAGATTAATAGATAGATAGATAGTTTGATAGATAGATAGTTTGATAGATAGATAGATAGATAGATAGATAGATAGATAGATAGATAGATAGATAGATAAACAGAAAAAGATAGAAAAATAGGGGAACACACACACACACACATATATAGATAGATAGATTAAAAGAGATAGATAGATATAAAAAAGTGATATCGATAGATATTTTTAATAGACTGAGAGAGAAATTCAAATGAATATATATTTACATAAATAAATACATACAGAAAAAAAAAGCGAGAATAATATATATTTCGTACAGTAGGAATCAAGATACCATTAGTTAATGACCATTTTCACCTGCGAAATTTAAATTTAAAATTCGCAGGTGAAAATGATCATTAACTAATGGTACGTTAATTCCATTTGTACGAAAAAAATTGCTCTATTTAATGAAAACATTGAGAGCTCTTTGTGAGTCAGTTTTAACATTTAATATTAATATTTCAAATTTATATTGTGTTATATATATATATATATATATATATATATATATATATATATATATATATATATATATATATATATATATATTTGTGTATTTAGGCAGCAATCCTTCTTTCATGCACATTTCATTAAAAACGACTGACAAGTTGCTTTTATTTAGGTTTTTATACAATTTTTCATGCGATCTAATAATGTTTTTCTTTTCGGATGATAATCTATATAAAGACTGTCCGAATGTTTCTTTTTATCCGAGCGCTTTCGGCTATACATTTAGCCATTTTCAAGGATTATATTTTAACTGTTAGAATTAGAAATAATTTGTTATATATATGTTTTATAAAATGTTTCATTTTTTTGTTTCAAACACGGTCAAGATATTATGTCAATGTTCAAATTTCTAAATTCTAACAGTTAAAATATAATCCTTGAAAATGGCTAAATGTTGTACGCTATATATATATATATATTATTTATTATATGAGATTAAAAGAAAACATGTTAAAAATCGCTACAATTTAATCTCATATAATAAATAATATTAAACTCTACTCCGTATTGAATCGTCTTTTTAAATTAATACTTCATTTGTTCTTATCCCATATCTGTCTGTCTGTCTGCCTGCCTGTCTCTCTCTCTATCTATCTATCTATCTATCTATCTATCTATATATATATATATATATATATATATATATATATATATATATATATATATGTGTGTGTGTGTGTATAATTTGGCAGCAACTTTTCTTTTATACATGTTGTGTTGAATGTTAAAGACAACATAGTCCTGCATATTTTCTTTTGAAAAATTTTAGAAAATTCAAAAGAAAATATGCAGGACTATGTTGTCTTTAACATTCAACACAACGTGTTTTATATATATATATATATATATATATATATATATATATATATATATATATATATATATGCATACATATATATATATATATAGAGAGAGAGAGAGAGAGAGAGAAAGAGACAGAGAGAGAAAGAGACAGAGAGCTTTCTATCTGTCTATCTATCTATCTATCTCTCTCTATATATATATAGAGAGAGAGAGAGAGAAACAGAAAGCTATCTATCTATATCTATATATATAGAGAGAGCTATCTATCTATCTATATCTATAAATATATATATATATAGAGAGAGAGAGCGCGCGAGAGAGAGAGAGCTCTATCTATCTATATATATACATAGAGAGAGCTATCTATCTATCTATCTATCTATATATATATATATATATACATATATATAGAGAGAGAAAGAGAGAGGGAGAGAGAGAGCTATCTATCTATCTATCTTTGTATACATATATATATATAGAGAGAGAGAGGGGGGAGGGGCTAGAAAGGTAGATAGATAAACGGATAGATAATGAATACACATATACGTATATGCGTTAATGCATAAGTAAACACCTCTTTATTCATGCACTGTTTATCCCATTTTCTCCATTAATTTTGTAAAATTGCGGACGGAAGCCAAAGACAGGATTGATTCTTCTTATTTATTGATCACTGAATCCTAACAGGGAGAGAAAAAAATCAACAAACAAACCTATCCTCCCGACTCCAATTCCAACCAATAAGTGCACACCTACATCCAAGAAAGAACATCAAAACTTAATTAAAACCAACCTCTGTAGAAATGAGAGAACAGTCCGACAATGCCGTTATTTTTTGTTTCATGTCCTGCACCAGCCGCGCCGTGTGAACACGGCTGTCACGTGAGAATCGGTGAGAAATTGCAGTTCAGACCTTTCAGGAATAATTAAGAAGGAAATCACGAACACCATTTACATTATTCGGACTATTGTCCTTATCTTTGTCGCCATATTTATTACAACGTTTCGGCCGTTGTACGCTCTGACCGTCTTCAGGTGGTTGGAATGTCGAACTGAACCCATTATTTTGCTCACTGGGGTAGACTGTTCTAGTTCCACGTGCCATGTCTAATGGATGTATGTTATCTCCTGTTAATTACCCTCTCCAAGTACTCCACTGCCTTAACCGGGTATTGACACATCTTTGACACATGGTACAGTGGATAAAGTCGTTGGTTAGATCTAGTGACAGGACCTAAAGAGTGTGAGTTCAATACCCGGCTAAGGCAGCGGAGAACTTGGAAAGGCAATTAACAGCTGATAACTGACACCAGTTTTGTACATATGACTAACATATGATTTTGGTAACATTAGTTTGCATTACACTTTTAAAAAAAGACTATTTTAATAAATACTTTTTCTATGCTAATTATTTTTAATTAAAATTTAAAAAATTTCCATATACAAGCAACGTTTCTATCGATCAAGTTTTTTTAAAAATTCATCTTTGTATCAAAATAATTTATATCTGTCAAAATTCAGTCAGAAGATAGAAAACTTTCAACGTTCATAAAGCCAATTATTGTCATTTGTTATTTCACGTTATGACGTAATAGCAGAAAGAAGGCAACAAATATACAATTATCTAAAGAAGCCAAAAGAAGCTGCTTAATTAAATTTTCTTAAATATATATCCAATTACTTAAACAAGTGAAAACGTATTAAGTTTGCTGAAATAATAATTTTCATTATTCATGATAATATAAATATTAGAAAATTCTTTAAATATTTCTCTCTTTCAAGCTATGACTAAAAACCTTTACGTAGACATAGTGTAATACACATAAGAACGACGGAAAATAAATATGTTTTCCATATACGAAGGTGGGCTGAAAATTTACTCGACTATGAAGCATTTATGCTAGATCTGTGAAATCTTGCTCGCATTAATTTCAACTCTTCTTATTAATAATTGTATTGTTTCTTTAAAAAACAATCATCTGATTTCAAAGACGATATTAAATGTAACTGACCAAATCATCAAATTACGGAAGTAATTTTTTATCATCTATTAAATACTTTTTATCATCTATTAAATACTTATTATTGTCTATTAAATGCATTTTTATCATCTATTAAATAGTTTTTATCATCTATTAAATCCATTTGTATCATCTATTAAATTCATTTTTCATCTATTAAAAACTTTTTATCATCTATTAAATACATTTCTATCATCTATTAAATGCATTTTCTCATGTAATAAATACTTATTATCATCTATTAAATACATTTGTATCATCTATATAATGCATTATTGTCATCTATTGAATAATTTTTATAATCTATTAAATGCATTTTCATCATCTATAAATACATTTTTGTCATCTATTAAATACTTTTTATCATCTATTAAATTCTTTTTATCATCTATTAAATGCATTTTTCATCTACTAAAAATTATTTATCACGTATTAAATATACTTTGTATCATCTATTAAATACTTTTTATCGTCTATTAAATGAATTTTTATAATCTATTAAATACCTTTTATCATTTTTAAATACTTATTCCCTATTAAAGGCATTTTTCATCTATTAACAATCCTCTATTAAATACATTTATATCATTTATTAAATATACTTTTTATCATATAATAAATACTTTTTTCATCTATTAAATGCATTTTTATCATCCATCAAATACATTTTTATCATCTATTAAATACGTTTTATCATCTATTAAATGCATTTTCATCATCTATAAATACATTTCTATCATCTATTAAATTCCTTTTATCATCTATTAAATGCATTTTTCATCTATTAAAAATTATTTATCACGTATTAAGTATACTTTGTATCATCTATTAAATACTTTTTATCGTCTATTAAATGAATTTTTATAATCTATTAAATACCTTTTATCATTTTTAAATACTTATTCTCTATTAAAGGCATTTTTCATCTATTACCAATCCTCTATTAAATACATTAATAGAATTTATTAAATATACTTTTTATCATGTAATAAATACTTTTTTCATCTATTAAATGCATTTTTATCATCCATCAAATACATTTTTATCATCTATTAAATACGTTTTATCATCTATTAAATGCATTTTCATCATCTATAAATACATTTCTATCATCTATTAAATTCTTTTTATCATCTATTAAATGCATTTTTCATCTATTAAAAATTATTTATCACGTATTAAATATACTTTGTATCATCTATTAAATACTTTTTATCGTCTATTAAATGAATTTTTATAATCTATTAAATACCTTTTATCATTTTTAAATACTTATTCTCTATTAAAGGCATTTTTCATCTATTACCAATCCTCTATTAAATACATTAATAGAATTTATTAAATATACTTTTTATCATGTAATAAATACTTTTTTCATCTATTAAATGCATTTTTATCATCCATCAAATACATTTTTATCATCTATTAAATACGTTTTATCATCTATTAAATACATTTTATCATCTATTGAATACATTTTTATCAAGTATTAAATACTTATATCATCTATTAAATTTTTTTATCATCTATTAAATACATTTTTATCTTCATTTTTATCATCTTAGCAGCTTTCCTTCCACACCCGAGCTTCAAAAATGTAAATGCAACGTCAGTCGTCATCTTCTCTCTTCCTGAATAATATTCTTCAATTCCCCATTCTCCATACTAACGATTTCTCATTGTCTATCATTCCCAGTAACTCCTTGCGTGACATTATCGCCATATTCTGTCTTCCTGAAACCTGTTCTTTTATTGTCTTTTCTCCTCAGTAAAGTTTCTTCTCATTCTCTTTCCCTCCCAGTAATGTCTTACGTTTCACTGGCGTTATCGCCATCTTTTGTCTTCCTAAACCTCTTCTTTATTTTTCTTTCTCCATACTAAAATCTTCTCATTTTTTTCATTCCCAGTTATCCTTTGCGTCTTAGTGGCATTTTCGTCATCTTCTGTCTTCCTGAAACCAGTTCTTTCATTTTCCTTTCTCCTCACTAAAGTCTTATTCTCTTTCCCTCCCAGTAATGCCTTACGTTTCAGTGGCATTATCGCCATTTTCTGTCTTCCTGAAAACAGTTCTTTTATTTTTCTTTCTCGTTTCTAAAGTCTTCTCATTCTCTTTCATTCTCAGTAACCCTTTACGTCTTAGTGGCATTATCGCCTTCATAAATCAAAAACACCCCCCCCCAACAGAGACGCTGTTATATAGAGACGAAGAGAGAAAAATGCTTCCTTTTGACACTGTATAAAACGTAATTAGTATCACTAAAAGGCTAGTTAAATCATCACCTGTCACTAGTAAAGAAATGCGTGGCGTTTATTCGTATTAATGAAATAGTGAAACACAGAAACGAAATATGAAAATATATATTGGAAATGAAACGAATAATCTAAAAGCTCATTGCCTCTTGGTTACTTTTCAAGAGTCCAATCATTCGCTTTTAATGATTATGCGATTCAAAAATATTCTTTCAGGCTAAATTTCTTATGTTCAGTTTTTCTTGAATAATTGCATTTTTTGAAAATGCATGTGTTTACGTTTTCAATAAACCTTTCACGGAGACGGGTGCCATTTTCTTTCCATTTTTTTTTAGTTAGAATTAGTTTTTCCTTTTCTCTCTCTCTCTCTCGTTTTTTTTTTTGGTGGGGGGGGGGTTAATAAAGAAATCTCTTTCTTCTTCTGCTACTTTGTCTTTGCTGTCCATTTTATTTTTAAATTTTTTTTTTCTTTCTCTCTGTCTTTTGTTGTCGTCAGTCTCAATCGATATTCCAATTCTGGAACCCAATTAACACTAAACGCTCCAGGGAAAATAAATGAAAACACACACACACACACACACACACACACACACACACACACACACACTCTTTCTCTCTATCTCTCTCTCCCTCACATTATTTCTCTCTCTCTTTCTCTCTCTTCACACATATATATATATATATATGTATATGTATGCGTGTGTGTGTGTGTGAGAGCGTGTAATAAAAATTGAATAAAAATATTCAAATATTTTTGGGCGGTTATGTAAATAAAAACTAATAAGAATTTCTTTTTTCCTTTTATATTCTTTCATTAAAACATTGATTTAACCTTCTATTTAAAAAAGTTCATCCTTTTACTTTTTAAATTTTTTTTATTTGTTACGTCTGCATCCCTCATTTAATTCCACCGTTTGTTTTACCGCTTTTCCTTCTCCAACGTCTACATGTTCTCCGCTTTCTTCCTCTTCGTCCTCTCCTTCTACTTCATTCTCTTCCACGTCTTTTCTTTCGATTCTTTTTTTTTTTTCCTTTTCTGCCTCGTCTTCATCTCGATTCTTTCCACTTCTTTTTCCTCTTCTCGCTAGCCTCGTTTTCGATTTTGTCTAAACCTTTAGAAATTTTAAGATTAAATATGCTTCTTTATTTGGCAGCTTAAAGCCCTTTTTATTTTATTTTAATTTCTTTTTTGGATTACGAAGATAATCCTTCATTTAATCCTGATTTACCGTGTTCTAATTCTCGTCGCGTTATTAAAATTGTATTTAAGATAAGCCTTATCATCTTGCCTTGGATGGATTTTCACACCAGCATTTTATGGTGCTTATTCGTGGGGATCGAGTGACAACAATATACTCAATGTTCTTCTCGGGATTTTTATTTAATTCAGAGAGTTCTAATAGCAGGAAGCATTTTTCAGCAAACTCAAAAGTATTTGACCTGTTTCCAATAATGCTGTCTTCTGGGTAGTCTTAGATATTAAATTCTTCCATTCTTTCTCACAAATATTTTGGCGTTGTTCTAAACGCATCGACTCTTATTATACCATTATCGCCTTCATGTAACCAAAAATATTTCAGTTCCTTTTTTATATATACAAAATTTCACTCAGTAAGAGCCACTCAAGCTATAGTAAAAATTGTAACGATTAATGTAGTGCGCAATATGAATGATAGAGGAGGTGGTAGGAAGTGAAGATTTTGAGGAAAAGGCGGAAAGATTATCCAAGATTGAAGAGGTCAACATTGAAGGGTTCAGAGAAGCAACCCAGCGGGAGCTGCTTCCACATAATGTTAGATCTTGAGCTGTTAGAGAGAAACGTTTTTTTTTTACATATGGGACAATGAGAAAATGAGTGTAATTCAAGTTCTTGGATATGGCATAAAGTGTCCTTACAAAATATAGATATTTATCAAGAGTTTTATTAATTTCGAGTTTTTTGAGTTTTTTTTTTTTAAAAAAACAAAATACGATAAAAACTGACAGTATTTTTTTGTGTCATATTTCCACTTGTGATAGACTGAAAATACACGTGATTTGTTTCTTTTTACAGTATTTACATTAGTCGGACTATTGTCCTCATCTTTGTCGCCATATTTGTCACAACGTTTCGGCCGTTGTACGCTCCGGCCTTTTTAAAGAGAGGACTTGTGATTTAATATTAATACCATGATAATCACTGGTCATTGCGGTGGGATCAAAGTGTAGTATCTGTTCCCGGATACTTGCTTAATGATCGCCTTTTAGCTGAGATTCGATCACTGATACATGCCTGGCACAGGGATTCGTCCCTGCGCTGGTAGTATCGCGGCTACGTCTAGCTCTGACCAGCTTCACCCACCGGCTTGGACCAGCCAAGACCAGCGGTCCGAGTGGAAACGCTCGGGTCATACTCCTCCTTTCGCCCCACGTTAAAAACCGACCTTGTGTCACAACCTGACTCGGTGGGGGGTCAAGTAGATACCAAGTGTAGTATCTGTTCTCAGATCGATCGCTTAATGATCGCCTTTTGGCTGAGATTCGATCACTGATACATGCCTTGGCAGAGGGATTCGTCCCTGCGCTGGTAGTATCGCGGCTACGTCTAGCTCTGACAAGCCAAGACCAGCTCTGACCAGCTTGGGCAAGCTAAGACCAGCAAAGTCCAGCGGCCCGGGTGGAAACAGTCGCCCCTTCCTCCCCACATTAAAAACCGACCTTGTGTCACAACCTGACTCAGTGGGGGGGGGGGGTCCAGTAGATACCAAGTGTAGTATCTGTTCTCTTCGTCTCTAATACTAATAGAAAGATTAATCGTTTCCTTATAAGGAAGCATTCGGATTTCAATATCCGAGCAGCTAATACTATTTGAGTTCGTTGTTGTTCATTCCCTGGATATCGAGCTCGGATCAAAGTGTTTTATCGGTTCTCTAATGGCAATAGTAATATTAACCTGTTTTAACAAATTGATCATGCTGAGTTTCCAATCGGTATTTTATGGTCGCAACGCAAAAGCTCTAAAAGTTCGTCCACGTGCTTTTTCATAATTCTAACTAAATCTTATTATCTAGATTTGGATGATTTGTTTGAATCAAAATGTTTCAGAGAACTTGATGTATGTTACTCTTTAATAGTCTCAGTTTGCATTGTGCTCATAAAAAAATGGTTTCAATGTTCGAATTACAGTTCCCAGTGGATCCACCTTCTCACCCAATCCTTCATATTTTCTGATAATTTCTGAGTTAATTTACGGCATTTTCTCATAATCTGTTGGCTGATCGTGCCTCTAGTTCGCTCAATCTGAATCGGTTATTCTCCGATGTCCTGTCTATATTGGTCTGTCTATAAATTCATTCTTACAGTTTTGTTTCGTGCGAGCATTAATAGTAATTTCTCTTTATAAAGTCCCTATTTAAAATCATATGACATTGATTATGCCGAATAAAATTATATAAGATAATTAGTTTAACCTTTATTCTTTTACTGCATAATATATTGATGCGTGTTTTCGCTAGATTTTATATTAGCTTGGTATATTACATTTGTTAGTAGGCAGTTAACGATCAATGGGCATTCGGACATTAAAGTGTTCATGTTGAATATTTTGCGTGATTTGGAAAAGTTTTTTTTGTTTTTTTTAGCCATTTCACTCTAAGCAAGGCGGGAATGTCACTAGTACGCAGGGGGTTACAGAGACTGAAAGTGAGAGAAAGGACTGGGTATAGGGGGGATTAAGGAAACGATAAAAAAATGAATGGGATTCAAGAAGACAGAAGATGGCGATTGACGCTGTATTTAAATTTTTGAAGACTGAAGTTACTTAATAATTTACTTACATTCGTTTTTCATTTCTTTTTATTCCAGTTTATCAAACCATATAGAGGGTGTTTATTTTTCTTTAGTATTTGTTCCTCCTCAGTTGACCGAGCGTAGAAACACCGTGAGAGCCATTAATAGATAATAAAAAGAAATGACGACAGGGTCTCAATAGTTGAAACAGTGGTAAGAAAATAGAAGGAGCGTTGATTTATGTTTTCAATTGAAGTCTGAACATTGTTTTCTCGCTAAAAGCGTCACTGCAGAATAAACCCCTTGTTGGCGTCCGCAGGTAAAAATGTATCAGAAAAGGCCAAGCCCGTGATAAGCTCGTGTCGTCACGCGTTAACGCGTCGTCGTAGTAATAATAAAAACTGGCAACGACGAGTTATCTCGTGGTTGACACTCAGTGTATTTTAATCCATGTAACGTTTTTGGAAAAATGTGTAGGATCAGCTGGTGGGCAGTTAAGACATCCAAAGAATTTCTACAAAATGTGAGTCTCATGTCATTGTTGTAGCAGAGTTTTTAAAAGTCTGCTTTTAAGAGTCTGTTCATGACACAACCGAGACTGACAATGATAACTTGCGCTGGTCATATTCGACATCGTATCGGAGGCCATCATGCTATGCCTGCATAAAAGAATGGATTGATGAATGAGCGGGTAGTGTAATGGACAGATAGCTCGGAACGGGAAACTGGGGGGCAGATTTTGAATTCCAATCGGATTCGTTACATTCGCTTTCACGTAAATATCTATGCAACGGTAAACATCCACCCTCTTCTGCTTCAAGCCGTGGGTTAAATGTAGGTTCTTCATCCGTGCTTGGCAAACATTCTAGTGGATAAAAAAAAAACTTTGACATCTCAAACGCATGTTGAAGGAAAACTTGCCAGCGATGGTCATGCTCGTTTTGAGTCGACATTTATGTATGCATGCCATGGCTGAGTGGTTAGAATGTTCGCTTTCTGACCATGAGACCCGGGATCAAATCTCACTTCTTGATGTTATCTGTCTGGAGGAGGTAACTTTGGAAAGTGCCTGAAAAACATACCACAGGTTGACCCATGCCTTTTGAGTGAAACTGAGTAGATAGAACTCTTGGGAGACGTCGGAGTATGAAGTCACAAGTCATCATGACCGAG
This sequence comes from Acanthosepion esculentum, assembly GCA_964036315.1. NCBI lineage: Eukaryota > Metazoa > Mollusca > Cephalopoda > Sepiida > Sepiidae > Acanthosepion > Acanthosepion esculentum. Next base: position 25,086,341 of record OZ038511.1, on the reverse strand, counting down.
GGATTGAGCATGCTAGCCTGTTCAGACAGTTATCAGTGGGTGTTGAACAGACACAAAAGTGCCTGGGCATGCGACTGCAACGGAGATAAGCTAGCCGCCCTAGTAAACTAGGATCCTGCGCCATTTTAGATGTTATACATAATTCCTCCAATTCTCCCCCGTTCTCAGTCTTCCCATTCTCTTTCACTTTCACTCAGTGTAAAGCCCTGCGTTCCGCCGGCTTTTTCGCCTTGCATGGGGTGAAACGATTCCTCACCAAATCTTATCTTAAACGTTTTTTTTTTCAGTGGATACCCTTATTTGAGTAGACGCTCTGTTTATTTTAAACAATATTTTATTTTGTTTACCAACCTGCACATTCGACATTGAAGCCTACTCAAACATAAGTATTCAATAAAAAAATAACAAAATAACTTTTAAAGTAATAAAATTATCCCTCAGTTCCTCACGTTCCTTGATCCCCCAATCTGAAAAGAAAACGCTGATTTGTTTCAACAATTGTTAAAAGCTCTCTCTCTCTCTCACTCTCCATATATATATATATATATATATATATATATATATATATATATATATATATATATATACCCAAGATCCTAATGTAAAGCCAGTTAGATCAGGCCTACAGGAATGTAGGACGCCCATGTCTAAGATACAAAGACAATTTGAAGAGCAACTTGTCAAATGTCAATATACCTCATAACACCCGCGAGCGCTTAGCCTTGGAGTGAGTAGAATGGAGATCAACGTGTTTTAAGGGACTCAGCTGTTTTCAATCAGCATGTCTGAATCGTCTTCAAGAAGGGAGAGCAAGATCTAAACGGTCAGCCAATCTACCAGTGATCTCATCCCACAATCCTCACTCTTGCGCCATATGTGGCCTCCTTTGTAAATTACTAGCGGGTCTTACGTGCCATTTAAGATTATCGCACAAAATTTCATAACTGAATCAATTAAGTTGTCAGATCCTCATACGTCGAAACCGATGGGAGAGTCCAATATATATATATATATATATATATATATATATATATATATATATATATATATGAATAAAAACAAGCTAAACAATTTGACCCAAATAAATAAGCAAATAAACGACTTCCGGTAAAATAACCGCCATAATAGACTACCCACAATAAGCTATATAAACACATTTTTACTATGTTAATAAAAACACCGATCAAAATAATAAATAAATAAATAAATATATAAGATAAAAAATAAAAATTAAATTAAATAAAAACAAGCAAAATAATTTGACACAAATAAATAAATAAACAAAGAAACGACTTCCGGTAAAAGTAACTGCCAAAATAGTCTACCCACAATGCACCACTGACCCGTATATATAAATAGCCGAGAAAAATAACAGCACTAGTTGCCTGACGATTGCATCTAGCATGAAACAGACTGTCGCCTCTATGTTCACTTTTATATTTACACACGCTCTATCTCTGATATTGAGCACTTTATCCCATAAATATAGCAGACTTTAAGACTATATTTCTTCATATATATATATATATATATATATATATATATATATATATATATATATGGTACAGCAAAAAGTGGTTAATAATCCAAATTGAGGGAAGTTATTGCGTATGACATATCTTATTATTACCGTATTCCTAATAACGCCCCGTGTTAGTTACATGGATATAAAGTATTGACAGAGTTATCTTCATTTATATATTGGAGTTTATTTATTAGCCTTCTTCCTAAATATATAAATTTTTGAGAGTTTCAATATGAAGTTTATGTCTCTGTTATAACCTTTGTAAGGTAAACGAGTATAAAAAAGATTTCGTCAGAAACAAAGAAAAGGGTGTTCATGTGTTATCAGTAAAATACCGAAAAATTTCTTCATGGATGAAGAGTAGACTTGAGGCAATAGAAATGTTGTTCTACAGAAGGATACTGAGAATATCATAGAATATGTTAACAACGAGGAAGTTTTTAGGATAACGAAAACAAATTGAACACTTATACAGGGTGTTCTAAAAGTTAATTAGATATTTTTCATCCATTTCTTTCTTTATTTTTTTTTCCAGAATTTAGATTAAATATTAACATCATAAGATAAGTAGATGTGTAATTTCCCTCTGCTTATTTACGTCGGGTTAAAACATATAAAATCCATTAATTCTTCAGAAAGATGTCATATATTTTTTATTGGTTTTTGTTTAATGAAAATGCGTTATTTGATATTAACATATGAAGCATAACTTTACAAATACATTTTAATGTTGATTTTCGTTCGAATGGCAAAGAGCAATTACGGAGTACAAGACAAAAGAGGCTGTTTCTTTGGAAGTTTGTTTATTAATTGGGGGTGAGGGTACTAGGTTGTATTGCCTTGATTTATCTCAACTCATAAAAACAGCATTCAGCATTTATGACTTCAGTCAATGGGCAGAATTCGAGAAAATTAAACCACTGAAAGAACAGAACACGTTGATAGCCTTGCCCATAATTTATGGCATCGTCAGATATTTTATTATATATATATATATATATATATATATATATATATATATATATATATATATATATGTGTTTGTTGGTTTGTTTGCATTCATTGCTTTTTTTCTTGGCATGTGAAGAGTGATGTTGTTTTCAGTAAAGCGCCCCTTCATACAAAATCGTTTACATTTTGCGTTAAGCTATGTTATATGTTCATGAGCGCCGCTTTTCAACGCAGAACAAGTCAGAAGGAAAAGCAAAGAAAACGAATATAATAGGCTTCTTTACATAAAGAAAAAGAACGAAAAATAAGACTGTATTCTGCACAGAACTAATTTTTCTATCTTTGCATATCAACATCGACTTCGTTTGGATCAGGGCCATGAGCTGCTCACGGAACCTGAATATCTCGATCTGGTCTCCCAGATAAGCACTGACTAGGTTCCATAATGCTTAACTGCGGCGTTCAGACGAGAACATGTTGTTATAGGGATTTAATCTTAAGCATCGGTCGGTTTATCTGTGTAGCACACCCACTTCTATCTATCTATCTATCTATCTATCTATCTATCTATCTATCTATCTATCTATCTATCTATCCTCGTTAGTTCCTATCTATCTATCTATCTATCTATGTATCTTGGATCTTATCTATCTATCTATCTATTCTCGTTAGTTCCTATCTATCTATCTATCTATCTATCTATCTTGGATCTTATCTATCTATCTATTCTCGTTAGTTCCTATCTATCTATCTATCTATCTATCTATCTATCTATCTATCTATCTATCTTGGATCTTATCTATCTATCTATCTATCTATCTATCTATCTATCTATCTATCTATCTATCTATCTATCTATCCTCGTTAGTTCCTATCTATCTATCTATCTATCTATCTATCTATCTATCTATCTATCTATCTTGGATCTTATCTATCTATCTATCTATCTATCTATTCTTGTTAGTTCCTATCTATCTATCTATCTATCTTGGATCTTATCTATCTATCTATCTATCTATCTATCTATCTATCTATCTATCTATCTATCTATTTATCTATCTATCTATCTATCTATCTATCTATCTATCTATCTATGTATCTTGGATCTTATCTATCTATCTATCTATTCACGTTAGTTCCTATCTATCTATCTATCTATCTATCTATCTATCTTGGATCTTATCTATCTATCTATTCTCGTTAGTTCCTATCTATCTATCTATCTATCTATCTATCTATCTATCTATCTATCTATCTATCTTGGATCTTATCTATCTATCTATCTATCTATCTATCTATCTATCTATCTATCTATCTATCTATCTATCTATCCGTGTTAGTTCATATCTATCTATCTATCTATCTATCTATCTATCTATCTATCTATCTTGGATCTTATCTATCTATCTATCTATCTATCTATCTATCTATCTATTCTTGTTAGTTCCTATCTATCTATCTATCTATCTATCTATCTATCTATCTATCTATCTATCTTGGATCTTATCTATCTATCTATCTATCTATCTATCTATCTATCTATCTATCTATCTATCTATCTATCTATTTATCTATCTATCTATCTATCTATCTATCTATCTATGTATCTTGGATCTTATCTATCTATCTATCTATTCACGTTAGTTCCTATCTATCTATCTATCTATCTATCTATCTATCTTGGATCTTATCTATCTATCTATTCTCGTTAGTTCCTATCTATCTATCTATCTATCTATCTATCTATCTATCTATCTATCTATCTTGGATCTTATCTATCTATCTATCTATCTATCTATCTATCTATCTATCTATCTATCTATCTATCTATCCGTGTTAGTTCATATCTATCTATCTATCTATCTATCTATCTATCTATCTATCTATCTATCTATCTTGGATCTTATCTATCTATCTATCTATCTATCTATCTATCTATTCTTGTTAGTTCCTATCTATCTATCTATCTATCTATCTATCTATCTATCTATCTTGGATCTTATCTATCTATCTATCTATCTATCTATCTATCTATCTATCTATCTATCTATCTATCTATCTATCCTTGTTAGTTCCTATCTATCTATCTATCTATCTATCTATCTATCAATCTATCTATCTATCTATCAGTATGTCTACCTCAGTCTCTTCATATCTAACTATGTAACATAGTATCTTCATATCTACAGGGTGCGATGGATAAATTGTCATTTAAATCATACAAAAATGAAAAGAACACTGACATTTTGATACATATATTTATGAAATTGCACAATAATATCTTGGAATATGAAAGAGTCAATTTATTCAATAAAATCCCCATCGGCTTCAACCAAGGCCTTCTAACGACTTAGGAATCTCATGCAACTCTTCTGGGTGGTCTTCTTGCTTAAGTTGGTGAATGCTGCCATAATCCTCCCTTCAGTTCATCTTTGGTATTACCAGGATTTTTGCTGGTCTCTCTCACACTCTCAGTTGCACCCCACACATAATAATCAAGGTGAGTGCAGTCTGAGGAAGAAAGGTGGACAGATATAAGGGGTGATGTGGTCGCAGAAATTGTCTGATAAACATGATTGGGTTCTCTTGGTTCTGTAGCATGGTGCAGAGTCCTGTTGCCAGACATAAGGTCTTCCATCAGCCACTCTCTTGATACAGGGCAGCGCTACCCCCGGAAGACACTTGATGTAGGCCTCCGTGTTGAGTCTGAGTCCTAGTCAGAACGATCAGTGTGAATTTTCCGAGCAGCCGTACCTTCGTTATCACCATTAGACTCATCCAACTCTTTTCCGAATCCTCCGCAGTGTTCTTAGATTGACATTCAAACACTCTGAAATGTTCATATTGGAGTTTCCGGTGCGAATGCCAAGCAGTACACCATGACGTTTCCAAATTTTTGGCGG
>OZ038511.1:25068462-25075962 GCA_964036315.1 Acanthosepion esculentum | reverse complement strand
TCACCACAAAATGTATTCCTGTGTATCTTTAATGTATTAGACATTTGCAAAAAAAATCGTATTTCTCTCTCTGAAACCGTCTTTGACTCCCCTCTTTAAAACTTCTCTCTGTTAAATTTTAATCCCCCCTTCATCTTTAGACCTTCCTGTCCTTCTCTCGTCTGTTACCCCTCCCTATATCTTTCATTTACTCTAGCATTCGTCCCACACTCTCATACATAGACTCTCACTAAATTTTATTTTTTATTCCCGGAGTTGTTTTTTCTGTTTTCTTTTTGAATCTGTAGGTCTGATGAATTGGATCGTATTTACGACTCCAATGGAATAAATTATGACCATGGAATATTAGTGTTTAAGCCTTTTTATTATATCCTTACTCTGTCCTGGACATTGAGTTCTACCTGGATTTTATCCTCTTGGAATTATTTTTTATGCATATATATATATATATATATATATATATATATATATATATATATGTATGCGTATGTATGTATATATATTTATATATTTTAGATATATGATTGCATATGTATGTGTATATTTAACACTAATATTATCTATCTATCTATCTATCTATATATATATATATATATATATATGCATATCTGTGTGTCTGTGTGTGTGTGTGTGTGTGAGTGAGAGAGAGAGAGAGAGAGAGAGAGAGAGAGAATGCACATAAGTAAGAAACTTAATAATTCGAAAACATATTTTTGAAAATAATCTTCTCCTACAACCATTTCCGAGATGCTGATTATATTTTATTTTCTGGATATATTTCCATTTATTTCAGTCTCCCATTATTATGATGATTTTTTCCGCGGTGTCGATGTTCTGCGAGAAAACTCGTTGTAATGGGGAATATTGTGTGTATTCTGTTTGTTTAGCAACTTGTAAACGTCTACGAAACACCCGAAACGCAATGCAATAAAAAAACGAAATAAAATGTGACCTTCGGGTGATTGAACGAATATTTATCAAAGCCCCGAGCGACACATTAAACATCTTCATCGTATGAGAATCACAAAAGAAATCTTTGAGGCAAAAGGATCCATGGGAAGGTAATCAGGATGCTATCTTATAATAATAATAATAATAATAATAATAATAATAATAATAACAAGGTGAAACTGAGGGTTTTATCATGCACAAGACCAATGCTTGTTAACTAGGAATTATCAAGCACATATTCTAAAATACTGTGTTAACCCAAGATGCAGATTCTGTGACAAATATCCAGAAAGCATTGATCATCTTATATCAGGTTGCACGATATTGGCACCCACTGAATATAAAACCCGGCATGACAGAGTGGGTCAATATCTGCACTGGAAAATTTGCAACTCCTATGGGAAGGAAACTGGAAGAAATTGGTACGAACACCACCCTGACCCGGTTACGGAGATAGGACCTGTTACAATTCTATGGGACTACACAATACACACTGACAGAACAATCAAAGCCAACCGCCCAGACATTGTTATTAAAGACCACAAACAAAATAAGTGCCTCCTTATTGATATGGCAGTCCCTGCAGACTGCAATGTGTCTTTGAAGATATTCGAAAAACTGTCAAAATACAAGGACCTTGAAATAGAAATCACAAAAATGTGGCACATGGGAACATCAACAATTCCTGTTGTAGTTGGAGCCCTTGGACTGGTTGGAAAAGATTCCAGTGGGCTGATTGAAGGGATCCCTGGAAGTCCATGCCTCAAAGAGATACAAAAAATTGTTCTGACAAGTACAGCCCACACTTTACGAAGGGCTTTATCTATGTAATTATTTTTTTATTTTTTTGCAGTGGAAAGTGTCATGATACCATTTCTAACCTTAGGTCCCTGGGCGGGACCCGGAAAGAAATGTGTAAACGCCAGATATCAAAGGAAATAAAAATAATAATAATGATAGAAAAAAACTTAACACAAAAGAATTCTTTCCCTTCTCTTTCCTATGATTAAGAAAACAACAGCAACAACAATAATAATAATAATATAGCTGGCCACTTGTATTCGAGAATACCCGTCTACTAGGGCGGCTAGCTAATCCCTATTACAGACGCTCGCTCAGGCACATTTGTGTTTATTTAACACCCACAGAGCCCAGCTGTGGTTTATACTGCAACTATGCCGAGCAGACTTTAGTTAGAGTTTCTGGGAGAGAGCGCGTTATCTAGCGTGATCAACAATTTGAACACGTCCAGCACGCTCAAGCCCTCGGTCACGATGACTTGTGACTTCGTGCTAGCACACCTATCGACGTCCCCCAAGGATTCCGTCTACGCAATTTCACTCACAAGGCTTGGGTTAACATGTAGTATGATTTAATCCATGTTTTGCCGTTCATTGACACATGGTCACTAGATTTGGTCCTCACTCTTTTCCTCTGCCAATCTTGTCTTCAATAAAACCTGTGTGTGTCAATTTTTCCAATCTTTTTTTTTCCATTATGTGTCCCAGAAATTTCAAGCACTTTTCAAAGATGCCGCACGCTGAGATCGACCCCCTCCAGTCCGATAGCATTAGGAAGTCTCCTTCCTGATAAATCGAATATCATGAGATTCGAACCCTGGTCTCATTGTCAGAATGCGAACGTTCTAACCACTCTGCCAAGTGCCAATAATAATAATAATAATAATAATAATAATAATAATAATAATAATAATAATAATAATAATAAGAAGAAGAAGAAGAAGAAGAAGAAGAAGAAGAAGAAGAAGAAGAAGAAGAAGAAGAAGAAGAAGAAGAAGAAGAAGAAGAAGAAGAAGAAACAGAAGAAGAAGAAGATCACCAAAGATTATCTCTGTAAAAGAATTCGGTAAAGTTTCAAAATATGAGGGCCGAGAAACAGAACGACTATTTCCATAATAATAGAAACACTTCAGAACATTGGCGATCATGACTCTCCACATTTTCCTATCTCAGTAAATTTTGTCTTTTTACTATCTCTCTTAATCCACGTTCTGCCGTTCATTGACTCATGGTCACTAGATATGGTTCTCACTCTTTTCCTCTGCCAATCTTGATTCAATAAAACTTGTGTGTGTCAATTTTTCCAACCCCTTTTTTTCCCATTATGTGTCCTTGAAATTTCAACTATATGTTTCTAATGTTAATTATAAGTGTACCTTTTTTTTCATTTTTCTTTAAAACTTCGTCGTTGCTCACATATTCAGTCCATGGTATCCTCAGCAGCATTCTGTAGAACCATATTTGTACTGCTTCAAGTCTCTTCTTCGTCTGTGAGGAGATTGTCTAGCATTCACTGCCATATAGAAGGACTGACATTACGTAATAGTTCAGTACTCTTTTCTCTGTTTCTAACGACATTTTCCTGTTTCTTAATACCTTGCTTAGCTTTTGGAAGGCTTTTTCGCTACCCAAATGTGGCTTCTGATTTCGGTGCCGCTCTTTCCATCTTGTGTTAAAACACTACCCAGATATTTAAATTATTGCATTTGTTTAATTTTGGTACCCTCAATTTGTAATTTACATGCAATATAATGACCGAAAAAAGGAATGCGTTTTCTCCTACAAAGATATATATATATATATATATATATATATATATATATATATATATATATATATATATATATATATATATATATATATATGCTCAGCAATAATATATTGGGTTAGCTAAAGTTTCGTTCGCTTATTAAATACAAAACTTACTTAATAAACAGGATTAACTTCTTGTCTTACCAAAAAAAAAAATCTGTCTCTCTGATATATATATATATATATATATATATATATATATATATAAAAGTGAACATAGAAGTTAACACTTAGAGGGGACAGTCTGTTTCATGCTAGATGCAATCGTCAGGCTACGAGTGCTGTTATTTTTCTCGGCTATTTATATATACCGGTCAGTGGTCCATTATGGGTAGTCTTGTGTGACGAGTGCATCTAGCATGAAACAGACTGTCGCCTCTAAGTGTTGACTTCTATGTTCACTTTTATATTTACACACGCTCTATCTCTGATATTGACCACTTTATCCCATAAATATAGCACACTTTAAGACTATATTTCTTCATATACATATATATATATATATATACGTGTGTATTTGTGTGTGTGAAACGATACAGAGAGATTCTCAAACTCTATTGCACTATATCTTTCTCTCTCTCTTTTTTAACATACATAGATTTACTTAATAAACCGAACCAAGTTTTTGAGCAACCCATTAATTTGGAAAAGGTCAATTTTGATGAGTGCCCGTTTGATATCAATTCTTTGATCTAAATTGTTTGAGAATAAATTTTTTTGTTATACCGCCTATTTTATATCCATATAAATATTCCCTATCATAGCAACATTTCTTTACACACATAGGAAATATTAATTTGAAAAATCTCTTCCAAAACTGCCGTCTTAATTATGTATATATATATATATATATATATATATATATATATATATATATATATATATATATATATATATGTACACACACACACATACACACACACATATATATATATGTATATATATATATTATACGGACAAAGTCCGACAATTGTTTAAAGACATTTTTATGTTTATACATTCTTTTCATAGTTACAAGTATTTACACACGCTCTATCTCTGATATTGAGCACTTTATCCCATAAATATAGCACACTTTAAGACTATATTTCTTCATATTTATATATATATATATATATATATATATATATATATAAGACATTTTTATGTTTATACGTTCTTTTTTTATAGATACAAATATTTAAGCAAATGCTTTGTTTATAATAATTTTAAGACATTAACTTAAATATTTGTATCTATAAAAAGAATGTATAAACATAAAAATGTCTTAAAATAATTGTCGGACTTTGTCTATTTCATAATGTGTGACGTCATTTGTTCACATTTGGATACGCTATGAGCAGATATGAATGTACGTGATAGAATCATGTAAGATTTTAGTTTAAAAACAGTAAAATCGACCTTGCTTACCGAACGCAACTCTGTGGCCCAATCGATAAAGGCATGTCAGTCTATATGATGCTTCCGTATAGGATACAAGTTCGATTCCTGCCAGAGGACGAATATTTTCTATGAAAATTTCTCGGACATTCACGCCGGTAAATGTTGTTTAACACTGTTTATTAAAAACAGAGCATTTACCTAAATATTTGCATCTATAAAAAAGAATGTATAAAAATGTCTTAAAATAATTGTCGGACTTTGTCCATTTCATAATATATATATATAGGTGAAATTGATAGAAAAGTCTGTACAAAAACTTACTGTATAGCGAAAATAATATTTGGAAAACGCCTGATGCTTTTATATGAATATTTATAATACATGTAAATTTACAGAGTATTATTAAAATTAAAATTGTTTTACTTCCATGTGGGTTTTCAGAAAAAATATTCGACTTTAACCAGTTTCGCTTTTATCTTTCCAAAAAGGTTGTAAATGTTTATTACGCACCCACGTGCTGACGCTTAAGCCCGGAATAAAAGAAAAAAAATGTATTACCTTGTCATGAAGGACATCATATATTACTCTCACATAGATTACTTCTTATTTGATTAAGGAAAAATAAGAAGTCGTTATTGTGCAAATTACTCAACGATCTGTTCCATATTTCCAACGAATGTGTTTTAATGCTAAGCGGCATTTTGCGATGAATAAAAAAAAATACTTTCTAGCCTTCTCTTATTCTGTTTCTTAATCCTGACATGGTGATCATCCCTTGTCAGTTTAATAAGAGCAGGGCGAGCGAAAAGTTCCCAAGCCATTATCCAAATCACAACTTCTTAGAAAGCGTCGAATCCGAGCAGCGTTTTCGTTTTTCTCTTCCTATTGCTCATCAAATTACTTGAAAATCCCTTGATTTGTCAATTCCACAATTACCAGCTTTCGTCCTGGCCTCTTTATTCAGCGATGCATTAGTTCGTTTGAGTCTCGTAATACGCCCTTTTCTTTAGCTTTGCTTTTTCTTTTCCTTTATGGATGTTTTCTTCTTGTTTAACCTTAGTGATGCTTTCTCTTCTAAATCTTCCTTTTCGTTCTTCGCGAAAATGTTATTCACCACCATCAATTGAGTATCTACTACGCATACATACATAGATGCATATATATATATATATATATATATATATATATATATATATATAGATATATATATATATATTAAAGGAAGAAGTTATAGCGGTTGCAACGAGACAAAAATGTGTGTATATTAAAAAGAAGAGAGAACCACCGCAAACGTTTTTGGTTGTAATGTGGATTTAAAAAAAAAAGTCCGCATTAGAACCAAAAATGTTTGCGGTTTCTCTCTTCTTTTTAATATATATATATATATATATATGTCTCTCCTTTTTAATATATATATATATATATATATATATATATATATATATATATATATATATATATATATATATATATATATATATATGTATGTGTGTGTGTGTTTAAATATATATATATATATATATATATATAGAGAGAGAGAGAGATAGATATAGATTTAGATATATATAGATATATATATATGCGTGTGTGTGTGCCCGTGTGTGTGAGTGACAGAGAGAGAGAGTGACTGTATGTGTGTGTGTGTGTGTGTGTGTGTAGTGGCAATAAAGGGAACACATTTAATTAACAAATATTTAAATATATTTTTCCATTAGAATATCTATCTGTCTATCTATCTATCTATCTATCTATCTATCTATCTATCTATCTCAGCCTCTTTATCTATCTATCTGTCTGTCTGTCTCTCTGTTTATCTTTCTCAGCCTCTTTATCTATCTATCTATCTATCTATCTATCTATCTATCTATCTATCTATCTATCTATCTATCTATCTCCATCTGTCTGTCTACGACAAGATTTTAAATAGCTATTACATTATTTCGAGATGTCTATATAGTTTTCGCGCCGTCAGTCTCATTTCTTTTCAATCTGTATCTGTCTTTCAATATCTGCGAGCGCGCCCCCACACATACACACACACGCACGCGTATATATATATGGATTAATATAAAAAAAAACTGAAAAGCAATATTTATCTTAGCATGGATATATACGTGTGTGTGTGTGTGTAGGTGTGTATGTGTATATATACATCTATGTGGGGGTGTCTGAACTGATCAATCATTTATATAATCAAATATTTTCATATTTGAGGACGAATTATGAAATTTCACTCACACACAGGCGGTCGTCCGTGTCTTTATGCAAAAATTCAGATATAAATAAGTATTTGTTAAGACAATATTCATAAAATAAATAATTGAAAGACTAGTTCGTTGTCATTATATATATATATATATATACATATATATATAAACATATATATATATAAATATATATATATATATGTTTATATATATATATATGTTTATATATATATATATATATATATATATATATATATATATATATATATATATATATATATATATAATATCAATATATATATATAATATCAATTGATAATTAGTAGGATTAATTCCAAGGATTAATT
>OZ038511.1:25048462-25063462 GCA_964036315.1 Acanthosepion esculentum | reverse complement strand
TAAAAGTGGACATGGAAGTCAGCACTTAGAGGCGACAGTCTGTTTCATGCTAGTGCAATCGTCAGGCCCTGACGATTGCACTAGCATGAAACAGACTGTCGCCTCTAAGTGCTGACTTCCATGTCCACTTTTATATATATATATATATATATATATATATATATATATATATATATATATATATATATATATATATATATATATAAAATTAGGAACACATACGATTCCGACATTGCTGAGCACCTTATAAACAATAAAGCTGTGCCACCATTCTCCATCCTTAGTCGTGCTCATTCTCTGTTAAATTTAAAGGTATTGGAAACGATCTATGCCAGGTCCAGACAGCCCTCCCTCTCTAAACAGAGGAAATGTCTGTTAGGGCTAGACATTATTTCCAACTGATAGTTCCAAATTTATGTCATCACATGCTTCCCATGTTTTATATTTTATATTGTAATAATTAGTCTTCCCTCGATTTCAGTTCTGTTGAGTGACGGAGAAACCGGTCGGCTGGTCAATATGTATATATATATATATATATATATATATATATATATATATATATATATATATATATATATATATATATATATATATATATATAGAACCTACATTCCACATTCTACATTCAACACCATATTTGATAAGACACCAGAAGACAACATTCTTTATTTTTGTAGTGATTTCATAACATATTTATGCTATAATTTAATTGCAGCAAACACACACACACACACACGCATATATATATATGTATATATATATATATATATATATATATATACGCAAACACAAACACACACATTATATACATATGTACATATATAAACAAACACAGATATATACATACATTAATGCACATATACACATGTATATTTATGCATATATACACACACAATCGCGCGCGCACACACACGCACACACACACGCATATATATATATATATATATATATATATATATATATATATATATATATATATATATATATATTTATAAATATAAATGACAATAGGAAAACTGTAATAGTTGCCGACGCGTTTTGTCCAATGTGGATTTTCTCAAGACAACAAACGGAATGAATTTATTTAAACAAAGTAACTAATAACAATAATAATAATAACAATAATATATATATATATATATATATATATATATATATATATATATATATATATATATATATATTAGCAAATGCAACGATAATAATTCATAATGTAAATTTTCTTGTTTTCGTGTAAAAGGACGAATGGTTGATTACAGACGGTGCAGAAATTGTCAACTTAATTTTTATCCTTGTCTCCTCCTCTGGCCATCTTCGGTAACAAGATATGTAGGTGTTATTTATCAAGTGTTACTCTGGTTGGTTGAATATCATGTAAGATTCTTCAGATTTGTATCTTTGTTTCCGGCGCTATCGAGCATTCAGTAGTCTTTGTCTGGAACAAATTACATATAGATGAGTCACTTTTCAGAAGAAGAAGCAACGATGAACTTAAACTGACGACGGCGTATAGGTGTTTGTGTTAGGGAACATACAGTTGGGCACATCGACTTGATGTAATGGGTAGCAAACGTGTTTCGCTAGAACTATTACGACTGAATAGTGAGTTCGATCCACGCTGGATGCTCCATATGTTAGGCCTTGTACCATATCTAAGTTATACTTACAAAATCACAATACGGGTTACTTTTTATACACACGCACCCATACACACACTATTCTTTACTCTCTCGATTATTCCTTTGAATAATATATATATATATTATCAATTCGCAAGAAATTTGGAAACGACATGCTGTAGTGTTTGGCATTCGGGACGAAAATATTATCAATTCATAGTGTTTGAATGACAATCTGATGGCAGTGCAGAGGATTCATAAAGAGTTAGATGAGTTTAATGGTGATTACGAAGATCTTTAGAGCATATATATATATATGGTGACCCAAAAAAACGGGAACTTTTAACAATCCAAGAGTGATGGAAGAAAAATATTTAATTCATAGTAATTGAAACCTTAAAACATGCCATTTAAGAAACAATGATGGAATTTTCATTTTTTTTTTTAAGTACGTCCTGTAGATGGCGTCCTCCTGTACGAATGCCTTCTTGAAATCTGCTGTCGAGATTCCTCATTGACTGCTGCAACATCTCAGCTGGGATACTGGGAATTTCATTCTCTTTACTAAAATAGCGAAATGTTTACTTGCTCAAGGTCACTGTCTCGCAGGGTTGCCACTTGATCATGTCTGGCAATACGCACTTAAAAAATTCACGTTTTTTTGGGTCACCCTATATATATATATGCTCTAAAGATCTTCGTAATCACCATTAAACTCATCTAACTCTTTATGAATCCTCTGCACTGCCATCAGATTGTCATTCAAACACTATGAATTGATAATATTTTCGTCCCGAATGCCAAACACTACAGCATGTCGTTTCCAAATTTCTTGCGAAGTGAATAGGGTCGTTGTACCCTTTTTCTCACAGACAGTATACAATTGACCCGAATATACATTGTAGTCAACAAAATCACCCCCCCCAAAATGTGCATGCGCAAAATGAAAACTATAAAATTGCGACAATTTACGCATCGCAAGCTCTGTATATATATATATATATATATATATATATATATGTGTGTGTGTGTGTGTGT
Source organism: Acanthosepion esculentum (assembly GCA_964036315.1). Classification (NCBI taxonomy): domain Eukaryota; kingdom Metazoa; phylum Mollusca; class Cephalopoda; order Sepiida; family Sepiidae; genus Acanthosepion; species Acanthosepion esculentum. The sequence goes on along the minus strand of OZ038511.1, from coordinate 25,060,802 downwards.
GTGTGTGTGTGTGTCACACATTATGAAATGGACAAAGTCCGACAATTATTTAAAGACATTTCTATGTTTAACATTCTTTTTATAGATACAAGTATTTAAGTAAATGCTCTGTTTATAATAAACAGTATTAAATAACATTTAGCGGCCTGAATGTCCGAGAAATTTCATACAAAATATTCGTCCTGCGACAGGATTCGAAACTTGTATCATATACGGAACCGAAACGTCATATAGCCTGAGGTGCCTTCACCGAACAATCCTCAGTGGCCGAAACGGTTAAGGCACGTGAGGCTATTTGACGGTATCTATAAAAAAGAATGTTAAACATAAAAATCTCTTAATATATATATATATATATATATATATATATATATATATATATATATATATATATATATATATATATATATTATTATTATTATTATTATTAAAAAGAAGAGAGAAACCGCAAACGTTTTTGGTTGTCATGTGGATGTTTTTAAAAAAATATGGAAAATAAAGCATAATATTTTAAAAAAAACATCCACATTAAACCAAAAACGTTTGCGATTTCTCTTTAATACACACACTTTTCTCTCGTTGGAATTACTGTAACCACATCCTTATATATATATATATATATATATATATATATATATATATATATATATATATATATATATATATATATATATATATATATATATATGTGTGTGTGTGTGTGTGTGTGTATTTGTGTGTGTGTGTGCGGGTGTGTGTGTGTGTGTGTGTGTGTACGTGTGTGTGTGTGTGTGTGTGTGTGTATTTGTGTGTGAATCGAGACCGAGAGATTCTCAAACTCTATCTCGGTACATTATTCTCTCTCAAATAGATATTTTTATTTTTTAGGATAGGATGAAGAAGGTCGTGTTCGCGCCAGTTGACAATGGACATGGCATGTAGAAGAAGAAGAAGAAGATGAAGGAAAAGAAGAAGGAAAAGATGTAAAAAAGAAGAAAAAGAAGAAAAGAAGATGAAGAAAAAGAATTAAACGAAGAGAGCAGAAGAAGTAAAAGAAAAAAAAAGGTAAAAAATAAAAGGAGACAGAGATGAAAAAGAAAGAAAATGAAGAAAAAGGAAAATGAAGAAAAAGGAAAATGAAGAAAAAGGAAAAAGAAGAAAGAGAAGAAAGAAGAAGATTGCGTGATTGATCTGCATGTGGAAATTGAAGTTAATACCGAACTGCGGTAGTCTATTTCATCCAATCGTCAGGTTTTAATCTTTTAATCTTTACATACGCTCTATCCTTAGGATTAGGCATTTTAAAAAGTTAATAACCCACAGAAAAAGTATATTTTATCATGTATACACACACACACACACACACACACACACACACACACACACATATATATATATATATATATATATATATATGTATACATTTCTGAGATGAGGTATTATGTACACTATTTACATTATTCGGACTATTGTCCTCATCTTTGTTGCCATATTTATTACAACATTTCGGCCTTTCAGTATCTGTCTATATTTCTGAGATGAGGTATTATGTACACTATTTACATTATTCGGAATATTGTCCTCATTTTTGTCGCCATATTTATTACAACGTTTCGGCCGTTCAGTATCTGTCTATATTTCTGAGATGAGGTATTATGTACATTATTTACATTATTCGGACTATTGTCCTCATCTTTGTCGCCATATTTATTACAACGTTTCGGCCCTTCAGTATCTGTCTATATTTCTGAGATGAGGTATTATGTACACTATTTACATTATTCGGACTATTGTCCTCATTTTTGTCGCCATATTTATTACAACGTTTCGGCCGTTCAGTATCTGTCTATATTTCTGAGATGAGGTATTATGTACATTATTTACATTATTCGGACTATTGTCCTCATCTTTGTCGCCATATTTATTACAACGTTTCGGCCCTTCAGTATCTGTCTATATTTCTGAGATGAGGTATTATGTACACTATTTACATTATTCGGACTATTGTCCTCATTTTTGTCGCCATATTTATTACAACGTTTCGGCCGTTCAGTATCTGTCTATATTTCTGAGATGAGGTATTATGTACATTATTTACATTATTCGGACTATTGTCCTCATCTTTGTCGCCATATTTATTACAACGTTTCGGCCCTTCAGTATCTGTCTATATTTCTGAGATGAGGTATTATGTACACTATTTACATTATTCGGAATATTGTCCTCATTTTTGTCGCCATATTTATTACAACGTTTCGGCCGTTCAGTATCTGTCTATATTTCTGAGATGAGGTATTATGTACATTATTTACATTATTCGGACTATTGTCCTCATCTTTGTCGCCATATTTATTACAACGTTTCGGCCCTTCAGTATCTGTCTATATTTCTGAGATGAGGTATTATGTACACTATTTACATTATTCGGACTATTGTCCTCATTTTTGTTGCCATATTTATTACAACGTTTCGGCCGTTCAGTATCTGTCTATATTTCTGAGATGAGGTATTATGTACATTATTTACATTATTCGGACTATTGTCCTCATCTTTGTCGCCATATTTATTACAACGTTTCGGCCCTTCAGTATCTGTCTATATTTCTGAGATGAGGTATTATGTACACTATTTACATTATTCGGAATATTGTCCTCATTTTTGTCGCCATATTTATTACAACGTTTCGGCCGTTCAGTATCTGTCTATATTTCTGAGATGAGGTATTATGTACATTATTTACATTATTCGGACTATTGTCCTCATCTTTGTCGCCATATTTATTACAACGTTTCGGCCCTTCAGTATCTGTCTATATTTCTGAGATGAGGTATTATGTACACTATTTACATTATTCGGACTATTGTCCTCATTTTTGTTGCCATATTTATTACAACGTTTCGGCCGTTCAGTATCTGTCTATATTTCTGAGATGAGGTATTATGTACATTATTTACATTATTCGGACTATTGTCCTCATCTTTGTCGCCATATTTATTACAACGTTTCGGCCCTTCAGTATCTGTCTATATTTCTGAGATGAGGTATTATGTACACTATTTACATTATTCGGAATATTGTCCTCATTTTTGTCGCCATATTTATTACAACGTTTCGGCCGTTCAGTATCTGTCTATATTTCTGAGATGAGGTATTATGTACATTATTTACATTATTCGGACTATTGTCCTCATCTTTGTCGCCATATTTATTACAACGTTTCGGCCCTTCAGTATCTGTCTATATTTCTGAGATGAGGTATTATGTACACTATTTACATTATTCGGACTATTGTCCTCATTTTTGTTGCCATATTTATTACAACGTTTCGGCCGTTCAGTATCTGTCTATATTTCTGAGATGAGGTATTATGTACATTATTTACATTATTCGGACTATTGTCCTCATCTTTGTCGCCATATTTATTACAACGTTTCGGCCCTTCAGTATCTGTCTATATTTCTGAGATGAGGTATTATGTACACTATTTACATTATTCGGAATATTGTCCTCATTTTTGTCGCCATATTTATTACAACGTTTCGGCCGTTCAGTATCTGTCTATATTTCTGAGATGAGGTATTATGTACATTATTTACATTATTCGGACTATTGTCCTCATCTTTGTCGCCATATTTATTACAACGTTTCGGCCCTTCAGTATCTGTCTATATTTCTGAGATGAGGTATTATGTACACTATTTACATTATTCGGAATATTGTCCTCATTTTTGTCGCCATATTTATTACAACGTTTCGGCCGTTCAGTATCTGTCTATATTTCTGAGATGAGGTATTATGTACATTATTTACATTATTCGGACTATTGTCCTCATCTTTGTCGCCATATTTATTACAACGTTTCGGCCCTTCAGTATCTGTCTATATTTCTGAGATGAGGTATTATGTACACTATTTACATTATTCGGAATATTGTCCTCATTTTTGTCGCCATATTTATTACAACGTTTCGGCCGTTCAGTATCTGTCTATATTTCTGAGATGAGGTATTATGTACATTATTTACATTATTCGGACTATTGTCCTCATCTTTGTCGCCGTATTTATTACAACGTTTCGGCCCTTCAGTATCTGTCTATATTTCTGAGATGATGTATTATGTACACTATTTACATTATTCGGAATATTGTCCTCATTTTTGTCGCCATATTTATTACAACGTTTCGGCCGTTCAGTATCTGTCTATATTTCTGAGATGAGGTATTATGTACATTATTTACATTATTCGGACTATTGTCCTCATCTTTGTCGCCATATTTATTACAACGTTTCGGCCCTTCAGTATCTGTCTATATTTCTGAGATGAGGTATTATGTACACTATTTACATTATTCGGAATATTGTCCTCATTTTTGTCGCCATATTTATTACAACGTTTCGGCCGTTCAGTATCTGTCTATATTTCTGAGATGAGGTATTATGTACATTATTTACATTATTCGGACTATTGTCCTCATCTTTGTCGCCATATTTATTACAACGTTTCGGCCCTTCAGTATCTGTCTATATTTCTGAGATGAGGTATTATGTACACTATTTACATTATTCGGAATATTGTCCTCATTTTTGTTGCCATATTTATCACAACGTTTCGGCCGTTCAGTATCTGTCTATATTTCTGAGATGAGGTATTATGTACATTATTTACATTATTCGGACTATTGTCCTCATCTTTGTCGCCATATTTATTACAACGTTTCGGCCCTTCAGTATCTGTCTATATTTCTGAGATGAGGTATTATGTACACTATTTACATTATTCGGAATATTGTCCTCATTTTTGTCGCCATATTTATTACAACGTTTCGGCCGTTCAGTATCTGTCTATATTTCTGAGATGAGGTATTATGTACATTATTTACATTATTCGGACTATTGTCCTCATCTTTGTCGCCATATTTATTACAACGTTTCGGCCCTTCAGTATCTGTCTATATTTCTGAGATGAGGTATTATGTACACTATTTACATTATTCGGAATATTGTCCTCATTTTTGTCGCCATATTTATTACAACGTTTCGGCCGTTCAGTATCTGTCTATATTTCAGAGATGAGGTATTATGTAAATTATTTACATTATTCGGACTATTGTCCTCATCTTTGTCGCCATATTTATTACAACGTTTCGGCCCTTCAGTATCTGTCTATATTTCTGAGATGAGGTATTATGTACACTATTTACATTATTCGGACTATTGTCCTCATTTTTGTTGCCATATTTATCACAACATTTCGGCCGTTCAGTATCTGTCTATATTTCTGAGATGAGGTATTATGTACATTATTTACATTATTCGGACTATTGTCCTCATCTTTGTCGCCATATTTATTACAACGTTTCGGCCCTTCAGTATCTGTCTATATTTCTGAGATGAGGTATTATGTACACTATTTACATTATTCGGAATATTGTCCTCATTTTTGTCGCCATATTTATTACAACGTTTCGGCCGTTCAGTATCTGTCTATATTTCTGAGATGAGGTATTATGTACATTATTTACATTATTCGGACTATTGTCCTCATCTTTGTCGCCATATTTATTACAACGTTTCGGCCCTTCAGTATCTGTCTATATTTCTGAGATGAGGTATTATGTACACTATTTACATTATTCGGAATATTGTCCTCATTTTTGTCGCCATATTTATTACAACGTTTCGGCCGTTCAGTATCTGTCTATATTTCTGAGATGAGGTATTATGTACATTATTTACATTATTCGGACTATTGTCCTCATCTTTGTCGCCATATTTATTACAACGTTTCGGCCGTTCAGTATCTGTCTATATTTCTGAGATGAGGTATTATGTACACTATTTACATTATTCGGAATATTGTCCTCATTTTTGTTGCCATATTTATTACAACGTTTCGGCCGTTCAGTATCTGTCTATATTTCTGAGATGAGGTATTATGTACATTATTTACATTATTCGGACTATTGTCCTCATCTTTGTCGCCATATTTATTACAACGTTTCGGCCCTTCAGTATCTGTCTATATTTCTGAGATGAGGTATTATGTACACTATTTACATTATTCGGAATATTGTCCTCATTTTTGTCGCCATATTTATTACAACGTTTCGGCCGTTCAGTATCTGTCTATATTTCAGAGATGAGGTATTATGTAAATTATTTACATTATTCGGACTATTGTCCTCATCTTTGTCGCCATATTTATTACAACGTTTCGGCCCTTCAGTATCTGTCTATATTTCTGAGATGAGGTATTATGTACACTATTTACATTATTCGGACTATTGTCCTCATTTTTGTTGCCATATTTATCACAACATTTCGGCCGTTCAGTATCTGTCTATATTTCTGAGATGAGGTATTATGTACATTATTTACATTATTCGGACTATTGTCCTCATCTTTGTCGCCATATTTATTACAACGTTTCGGCCCTTCAGTATCTGTCTATATTTCTGAGATGAGGTATTATGTACACTATTTACATTATTCGGAATATTGTCCTCATTTTTGTCGCCATATTTATTACAACGTTTCGGCCGTTCAGTATCTGTCTATATTTCTGAGATGAGGTATTATGTACATTATTTACATTATTCGGACTATTGTCCTCATCTTTGTCGCCATATTTATTACAACGTTTCGGCCCTTCAGTATCTGTCTATATTTCTGAGATGAGGTATTATGTACACTATTTACATTATTCGGAATATTGTCCTCATTTTTGTCGCCATATTTATTACAACGTTTCGGCCGTTCAGTATCTGTCTATATTTCTGAGATGAGGTATTATGTACATTATTTACATTATTCGGACTATTGTCCTCATCTTTGTCGCCATATTTATTACAACGTTTCGGCCGTTCAGTATCTGTCTATATTTCTGAGATGAGGTATTATGTACACTATTTACATTATTCGGAATATTGTCCTCATTTTTGTTGCCATATTTATTACAACGTTTCGGCCGTTCAGTATCTGTCTATATTTCTGAGATGAGGTATTATGTACATTATTTACATTATTCGGACTATTGTCCTCATCTTTGTCGCCATATTTATTACAACGTTTCGGCCCTTCAGTATCTGTCTATATTTCTGAGATGAGGTATTATGTACACTATTTACATTATTCGGAATATTGTCCTCATTTTTGTCGCCATATTTATTACAACGTTTCGGCCGTTCAGTATCTGTCTATATTTCAGAGATGAGGTATTATGTAAATTATTTACATTATTCGGACTATTGTCCTCATCTTTGTCGCCATATTTATTACAACGTTTCGGCCCTTCAGTATCTGTCTATATTTCTGAGATGAGGTATTATGTACACTATTTACATTATTCGGACTATTGTCCTCATTTTTGTTGCCATATTTATCACAACATTTCGGCCGTTCAGTATCTGTCTATATTTCTGAGATGAGGTATTATGTACATTATTTACATTATTCGGACTATTGTCCTCATCTTTGTCGCCATATTTATTACAACGTTTCGGCCCTTCAGTATCTGTCTATATTTCTGAGATGAGGTATTATGTACACTATTTACATTATTCGGAATATTGTCCTCATTTTCGTTGCCATATTTATCACAACATTACGGCCGTTTACGCTCCAGCCTTTTTAGGTGGTTGCAATGTCGAACTGAACCATTTATTTTGCTCACCGAGGTAGACTGTGCTAGTTCCACGTGCCGTGCCTAATGGATGTCAGTTATCAGTTATCTGCTGTTAATTCCCCGCGTTAGTTAGATCCAGTGAGAGGACTCAGACAGTGTGAGTTCAATACTTGGTTAAGGCGGTGGAGGACTTAGAGTCCTGTAGGGATATGACAAATAGAAAAAGTATAAGTTTCCTTGTATTTCCTATTCTCCATGAATCGCTGCTTACATATTCTACCGATTGTATTCTCAGCATCCTTCTGTAGAACCACATTCCTGTTGCCTCAAATCTCCTCTAAGGGGAGAACTATAGAAAATGGCAAAGAAACAGAGAGAAATGTCAATTTAATGAGAGCGAGATCCTGGAAGGAGGGAGGGAATAAAGAGAGAGAGAGAGAGAGAGAGAGAGAGAGAGAGAGAGAGAGAGAGAGAGAGAGAGAAAGAGAGAGAATGAGAAAGCGAGAAAGAAAAAGAAAGGATAGGACAGAAAAGTGAAAAGGCAGAAAGATTACCAGAAAAAGAGTGAGAAAAGTTAAAGGTAAAGAGAGGGTAATCTAGAGTAAGTAGAATAAGAAAGTGAGTAGGAAGAGAACAATGTGTGATATATATATATATATATATATATATATATATATATATATATATATATATATATATATATATATATACGAAGAGAGAGCAAGAAAGAGAAAACGATAGAGAGAAAAGTGAGAAAGAGGAAGAGAGAGAGAGAGGGGGGAGAGAGAGGGGTTAATTGGCACGGAAAGTAAACGAGTGCTAAGGAGAAACTGCGTGTTATGCGTATGTAATGCATGGAATGTGAATAAAAACGAAACATAATATGAAATGTTCCATGTAAACTTGGATTTCTGATTTACTGATGGCATAAAAATCAATTTAATCAATGCGAGGATTCATCACGTGACTTATTTACATGATGCTCCCGCCAGAAGAGATAGATAGATAGATAGATAGATAGATAGATAGATAGATAGATAGATAGATAGATACATAGATAGATAGATAGAGTTAGAGAGAGATAGAGTGAGAGTGAGATAGCGATAGAAAGCATCTGAAAGAAATGGGAAAAAACAATAATATCAAAGCTGAAAGGAAAAAAAAAGAGATATGAGAAAATGAAGACTGGAAAAAGAAAGAAAGAAAGAAAAAGAAAGAAAGAAAGAAAAAGAAAGAAAGAAAGAAAGACGAGCAGAAACAAAAGAATGAAAACGTGGCAAAAGATTAAAAATGACAGAAGAAAGGTGTCTAGCATGAATTAGGAAGGGAAAAAGGAACGAAAAGAAAGAAAGAAAGAAAGAAAGAAAGAAAGGAAGAAAGAATGAAGGCAGACGTGGGAAAAGAAATAAGAAGAAATAAGAACGAAAGACGGGCGAAAACAAAAGGAAGGGAAGAAGGAACGAAAAGAAAGAAAGAAAGAAAGAAAGAAATAAGGCAAAATAGGAAAGGCAGCATAAAATGAATGAAAGAAAGAAAGTAAAAAGAAAGAATGAAAGAAATAAGAAAGAAAGCAGATGTGGGAAAAGAAATAAGAAAGAATAAGAAAGGCAAATTAGAAAAAAAGAAAGGAAGAATGAAAGAAAGAAAGAAAGAACACGTGCGATCTGAAGAAAAAATATTTCTCCTTCTTTTAAAAGATAGGGAAATAAGGAGGTCGAGTAAAAGAAGAAAGAAAAGAGACGAACGAAAGAATATGAAATTACCATAAATGAATAAACTGCAGCAGAAAGACAAAATTTACAAAAATAATGGAAATGATTAAAAACTTGACGGTAGCAGCCGATGGAAGAAAAAAGATTAAGAAAACAAGAAAAAATTTTAAGATAAAATACAAAAAAACAATCAACGTAAATAAACGTTGAATTTTGTCTTGAATATGTTTTCCAAGGAAAGAAAAAAAATTACAACAACATAACGTGGTGAATTTAATTCCAGGATTAACAAGATCTCAAATCCGAATTCTGTGCAAGATCAATAACAGAAAAACCGATTGATTGGGTGATAAACTGATACGCTCATATCTGATTCCATGAGATACTTTCCAAAGCCTAGCATTTCAATCTGACAAAAACACGTACACTGACACTAGATATGAGAGATTGGTTTGATCCTGAGCAAGAATACCAAACCAGTTTTCGCGGTATCTTAGCACAAAAACTGAATTTCGAAGAATTTGTGCATAAATGAACATAAAGTTGAGATTATGACCAAAAATCAATGACTAAAACCATTCTTTTACAATCAATACTTTCGCGCCCGGAATTGTCTGGCTGGATATTTAAATCTAGATTTTTTTACAATCTACCCCCTGTTATTCTAAACCCCAAGTTTTTCAAAGGTTTCTAACACGTTTCTTTGTTCCAAGCTCTCCGTTTATCCGATCTCTCCTACTTTTTGTACCGAAAATTAATTAATAATTAATCAGTTATCTAGTCTACCCTTTTGTTCCAAACTCTCTTTCTATTCAAGATTTAAGTGTAGACAGTGTCCCAAAAACTAATTTTTCTTGATTACTTTACTCGTAGGCACAATATATATAACTCCCATGAACCTTCTGTGGTGTCGAAATACAAAATAATAACGGACAATTTCAATAGTGTATGTACTATGATTGTACTGTTTTCAACAAACAATTCTATCGCAACTAACATAGTCTTTCCACTATTAGGACTTGTTTTACCTACTCGAGTTTAATTATTACGCGAGGTTTTGTAACGACAAGTTGAAACGGTTCCGTGGTCTTTACGACGGCTGATAAATTACAACAACGAACCTCTTACTCTCCTTGTACGACATTACAACAACCTCATTCAATAACGCTTTACCTGAAGAGGCTCTTGGGCCTCATATTAAAGGAGGAGCAGTATAAAGAAAAGTGATAATTTTTTCTTCTTTGCAGTGTTATACTTTGTCAAGACGACAATTGGGATTGGTAAAGTTAGTGACAAATTTGGTCTGGTAGTCTTCAAATTTGTCACTAACTTTACCAATCCCAATTGTCGTCTTGACAAAGTATAACACTGCAAAGAAGAAAAAATTATCATTTTTCTTTATACTGCTGCTCCTTTAATATGAGGCCCAAGAGCCTCTTCAGGTAAAGCGTTATTGAATGAGGTTGTTGTAATGTCGTACAAGGAGAGTAAGAGGTTCGTATTATTAGGATATGTTGAACCTCGACTTCAAGAGGTTAAGATTGTAGCGATAGGTGAAGCTTAATTTCGAGAGTCTGTCCCCAAATGGAGTAATGGATAATGGCTCGGATTGAGGAATTGGAGAGCCGGGTTCGAATTCCAGTCGGATCCATTACATTCACTTACGTGCTTGGGAAATGTATGAATCCTCTTCTTCTCCCCACAGCTATGGGTAAATGACAGGACAGACCGGGTTCTACAAACTTAGATGGCAACTGGCCTATCGCAGAAAGAAATGGCAACCTACTACGGGAAAGATCTGCCTCGTCAGTCATGTATCGAAAGATACATGATCGGCTAAGCGTGTATCACGCATGGCACATAACTGACTGAAATTCACTTATGTGCTAATACCGTTGGAAAGGTATAAATCCTCTTCTTCTCCCTTCAGTTATGGGTAAGTATCTGACATGGCACATAACTGATTGTCCCCAAGGTAAGAAACATTCTGAGTGGAATTACCAGACGAATACGAAGCGGGGCGAGGATGAAGTAACTCTGTGAACGCGGCAGGGCGAAACTTGCTGTAAAGGTCTGGATTGGTAGAACTAAGGGGTGTGTACCTCGTCTAAACTTCTACCATGAAATTAGCGATAGAGTAATGGTGTGGTGTCCTCCCTCTAAGAGTCTATGTTAGACTCTTCCACCTACTATAAGTTTAGTAGGAGATAGGAAACAGGGAATAGATTGAGCGCTAGTTCATACGATACACACTCAGTAGTTGAGTCATACTTTTCCGGTGTACTTACTGTTTAATATACGATATATCTGCAAACCTGGTTTTTGTTATTACTTAACAATTTACTTGGTCACAACAATATATATATATATATATATATATATATATATATATATATATATATATATATATATATATCCAAGTATAGGATTGGTATATACGGAATAAATTCCAATAACCAACAATTATTATTCTTAAAAGAGTGTTCAATACAGAGTAGAGCAGATATAATTATTTATTTAAATATTATAACATAAATATGTTATAAAATCACCACAAAAATAGCCATTTTGTTTCAACACTTCTGATGTCTTATCAAGTGATGATGTTGAATGTAGAATATATATATATATATATATATATATATATATATATATATATATATATGTTGTGGTGTCCTCCCTCTAAGAGTCTATGTTAGACTCTTCCGCCTACTATAAATTTAGTAGGAAAGAAGGTTCGGCGTCGGCAAACAGTGAATAGATTGAGCGCTAGTTCATTCGATATACACTTACTAGTCCTGTAATACTCTTCTGGTGTACTTACCGTTTAATATACAATGTATCTGCCCACCTGGTTTTTGTAATTACTTAATCATTTATTTGGTCACAACAATTGTGAAAGGCTACCTGCATTTAGTCTGTGAGAAAGGGGTTATCGGGTAGAAAATAATTAATCAACTGCAGGGCCGCGCAAACGCTTTTGAACTGTTTAAAAACTGGACAGCGAGGATTGTGGAGCTTCAGC
>OZ038511.1:24988462-25038462 GCA_964036315.1 Acanthosepion esculentum | reverse complement strand
TGTGAGATAGGCAAGAAGTAAGGCATGTAGCAACATCAGCATGGCAAAAGGCACTTCTTTAAAGGCAAGGAAGGGCAAAAATATTTTAAAGTCAAGTGATAGCGATTGCTGTATGAGTCGTACAATTTTTGAATCAAGCACGGGCAACGCCGGGTCATGCTGCTAGTAATTTATGCAAGACCTTTTCAGCTGTCGATCTTTGATTCTGACTATACGTATCCTTTTTGTTTTCTTCCAGGACGTGGCTGATCATGGCTCTCCACAACTTCGTATGGAGTATTGCTGCCATATATGGTCTGGACCCTCTTCTGTTTGTCTCGGGGTTCTTGATAAGATCCAGAGACGGATATGCAATGTAATTGGCCCTGATCTGGCATCTCGTCTTCAGTCGCTCTCTCACAGACGTGCCGTCACCTCTCTCTGCTTTTTTTACAAATACTTTCATCCCGCTCTCACCCTTTCACTGTTGAAACTGTTAAATGTAGACGTCTCTTCTACTCCAATAGCTTCATGTCTCGCACCACTCGCCTGTGGAACTCCTTTCCCTTTTCCTGTTTCCCTGATAGCTATAATCTCCAACTATTCAAATGTAATTGCCTTGATCTATTCACTATCCTTCTCTTCATCCTTTCTTCTATCACTCCTATTTGCTCTCGCTCCAAATCCTCTGTAAACCCTTGCGTGCTAGTGGTTTCCTGCCTTGATTTGGATGAAATGCTTAAAAAAAGCACTTTACGTTCCGGCATCTATTTATATAAGCTCGTCAGGTGGGTTCATGTCCCTTTCGCCTTCGGTATATCTTGTGAGTGTCATATTCTTCAAACAATCTGCCCTTGTAATATGTCCACGAAATTTCAACTGTCACTTTCAGACTCTGAGTATTAGCGTCCTTATTGTTTCTGCATTCCTAAAGACATTGTAAGTTCAAAAATTCTTAATTCCCTGTACACTTTATCGCCAAATGTTTTCGTCGCTTGTTTTGATAAAAATTCCGCTTGATGTAACCAAACGGAAGCAGTCATGTATTTTTAATTCGGTCTCAGTAGTAAAAACAAAACAAAAAAAAATATCGCCAGTGTTTTGATGTTATACCTAAGAAGTCATTAATAAAAACGAGTACTGAAAAGACATGGTGATTGTCAGCAGAGAACAACGGAGGTAAAAAAACACGTAAGAATCGTGTAGCCCAACTTGGTGAATAAATTCTTTATCATATTTTGTTCTTAACTGTTTTGCGAAGATACATAGCAGAGTTCTAAAGCCAAAGTGTCCTTGAAACATATCCAGACGATTTCTGGGTCATTGAATGTGGAAATGATGTTTAAAATCGTTGAAAAGCTGTTGTTTTTTTTTTTCGCGAAAGTTAATTTTAACACTTTTATTTTTTAATATTTCATTCTCTTTGTATCGAGAGCGTTAATGGTATTTATCATTTCTTTTACACATGAAAACACAGGATTCAGATGACGATTGCAAATGTAATAAGGGCATAATCTCACCAAGTTACGAAAAGATGAAGCAAATCAGCGTCGACAATGAGAATTATGAGAGAATACAAACGTTGTTTCTAGAAGAGTTTTATACGTATGGGTATATGAGCAGTTTTGAAACGGCAGGCAACATCTATCTATCTATCTATCTGAATATCTTCCTTTCAATCTGTTCATATCTATCTATCTATCTATCTATCTATCTATCTATCTATCTATCTATCTATCTGAATCTCTTCATTTTAATCTGTTCATATCTATCTATCTATGTATCTATATATCTATCTATCTATCTATCTATCAATCTATCTGAATCTCTTCCTTTCAATCTGTTCATATCTATCTATCTATCTATCTATCTATCTATCTATCTATCTATCTATCTATCTATCTATCTGAATCTCTTCATTTCAATATGTTCATATCTATCTATCTATCTATCTATCTATCTATCTGAATCTCTTCCTTTCAATCTGTTCATATCTATCTATCTATCTATCTATCTATCTATCTATCTATCTATCTATCTATGTCCGTTCATATGTAGGTATGTATCTATCTATATATTTATCTATCTATCCATGTCTGTTCATATGTATGTATGTATGTATGTATGTATGTATGTATGTATCTATCTATTTATATATCTATGTCTGTTCATATCTATCTATCTATCTATCTCTAAAGGTTTTATTTTTTTATGACACGTCCATTCAAGACATAGGCGATCATGGGTCTCCAAAGATTCCTTTCTATTATTATCTGGAAATTGCTATGACATCCTTGCAAAGATAAAGTGTGGTTTTCTCTCCCCTTCGCTGCGGTTTTGAATTCAGCGATGTGGTTTGTCTAGACTAGCTATCACTCAAGGCTCAAGAACCCAATATATTCTGCTATTTAACCCATATCTTGTGAGGACGGAGAGATGAGACAAGTTCATACTTTTCTCACAAAGGATTAGAACGAATTTGGACACAATTATAAGGTCGATTTTTGAAATCGGCTCGACGATTCCTCTTTCTGTACTGGCATCTGCTCTGTTGTACCCACGTATTTAACATTATCATTGCTTTGAGAAAGATTGCATCATCCTTGATTGCATCATCCTTGATTGCATCATATTTTTATCATGCCCGGACACTATTGTCTCGACTGTTGATTAGTTGTCCTACAGCCATTGTCAGCCATGGACGTTACTCCACGGAAGCGTACGAAAATTGTAGCTCTGCACGAACACAGTGGTAAGCTTTACCAGTGAGAAAATCAAAATACTATAGCCTGACACTGAAATTCTCCTGATTTAAATCCAATCGAGAATCTGTAGTCAATCTGCAAGGAACTACTTCGTGGAATGGACATACGAACTACTTTCGGGGTGTATAATGAAATGTGTTTGGCCTTGTAAAATATAGCACCATTCGTGTTTGCATCAGATTATCAACTCGTACAGACTCTATTTTCTCGACTGTCGATTAGTGTTCCTATGGCCATTGTCTACGATAGACGTTACTCCATGGAAACATAAGAAAATTGAAACGCTGCATGAATACACCGGCAAGCCTCACCAGTGAGCAAATCAAATCGCTATTTCCTGGCCCGGAAACTCTCCTGATTTAAATTTAATGGAGAATCAGTGGTCAATCTGTAAGGAGAGACTTTGTGGAATGGACATACGAAATACTAACATATGCACTGGGTCATGTTTTATTGCATAAATATGAAGAAAAGTAAATAATAATTATTCGTTTTGTTTGAATTAATTGGCACAAAGGTGTATATACTAAAGTGCACACAATAAAAGGCGCGAAAGCCACTCAAGATAAAAGGGTTACTGTTAAAATGATTATGTTGTGTGGTATGAATGAAAGACAAGATGGTTAGAAACAACGACAAGTAATATAATTAATCATTGTGGTAATATAAGATACGCAGATGACACAGTGCTGATAATAGATACGGAAAAGAAATTACAAAATCTCCTACAGAAGGTAGGAACAGAGAGTGAGAAGAAAGGACTAAGCATAAACTACAAGAAGACTGAATGCATGGTCATCAGTAAAAGGATAAGCCCGAAATGCTATCTACTTAATAATATAAGATACGCAGATGACACAGTACTGATAGTAGATACGGAAAAGAAATTACAAAATCTCCTACAGAAGGTAGTAACAGCAAGTGAGAAGAAAGGACTAAGCATAAACTACAAGAAGATAGAATGCATGGTCATCAGTAAAAGGATGAGCCCGAAATGCTATCTACTTAATAATATAAGATACGCAGATGACACAGTACTGATAGTAGATACGGAAAAGAAATTACAAAATCTCCTACAGAAGGTAGTAACAGCAAGTGAGAAGAAAGGACTAAGCATAAACTACAAGAAGATAGAATGCATGGTCATCAGTAAAAGGATGAGCCCGAAATGCTATCTACTTAATAATATAAGATACGCAGATGACACAGTACTGATAGTAGATACGGAAAAGAAATTACAAAATCTCCTACAGAAGGTAGTAACAGCAAGTGAGAAGAAAGGACTAAGCATAAACTACAAGAAGATAGAATGCATGGTCATCAGTAAAAGGATGAGCCCGAAATGCTATCTACTTAATAATATAAGATACGCAGATGACACAGTACTGATAGTAGATACGGAAAAGAAATTACAAAATCTCCTACAGAAGGTAGTAACAGCAAGTGAGAAGAAAGGACTAAGCATAAACTACAAGAAGATAGAATGCATGGTCATCAGTAAAAGGATGAGCCCGAAATGCTATCTACTTAATAATATAAGATACGCAGATGACACAGTACTGATAGTAGATACGGAAAAGAAATTACAAAATCTCCTACAGAAGGTAGTAACAGCAAGTGAGAAGAAAGGACTAAGCATAAACTACAAGAAGATAGAATGCATGGTCATCAGTAAAAGGATGAGCCCGAAATGCTATCTACTTAATAATATAAGATACGCAGATGACACAGTACTGATAGTAGATACGGAAAAGAAATTACAAAATCTCCTACAGAAGGTAGTAACAGCAAGTGAGAAGAAAGGACTAAGCATAAACTACAAGAAGATAGAATGCATGGTCATCAGTAAAAGGATGAGCCCGAAATGCTATCTACTTAATAATATAAGATACGCAGATGACACAGTACTGATAGCTGACACAGAAAAGAAATTACAAAATCTCCTACAGAAGGTAGCAACAGCAAGTGAGAAGAAAGGACTAAGCATAAACTACACGAAGATAGAATGCATGGTCATCAGTAAAAGGATGAGCCCGAAATGCTATCTACTTAATAATATAAGATACGCAGATGACACAGTACTGATAGTAGATACGGAAAAGAAATTACAAAATCTCCTACAGAAGGTAGGAACAGAGAGTGAGAAGAAAGGACTAAGCATAAACTACAAGAAGACCGAATGCATGGTCATCAGGAAAAGGGTGAGCCAGAAATGCGATTTCCAGGTCGGAGACATTAAAATCAAGCAGGTGCGGAAATTTAAATATCTGGGATGTGTTCTGACAGAGTACGGTAAGTACGACGTTGAGGCCCGAAGACGTATTGGGTGGGCCAAAGACACATCCAAAAAAGCTAGGCAGATTATATAGAGACGGGAGGATTTCGTTGGTAACAAAGGAAAGAACACGGATCTGTTACGTGATATCTGTCCTCCTTTACGGTAGCGAATGTTGGACGGTCACCTCAAAGATGAAGAAGACACTCAAAACAACTGAAGTATGGTTCTACAGAAGGATGCTAAGGATAACATGGATCGAGCGTGTGAGCACCGATGAGGTTTTGGAGAGGATGCAAACAAGGAGAAAGCTTATACTTAACATCAGGAGGAGGTAACTGAAATTTCTGGGACACGTAATGAGAAAGGAGGGCTTGGAGAATCTGATACTCACAGGTCGAATAGAAGGAAAGACAGACAAGAAAAAGCAACGCATGACATACCTAGTGGGCCTGGGGGAAGTAACAAAGGGACAAAATCTATTAAGAGCTACAAGGGATAGGAGGAAGTGGAGAGCCATGATCGCCTACATCCTAAAGGGACACTGCACATGAAAAGAGAGAGAAGAAAGAAACCTATCGATAATCTTGTAGAAGAAAGAAGCGATTGGGCAAAACTATCCACCTTGGCCTTTTAAGATATACAGGGTGTCCATAAAGTTCGTGCGCATTTAAAAAAAATATATAACTTTATTTGTATTTGCGATAGAAATAATCTGTAAAAAATGTTATAAAGTTTAATGTAACTAGTTTTAAGTATATCTAAAATAACTAATGTGATTTCAGGCATTACTTTAAATCAGTTGACAAATGTTTTCCGTGAACTGCAAAATCGTATTACCCTTTGTATTGCTAATGATGGAGGACATGTGGAAACTTAAATAAAATTTCAATAAAACCTTAAAAAATATAGATTTACTTCTTTCTAATCCTCTTTACAAATTATTTCTATCGCAAATAAAAATAAAGTTATAAATTGTTTAAATTGCACACGAAATTTATGGACACCCTGTATATATATATATATATATATGTGTGTATGTGTGTGTGTGTGTGTGTGTCTGTGTGTCTGTGTGTCTGTGTGTGTATATACATATATAATTACTCGCACACGCACATACTATCTATGAGTGACAGAGCTGATTTCAACTCGGAACTAATTTCAACTCGGAACTAATTTCTCCTCGGAGTTAATTTCAACACGGAACTAATTTCAACTCGAAATTAATTTCAACTCGATTTAAAAACCCTAACCCTAACCATAACTCTAACCCTGAGTTTCAAGATAAAATTAATTCCGAGTTGAAATTAGTTCTGAGTTGAAATTGCAAATACAAAAATTGATTTTCTATGGGTGCGTCCATTTTTGTTTTGTCTCGTACCGTATATATAAATCTTTCTATGTCTTTTTATGCTTATATATTAGGGGTAATTCGTGGCTGAGGTAGTAGTGTATTGGTTAATCTGGATAAAGTCCATGTATGGGGAAACCATGACAGTATGGAATAATCCCTTCAAACGGATTTGGCTAGCCTACAGTTATAAAATGTTTAAAGTGCACACGAAACTTATGGACACCCTGTATATTATATTTTAAAAGAAAAGAAATGATAATAAAATGCTGTCAACTTGCGGATTATCTTTTAGTATGTTGCAACAATAATGTATTAAAAACGCCTATAATAACCAGACAGTTACAACAGTTTTTTTTTTACTCAGCATTCTTCACTGTTGCAGTGGAGATCAGCTGATCGACCCGTTTCGCTAAGAAGGCTTCCGTTTTTCTCTTGCAAAAAATAAAAACAGCCTCTCCTCCGGAGCTGGTTATTGAAATCATCGATGTTAACTGGGAATCATAATGGAGGAAAATTAATAAGGAATTCGTGGAAGCATGTAAAAGAAATTATGCTTAGGCATAAAAGGATTTGAAATAGAAGTTGGAGAAGGATAATGACATTAAACGAAAGAGTTTTGGACGCCATTTTTATAGCTAGTTGGCAGACGATACATTGTTCTTGGTGTTTTTTTCGTAGCATTGTGCATTAAAGAAAATGTTTCACAAAAGCCTATCACAGATCATCGTTAATACTAAAAAACAAAAACAAAAGACAATATGATCTTCTAAGAAAGACGAAACCGACAACCGACACCAGAAAAAATGAAAAGAAAACAAAGAGAAATAGTCATGAGAATTGTCCACCAACAAAAGAGTTGCAGAGTAGAATAAAGGGAATATTGTGCGGTCAGAAATTATGATAAACAGAAATAAATCGAGTATATGTGCCATATATATATATATATATATATATATATATATATATATATATATATATATAATTTCCATGCCTGACGATGACTGAATGTACAGTTGAAAGTACTTGCAGATTAGAAAAAGAACTTATACAGCTTGTAGTTATTAAAAACAAGGATCATAAGATTCATCGAGTGGTTCGTAGGTTAATGCGACTTTAAAATTTTGTTTGCGAAGAGATTTCGCAATTTTATATCATTAACTTTACTAATCTACTGTTTGTATGAATGATTCATTGTAATATATATATACATATACATATATATATATATATATATATATATATATATATATATATATATACATATATATGTATATGAAAGACTGAAAAATAGATAGAAATGAACAAACAGATACATACTGAACAGAGAGAGATATGTATCAATCAACTGATATATATATATATATATATATATATATATATATATATATATATATCCGATGCGATGAGAATGAAAGTAATATATAAATTCCAACGTTCGCAGCGTTAATTCAAAAAAGAGCTCGATACAGATAGTAGAGCGATAATTATTTATTTATTATAAATTTATCATATAGACAAAACCATTTTACTCACAACAAAATATATAAATGAGAGAAAGGACAGATGAAGTAAAATTAAACTGTTCGTAGCATTTACTTATAAAAAGTGCTCAATACAAAGTAGAGCACTATATTATTATTATTATTTATATTATAAGAGATTATAATAAAAGCATGAGTGAAATCGCTACACAAAAACTTTCCTTTGATTGTACTTCTTCAGGCGATTGTAAATAACTGGCGATTAAATGTGCTTAAAGAAATTAAAACCAAAATGTCACCTCGTTTCCGAAAGTTAAAGGGTGGGGAACATAAGGTCAGAATTAAAAATAAACTTGTGGGTATGTCTTGATTAACCAATTAAATGTCACATCTACGCTAAACAGAAAAGTAAGGTGGGAGGGTGGAGGCGGGCGATATATTTTTTATGACACGATAAAACGTGACATAGACAGGTCGTCATTGACATTTGCAGGAAATATACCAACTTTCAACATGTTTTTAATACAATCGCTTTTAATCTTAATGTACCTAGTTTTAAGTATAGCTAAAATAACTAATGTGATTTCAGGCATTACTGTAAATCAGTTGGCAAATGTTTTCCGTGAACTGCAAAATCGTATTACTCTTTGTATTGCTAATAATGGAGGACATGTGGAAACTTAAATAAAATTTCAATAAAACCTTAAAAAATATAGATTTACTTCTTTCTAATCCTTTTTACAAATTATTTCTATCGCAAAGACAAATAAAGTTATAATTTTTTTAATGTGCACACGAACTTTATGGACACCCTGTATTAATGTGAGTTGATCCATTGGGGGTAAAAATGTTAAACGCAAACTAATTCTTTTTTCTTTATATTTTATGTTATAAAATTATAAGCATACGAACAAAAAATGGTGTCCCCGAGTTTTCCTCCATCGGTTGGGTAATTGCGAAACTAGAATAGAGTAGACAGTGCCGCGTAAGAAAATAAACTACATCTGCAAGCAAGTCCTCTGATAGGGAAGCTTTAAGGAGCGTGGAAACACTTCTTAATTTCTGTTGTTCCTATGTTCACCTTAACCCAAGGTGGTAGCACCCGTTTGGGTCCCAACTATGGGCAAATAGTTAACCGCGAAACTTTGGCAAAAATACTATGAAAGTATAAAAATATATTTTCATAGTAAAATTACCAGCAACACATTTTTTAAATAAAATTACTAATGCTCCCAAGAAAATTAAATTTCGACATTAAATGAGCCATAAGGAGTATCATCTACCATGTATTCAACTGTGAAAGCACAATAACATATAATACATTTATTATTTACAGCTCCCAAGAAAATTACATTTCGCTATCAAATGTGCCGTAAATCGTTAATATGCCTTTAAACAAAGAAACCCAACCCCTGAGTATCATCTACCATGTATTCAACTGTGAAAGCAGAATAACATATAATACATTTATTACTTTACAGCTTCAAAGAAAATTACATTTCGACATTAAATGAGCCGTAATGAGTTGATATGCCTCGAATCATGCAAAAACAATCCCTGACTACAGTAGGCGTTATATAAGACTAGTGTTACCAAAATTTGACCAATTCGATGTAGATATAAGACATATAGTGTTTCTAAGTTTCTAGTTTGACTATTGGATTTCACTGCCCCGAATTCATTTGGACTGTCACACAACATCTTGCAAATGTATTTAGTCTGCTACCTCGATATTTATATCCCTGTACAAATAAATCCTCTTTGTGAGCATACATACGCGCAACTCAACGACTGATCAACAATTAGCTCTCAATTTGGACATTAAGGAGTTGTAGCAGCCATTATCGACATGCCTAAACCAAATTCAGTCGGACAGGACAGCAGTGGCTTTGAAAGATGTGATAACTACGACTGCAATACAATGCAGTTTACAGGAAAACTTTCCTGCCAGAATGCTGAAATTACTGAAGGCCCTCTTTCATTCACAAATATTTAGAGAACAGAATTGAGTCACTCTCAGTCACTGTGTGTTTATCTAAATCTAAAAATAAACACGCTAAAATTCACCTTCATCCCAGCCGTGCGCCGACGGCTAAGTGGTAGAAGTTACGACTGACGCCAATTCAGTCGGGTTTCGATCCTAGGTAGAGGCAATCGGACGTCTAGACACACTGATGAGCTGTGAAACAGCGAAACAGTCTGTCTGTGGATGACAAAAATATTGGCTCCTTAAAAAATTAATTTCGGTTGAGCTCTGTGGACGTTAGGAGTGCATTTGTAAACAGTGACTATTAAAGCTAATATAGCATGACTCTTCGTCAGAATTGAGTCACTGTCAGTCACTGTGTGTTTATCTAAATCTAAAAATAAACACGCTAAAATTCACCTTCATCCCTGCCGTGCGCTGTGGATGACAAATATATATATATATATATATATATATATATATATATATATATACTAGCAGCGTTGCCCGTACTTGATTAAAAAATCGTACGACTCATATAGCAATCGCTATCACTTGACTTAAAATATTTTTGCCCTTCATTGCCTTTAAAGGAGGGCCCTTTGCCGTGCTGATGTTGCTACATGCCTTACTTCTTGGCTATGTCACACTGCGAATTTTTTCTAAGCTCTATACTAAACATTAAATCTGTTACGTAAAAAGAACTAAACAAAATGAACACAAAACGATCAGCTTAAAAAAAAAGGACTCGTAACTGGAAAAACCGAATGAAAAAACAATGTTAACAACAAATACTTTTTCACACTCAACGCAGTTCTGCGGAATCAGAATCAACGTTGAGTTTAAGCAAGCGAATGAGCCAATTGGAGTAAAGTGCCATGCAGATTTAAATTTTTCCCACTTGTGACGAATGCAGCTATCGATATTTTTTTGCATGCTAGCACGCTAGTTAACATTCGTGTCAGTCAGCTGTTGGCTCTCACGCTGGTCAATAGAATCTTCCTGCCAATTCGCGGGAGACAGCTATAGGATCTCACTCTGGTCAGTAGAAAATGGCCGCAAACTACATGAAAACTACCGTAGAAGCATGAAAAAGTCGATTATTTCCACTATCGATGGGAGTTGGGAAATGCAAAGTCGGTCTTGGCCTTTTCACTAACTTGGAGCATGTGCATGTAAATTTTGGTGCAAATCCGTCGAAATCCGCGACCGTGCATTTGTTACACACACACACACAGACATACACACACACACACACACACACACACACACACACACACACACACACATCCTGCCTTATATGTATATATATATATATATATATATATATATATATATATATATATATATATGGGTGGTCTGTAAATAAGCCCCAAAATCCTATGATGGGCTTTATCAAGGCATATGTAAGTATTTTATTTTGTGACAAGTATTTACACAGAGGTAAAAATTAAAGGGGTTACAGAGAGTGAGAATAAGCGTAAAAAGACGTGATTGAAGAAAGGATAAAGAGAATGATGGGGAATTAGATCAAGGCATCAGAAGATGTCGATTGACATTATATTTGAATATTTGAAGACTATAAATGTCAGGGAAGCAAGTAAGCGGAAGGGAGTTATACAGATAGGAAGTGTGGGATATGAAGCTATTGGAGTAGAAGAGATGGCTATATTTAACCATTTCGACAGTGAAAGGGTGGAACTGAGATTCCAACCTAGTGACACGCTTAAATTCATGCAGTTTGGGAACCAGCGAAAATAGCTCGTTGGAGCAGTTACCATGAAAGTACTTGTAGAAAAGAGAGGGGGAAGCGATAGCATGTCTGTGAGAAAGTGACTGTAGCCGAGATGCCAGACCAGGAGCAAACACATTGCATATCCGTTATATGAAATGGATTAAATGTTCTGTTCATGTGTTTATGCGTGTGTATTAAATCTTTTTTCGGATAGAGTGTACGTGTAAAGGGGGAAAGGAATAAAAAGAGGAAAAACTATTCTTAGCCAACGCGTTTCGTCCTCAGAGGTATCTTGAATATTAGTCGCTGATGAATCCTTAATAGAAGTTAAAGATGTTAGATTTATAAAAAGTTACATTTTGTTCAATATTCTATGATTCTGTCCGATTCCGATCCAAATTTGATGCCAATTTTTATATATATATATATATATATATACATTGTGTGTATATCAGACTATATGAAAAAAACTTGCATAAAATATATAGACAACGCTTATCTATATTATTTAATGAGACATGTATTAATATATATACATATATATATATATATATACACATACACACACACACACATACACACACACACATATATATATATATATATATATATATATATATATATATAATGAAAAGGCTTAAACACTAATATTGCATGGTCATAATTTATTCCATTGGAATCGTAAATAGGATCCAAGTAATCAGACCTACAAATTCAAAAAGAAAACAGAAAAAACAACTTCTGATGAATTGGATCGTATTTATGATTCGAATGGAATAAATTATGACCATGGAATATTAGTATTTAAGCCGTTTTATTATATCCTTACTCTGTCCTGGACATTGAGATCTATCTGGATTTTATCCTCTTGGAATTATTTTTTATACATATATATATGTATGTGCATATATATATGATTGCATATGTATGTGTATATTTACTACTAATATTATATATATATATATATATATATATATATATATATATATATATATATATATATATATATATATATATATATATATATGTATATATATATATATATATACTGCGGGTTCTAAAATTTCTCAAAATTAAGAAATCTTAATAAAAAATTTAAAAATGCAGGCATATTTCTAATTGCCCGCTGTCAAAACAAAATCCCGCTGATCAACCTCTGTCCATATTTTACCAAAACAAATTCTCTACAAACAACCGCTCAAATGGATAAAGACTTAAAATACAGAATCTTTTCCAAGTACATATCTTTAGTCATGGGGGACTGATGTTCAAGGATGAAAGTGATGCCTTTGAAGACGGAAATATTTTCAACAGAAAAACGAAGGAAATGAATTAAGCAAAGAAGTAATGAATACAGAAAGAATAAAAGAGAAATTCGATCTGAGCTGATAAAAAAAGAAAAAAAATTTTTCTCCAACCACTTGATCTTGTGAGATTAAGAAGAGACGCAAATGTCGAGACAAATGAAATGGACGGAAAAGCGTTGCTTGTACTAAAAACAAAATAACAATAAAAAGTAATAATAAACGAAAAGAAAAGAAAAAATAAAGGAAAAAATAAAACAGAAAGAAAAAACGTCCTTTGGAATAACATTTTCCAATGCAGAAGATGACATGATAAGAGAAATGAAAAAAAAAAACAAAAACAAATGAAAGAACGGTACAGAAAGGGGAGGTAACCATTAATTCAGGAACAAACAGCAGAAAACGCTAATTAGATATGAAACGATATCGAATGTGAAATTCAAAGTCTGTGTATTTTTCTATTTGTCTTTTTTTAATTTAAAAAAATAAGAACTACATATGAAATAAAAATGTGATTGTAAATTCTGATCTAGAAGAAAAGTCAATTTTCTTTTTACTTTGTTAAAAAAAAGTCTGAGAAAAACGCAAATATATAGACAAAAAAAAAATGTAAGATAAAAGATCTTGAAAATAAATCCGATTTATTTGCCAAGGAATGAAGAAAAAAAAAAGAAGAGAAATCGAAAGTTATTGCTGGCTTGCTTTGCCTTTTTAGTCAAATTATTCAAACCAATTATACATAACAATGTTTGATGCGAGAAACGACAACAAAATCGAGATAAACACGCAGAGATTACTTCAGTGCTGTTTCTTTATTTCGCACAAGATTCTTCTTCTAATAAAAAAGCCAAAAAAAAAAGAAGAGTAAGAAAAAATGTGGTAATTATATAAATGTTTGAACGGATCCATTTTTTAAACCATGTCAAAAATTCTGATTTCGCGCTAAAAGAATGCTGATTCATCTCTTTAAATACATATTAACACGTATTAATTAAAATATTAAAATTAAAATGCATATTAAAATTAAATGCATATTAAATTAAAATTAAAATTAAAAATTGAATTAAAATTAATTCAAAATAAATTAATTAAAAAAAATTTATTAAATATTAAATTAAAAATATAAAAATTAAATTTAAAAATTATTAAATATTAAAATTATTCAAATTAAAATAAATTAAATTAAAATTAAAAAAATTAAATTAAAAATGCATATTAAATTAAAATTAAAATGCATATTAAATTAAATTAAAAATTAAAATTCATATGAAATTAAAATTAAAAAAATTAAAGTAAAATTAATTCAAATTAAATTAATTAAATTACAATTAATTAAATATTAAATTAAAAATTTAAAAATTAAATTAAAATAAAAATTAATTAAATATTAAAATTAATTAAAATTAATCCAATGAAAATGAATTAAATTAAAATTAATTCAATTTAAATTAAAAATGCATATTTGGTTAAAATTAAAATGCATATTAAACTAAAATTAAAATTAAAATGCATATTAAATTAAAATCTTTAAAATTAAAATGCATATTAACTTATTTATTAGCGTTGTTTGTTTTAAGTTTGCCTAGTGCAAATGGTGCTAAACTAATATAACTTTAAAACTATACGCAAACCTAGACAATCGATAGTTTTGTTTATAGATGGACCATTTCATCTTCTCATCAGGGAAAAATTAGCGGCTCATTGCATATCTGAAGACCCGTATTTTTAACCGTTTTACTCCAAGCAAGGGGACTATCCCACTAGAACGCCGGAGTTAGGGGTTACAGGGAGTGGAAGAGAGGTCTTTAGTTGGGAGGATTTCAGGTAGCAGAAAAAAGGAAAAAGATTCAAGAAGACAGAAGATGGCGATTGATATTGCATTTAAATTTTGAAGATTGTAAGCAAGAAATCAGAAGGAAGTTCCACAGGTGGGAAGTGCGAGAAAAGAAACTGTCTGGGGAGAAGTGGTGGTTGTATCTCGGTAGTTGAACAGTTTTTATCGTTTCATCCCAAACAAGGCGACAATGCCACTAGAATGCATGGTGGGTACAGAAAGTGAAAGTGAAAGTAAAAGTGAAAGTGATAGGGAACAAGAAGATTAAGAATGTAGGGTTGGGTTTGTGGAAAGGAAAAAAAGGAACAGGATTCAAGAAGACAGAAGATGGCGATTGATATTGCATTTAAACTGTAGTTATCAGGGAAGCAGGAAATAGGAAGGGAGCTCCACAAGTATGAATAGCGAGAAAGAAAGTAGAAGTGGCAGTTGTATCTCGCTAATTCCACAGTAAAACGGTGAAACCTTGTTGCCAATTTAGTCGCACGATTAAATTCATTTAGTTGGGCAGCAGGGTTAAAACAAAACTCAGGAAGAGAAAGTGACTGATCTACAGTAAAAACGAATTTTCTTTTCGTCACGTAACAGAGTTCAGGGAGACTGAAGATTGACGTTGCATTTAAAATTTTGAACATTGTAGATGGCAGGGAAGCAGGGAAGAAGAGGAGGATTTCCACAGGTGAAAAGTATGAGAAAAGAAACTGTTGCTGTAGACGTGGCGTTTGCATCTAGCTAGTTCAACAGTAAATCGGTGAGACCTAACTGCTAATCTAGTTTAAAAATTATGTAGTCGAGGCAGCAAGGAAAAAAAAAAGCTTTTAATAATCCCCATAAAAATATTCCCATAGAAAAGATAGAGGGAAGCCACGTCTGGTCGGTGAGAAAGTGACTGAATTCGAGATACCGGGACAGCATCGATTCCATTACAGATTCTTCTTTGGATTTTGTCAAGTATCTCGAGATGTACCTCAGGAACAACAAACATGACAGGAATGCACGGACGGAATATAAATGTGGATTCTGACGATAAAAATGTTCTAGAAGGAGGCAGTGAACCAACATTTCTTGCAGCTGACTTAGAAAGTGATTCGATGTTGTTGCACCATTTCAGGATAGGGGAATACGTGAGGCCAAAAGGACAAAGTGTCTGGAGTTTAGTACCAACCATGCTGATTAAGATTTTTCTTTATAATATCAACGATTTTCCATAAATAAGTCCTACTATTTAACCCATAGCTAGGGGGATGGGATTTATTCATACCTTTCCCAAATATGTTTTATGGGTAAGTGAATCTAACGATCCCGACCGGAATTCGAACTCGACTCTCCGATTTTTTATTCCGTGCCTCTATCCACCCACACATTTTTAAAAAACACCAACGATAGCGAAAGACACACACACACACACACACACACACACACACACACACACACACACACACTAAAAAACACAACAGGAGAGTACGAATTAAATGTATTGGTCCACTCGTATAATATCGAGACATACTCTTTGGAAATTAGTACTTATTAGATCTTCCTCAATGTGTGACATTTGCCAGGATCAAAGAATATTGATTTTTTAAATAATTTCAAAAAAAGGACCATAAACTTAGCAAGTGATTCGATGTTCTCGCTACATGTCATGACAGTGGAAAACATGAGACCAAAAGTATAAAGTGTCTCTGTCCTGGAATTATAGTAACATCCATGATGATGGCGGGTAGAAGAGGGGAAATTGCAAAATGCCTCTGAGTTTAGAAACCCAAGCAACAAGGATGAGGCTGTAGAGACAGACACCGAAAAGATCATAGCCTGAACATGTTAACAACGAGGAAGTTTTACGGGAAAGGGGGAAAGAAAAAAGACACGTATATTTACAATCGTATTAAAAATACAATTGAAATTTTGGGGACACATAATGAGGAAAGAATGCCTAGAGAAATGATCACTCATAGGATATACTGAAGGCAAGAGAAGCATGGTGAAAACAGCGCGTAAGTTTCTTAAAGTAAAAAAAGTCATAAGATTAGGGGCAGAATGTAGGAACTAAAAGAACATTTATAGTTATACCCAGAAAGAGATAATGGAACTTTCTGGGATAGATATCATGAGGAAAGTGGGTTTAAATAACTTAACACTCACTCGAGATACTGAATGTTTGATTTTGCTTATGGTCTATCAACCATTTTTGGCTTAATTAAAACCAAAATACATTTTGGATTGTAGGTATAAAGAACTTAACACTCACTGGAGATACTGAATGTTTGATTTTGTTTATAGCTTATAAACCATTTTTGGCTTATTTAAAACCAAAATACATTTTGGATTGTA
This sequence comes from Acanthosepion esculentum, assembly GCA_964036315.1. Taxonomy (NCBI): domain Eukaryota; kingdom Metazoa; phylum Mollusca; class Cephalopoda; order Sepiida; family Sepiidae; genus Acanthosepion; species Acanthosepion esculentum. Next base: position 25,021,438 of record OZ038511.1, on the reverse strand, counting down.
GTTATAAAGAACTTGACACTCACTGGAGATACTGAATGTTTGATGTTATTTACGGTTTATCAGTCATTTTTAGTTATTTAAAGCCGAAATACATTTTGAATTGTAAGAATAATTCTATATTTTTTTGATTGAGTATTCAATTACCATTTTATAGAAGAGCTATGATTATTCCAGAAATAATTCCTATATTTAAATAATGCCTTATGAATTTTTTATGATATCAATGATTTTCCATAAATAAGTCCTACTATTTAACCCATATCTAGGGAACAGGATATATTCATACCTTTCCCAAATATATTTTACGGGTAAGTGAATCTAACGATGCCGACAGGAATTCGAACTCGACTCTCCGGTTTTTCATTCCGTGCCGTTACCCGCCCACACATGTTTAAAAACATCAAAGATAGGGAATACACACACACACACACACATGCACACACACACACACAAACACATACACACACACAAACACACACACACACAAACACAGACACACAAACACACACACACAAACACACCCAAACACACACACACACACCCAAACACACACACACACACACACACACAATAATCAATAATATATATATCATGAGGAAAGTGGGTTTGAAGAACTTAACACTCACTGGAGATACTGAATGTTTGATTTTGTTTATAGCTTATCAACCATTTTTGGGTTTTGGGGTCATTTAAAACCAAAATACATTTTGGATTGTACCTCTAAAGAACTTGATGTTATTGATACTGATGTTATTTACGGTTTATCAACCATTTTTGTGTTATTTAAATCCGAAATAGATTTTGAATTGTAAGAATAATTCTATATTTTTTCGATTGAATATTCCATTGCCGATTTTTCAGAACAGCAATGATTTTTTCCAGAAATAATTCCTATATTTCAATAATACATTAAGAATTTTTTTATAATATCAATGATTTTCGATAAATAAGTCCTACTATTTAACCCATAGCTAGGGGACGGGATATATTCATACCTTTCCCAAATATATTTTACGGGTAAGTAAATCAAACCATACCGACAGGAATTCGAACTCGACTCTCCGATTTTTTATTCCGTGCCTCTATCCACCCACACATTTTTAAAAACACCAAAGATAGCGAAAAAACAAACACAAAAAAAAAAAAAAAAATACAGGAGATTACGAATTAAATGTATTGGTTTACACGTATAATATCTGGAAAAACTTTTTCGAGACATACTTTGTGGAAATTCGTACTCATTAGATGTTCCTCAAAGCGTGACATTTGCCAGGATCAAACAATATTGATTTTTTTAATAATTTTAAAAGAAGGATCATAATATCAATAAAGTGTAAAATCGTTATCGAACTTTTTCAAAGACTTATCTGTACTTACAAATGTCAAGTTTCCTTCCGCCATTGCTTTCAGCGTATCTTTAAAAAACATTCTGAACTTTTAAAACTTTTGAAAAAAAAAATGTTTTCGGTTTATTCTTTTTTGGAAGCACATGCACAAATAATTATTCCTCTTTTTATGATTGACTGATTCATTTTCTACGACTTATCAACCTCTATGAGTTATTTAAAGCCAGAAAATATGTTTAGATTGTAAGGATTTTTTTTGAGATAATAAAGTTTTTAATGATAAAAATCTGTTGAAATTTTGTCTAATCCTCGTCGCCAAAACGTTGTAAGCTAGGGAAGGTTACTGAACAAAGGTTACTGAACAAAATAATCACACGAAGGTTGGTAATGAACGATAATACTTAGGACAAGAACAGCACATATAAGATTCGCCAGCGGCGCGTAGAAGTAGTCAACTACTAGAAGTGAGTCAAGCGAATTCCACAATGAATCTCCAATTGCAGGATATCTACCAACAGCCCCACGCGGTCAGATATGTCACAAGGCTAAATTTAATGTAGTGTATCCGAGCCCATAGGCTCGGCCAAAATTTTCCCGTAGACCCCGTATAAAACGCGGTCGGGTAGCTGTTTCCCAAGACGAAACTCTGACATTCGACATCGCCTCGTCCGTGTTCCTCTCTGCCCGGAAGCAGAGAGTTTGACCAGCACAGCTGGAGACGAATCTCCAAATGTAGACCAACATACAGCATTTACTACTGTATTTATATGAATGCATTCATACCCATTACCGTCCGTCGTTATGCTACAATAAAGTCTTACTAATTAACCCATAGCTGGGAGAGAAGAGGTGGATTCACTTGTGTAAGGTCTAATGAATGTAAATCTAAAAAAAATATTTTAAAAATATTATTTTGTCTATTTTTTACGATTGAATTAGACTACTTAATTAAACTACTTAATTAGACTGTTTAATTAGACTACTTAATTAGTACTGGCGAGAGATTGTATATGACAAATAGTTTATTGGTTGATTTGTTTTTTACAGATTATCAACCTTTTGCAGGTGATTTAAAGCCAGAAAACATCTTTTGGCGATAATAATGATTTCGAGATACATGTCTTATCAATTTACCCATAGCTGGGTAGGGGTGAGAATGGGTGGATTCATACCTTTCCCAAGAGTATTTGTACGTAAGTGAATATAACGAACCTAACAGAAATTGAAACTCGGCTCTCCGAGTTAAACTTCCAAATAATGACCGTTACACCACTCACACATCCAAGCATACACCACTTTTTATTCTCAAGCAATCACCCATTTAGCTATCAATGACGCAAGCACAGTTTAAAACCTGAAACTTTGAAATAAATAAAGTACAGGTAACTCTGTAAAAATCAGCGATCTATTTTAACATGTACCGATATTATGAACATGGCCACCTCTTAACAAAAAGATAAAAACCTATATTTAACAACTCTGATAAATGGCGAGCCTTGAGGAATGTTTAATGAAGGCAAATCAGAGAAATTATTTTTAAAACATACCCTACATTGAGTGGACCAGTCTACTTAAGAAGTGACGACAGAAGATTGTAAATGACAAATAGTTGTTTGGCTGATGTTTTACAACTTGTTATATAGGAATAAAGTGTCGCTGCCGACACTTGAGTTTGAACATAGATCGCCAGTGAGCAAACACAGTCGATCCCATTATTGAATTAAGTAGACCACGTGACCATAGAGGAAATGCATAAGTAGAGAGTAGCGTGACGTCTTAACGATCACTATTTCTAGTCTATCCTCTATTAGTATACGGATCACCATTTCAAGTATATACTATTTCTCTACTATATTCACTATAATATTACTTTATTACCGTCACTAGACGGATTACTGTTCGACCGAGTATTATCGAGCAAGTACTATTAGTGCGAGTGCTGTTCGAAGGCGTCTGACACCAGCATCGTTCAACGGCGTACTATAGTTGTATCTGCGATTACAAGGTCTCTACTACAACAAGCATTACGAAGTGACAAAGAGTATTCAATGACAAAGTTGGCAACGAGTGTCTTTGACATCACAAAACAGCTTTAAACCCTTTGCAGGAAATTTAAAACCAGAAGACATTTTTTGGCTATAATAAGTGTTTTGTGATACAAGTCTTACTAATTAACCCATATCTGGTGGAGAAGAGGTGGACTCTTATCTTTCCCAAGGATATTTGCGCAAAATAAATAATAAGTAATATTAATAAGTAAATATAGCCAACTCAACGTGAATTCGAACTCGGCCCTCCAATTAACAATTCTGAGCCATTATCCATTACAACACTCTTACATCTAAGCTTACAGCACCTGGTATTCCCAAGCAGTGACCCAACTAGGTGTGAACAGGCTCGGTGATTTTTTTTTAACTTCGGTGATCGCACGGGAACCGGTATTTCAACGCGAGAACAAATATGAACGAAACAAGAACACATATGCATACAACTAGTTGAAATTGCTCGTATATATAATGAGAAAAGGGGGCCTAGAGAATTTAACACCCACAAGACATAATGTATGCAAAAGAAGCAAAAGGGAAAGGGAATGATAAACAACGAATTTGTGTGAATGAACGACAGAAGAGGGATAAAAGGGAACGGTAACGATTCAAAAGTCACATACAGCAATAAAACTAAGGAAGTTGTGGAGAGTCATGATCGCCCAGGTCATGGGGTGACACGGTACATGAATGAAGATTGAAGAAGAATGCGCAACGCATATTTCGCCCCAAAGACCAAAGAATACTTTTCTTGATACATTAAAGAATTTCACCTAATTTAAGGCTCGAAAGCCACTCAATGTTTCCCTCAATACGACATGTAAATGTTCAATTTCATAAACCTTCCTTCCGCATTATGTCTTCTAGAGATTTCAACTGTCACTTTCTGATTCTAATATGTATCCATTTTGTTTCCCTTTTCCTTAAAGCTTCCTCGTTTCTTACACGCTTCATTCAGGGTATTCTCAGCATCCTTCTGTAGAACCCCATTTCTGTTGTATCAGATCTCTTCTTCATCTGCTTTCACATAGGATGATTGATATTGTACAGCTGTTCAGAACACTTTACCGTGTTTTTAGCAATACATTTTTCTTACTACTTTGTTTAATTTTTGGAAGTCAGTCATAGGCGACTATGCGTCTTTCGGTACATGACTGACGAGGCAGATTTCTTTCTGCGGTAGACCAGTTGCCACCCAAGGCTATAGAATATAGTCATGGATGTCAAATATATTTCCCTATAGCTGTGGGGAGAAGAAGATGATTCATAACTTTCCCGAGGGTATTAGCACGTATAATGGATTCGACTGGAATTCGAACTCGGCTCTCCGATTGTCCAATCCGAGCCGCTATCCATTTCTCCACCGTGTCCCTCTTTTGGAAGGCATTTTGCAATTCAAATGCGTGTTTGGATGTCTGCGTCATATTTTCCATCGTCTTTTAAAAACATCTGCCAGATATTTGAACTTGACAATCACAGTGTATAGCTCGCATATTGGACTGTTTTAAATTGATAATCAGTCATATCTTTTTGCTTTCCTTTGTTACTTATTAACTTATCTATGATTTTTTGCAATATCTTCAGTCTACTGTCTGTGTCTGTCAACAGCACGCTGACATCTGTATTATCTCGCTGAAAAAGTTTGAATATCGCTGGCAAGAAGACGTCTTTTCTAATTTTTTTTCTCGCAGTTCATTTCTATCCGTATACAAGTGGTTTAATCCTCATATATATTAGGTCATCCCATAAGTTCTGTCCGAATTTTAACTTTTTGTTAAAATGAACGAAATTTAAAGAGTATTTTATAATGTCTAATGGAGCTGAACATTATTTTTATGTTCAGATGCATTTAAACTGATCAAATTTTATTTCAGAGAACAATAAAATTAAATTTTGTTTGATTGAAACCGCGCTAACATGGAAGTACCCAAGAATTATTTGAGGCACATAATGCTTTATGAGTTCAAGAAAGGAAACTCAGCAGTCGAAGCGGCTAGAAACATTCACTCAGTATATGGAGAGGAATGTGTGAATGAAAGAACTTGCAGAAGATGGTTTGCAAAATTCAAGTGGTGGAGATTTCACCCTTGAAGATGAAGATTGAACCGGACGTCCAGTTGAGTTTGATGAAAAGCTTCTTGAAGCAGCCCTTAAAGAAAATCCTGCTGTATCAGTTGAGGAATTGGCAGCGGTTCTCAGTTCAAACCATACAACTGTTCATCAACTTGGAAAAGTTCCTAAACTTGGAAAATGGGTGCCTCATGAATTGTCTGAAAACAACCTCAAATCCCGAGTTGACATCTGCTCTTCTCTCCATTCTCGCCAACTTGTCTCACCTTTTTTGGATAGACTTGTGACTGGCGACGAAAAATGGATCTTTTATCGAAATTTTAAGCGTCGTAGACAGTGGCTTGGTAAAGGGGAAGGACCCCAGCCACAGCCGAGAAGGGAACTTCATGAGCAAAAGTTCTTCTTTCAATCTGGTGGGATTGCCAAGGAATAATGCACTTTGAATTCTTACCACCTAATGCAAAAATTAATGCTCAAATATACTGTCAGCAAATAGAGCGTTTGAACCAAGCTTTGAGGGAAAAAAGACCTGCTCTAGTGAATTGAAAACAGGTGATGTTTCATCAGGATAATGCGCGACCACACACAGCAAGAATCACGTCACAAAAGATCGAAGAACTTGGGTGGGAGAAAATTCCTCATCCACCTTATTCTCCCGACCGTGCTCCTTCAGACTACCATTTGTTTCGTAGCTTACAGAATGATTTGGAAGAAACAGCTTTTGTAACACAGGAAGAGGTTAAAACAGACATTTGTGAGTTCTTCGAATCAAAGCCAAAATAGTTTTACAGTAATGGAATTAGTAAGCTTGTTAATAGATGGAAAGAAGTCATAGATAATCAGGGAAAATGCATTGTTGATTAAAACTGTAATTAAATGTAACATTTGGTCACTTGTTTTTTTAATTCAAAATTCGGACAGAACTTATGGGATGACCTGATACTATGAATTATTCTAAAAAAAAAAAGCTTACGTTTTGCCTGGTCAGGACGTGGCTTCGACACTGAATCCTAGATTCAGCCTGAAATAACATCGCAGCTTCCATCATTCTACCCAGTTGACTGTTTTTGAGGAGAGCAAATCGAAGTCCTTGTTCCCAATGATTATGTTCCACTCGAGATGGCTACTTCACGCCGGTGCCTCGCTAAAGCCACTTGACATATCTTTTCAGTTTCGTGTCCCCTTAATGCTTTTCCAATGTCCACTTCTGCGGAAAGGATCTGGGCCCCATGTAGCTACTTCAACGGACGCTGGAACTGCTCCTCGCCTCGCACCAATTCAAGCAAAAAAAAGTATTCACTTAGTGTCCGTCGTAGAATGGAATTCAACCAGGGAGAAAGAAAAATCCAGTTAAGGATCAATCAAGTTTTATCCACTGACAACAATTCTTGGATACTCCGAATACAATTTTTTCTGTTATGTTTGTATATATATATATATATATATATATATATATATATATATATATATATATATATATATATATATATATATGTATGTATATATACACCCAAGTATAGGATTGGTGTATACGGAATATTTTCCAATAACCAACAAATACTATTCTTAAGAAGACACCAGAAGTGTTGAAACAAAATGGCTATTTTTGTAGTGATTTTATAAAATTTTTATGTTATAATTTTCGAATAAATGATTATATATATATATATATATATATATATATATATATATATATATATATATATATATATAGCACAGGTAATAAATCCGTTGGTATATAATCCTAGTAGATCCTAATAATATAAAATATTAAAACTAATACACAAAAAAGAGCTCAATATTATAACAAACCATATAAATTACACAACAGAGAAATCCAAAATCATGAGGTAATTTTGGATTTATCTGTTACGTAATTTAATATATATATATATATATATATATTTGTGTGTCTGTGTGTGTGTGTGTGAGTGTGTATGTATGTATGTATGTGTGTGTGCGCGTGCGTGTGCGTGATATAACGATATATAATTTTGTATAATTTTATATATTAACAAACAATATTTAGAAAAATAGTATGACAAATTGGAAAAGTTTTTGTTACGCGTTTAATTCTTTTTATGATTTCAGCGGACTTGACGTTGCCACATCTACACATGCGCACGAATCGAGAGACGCTGGTAGTTTCAAAATGTTTGAAAGAATATTTTTTTGAAAGAATATTTTTTTGAAATAATACTTTTTTCTATCTAGCCAAATTCATCCGTAATCTTTTTTCTTCTCTTTCTTTTACTTTTGTCCCTGACCATCCCACATTGTAACAACAGAAAATCTACCAAGAATGGTGATATATTGTAAGAGACTGGATGCAAATTTACCGTGGCGGAACTAGCGATCATGGAACTTTCCAGACATTTTCGACTCAGTGGATTATATTCTCTTTTAATCAAAGTACCATTCCCTATGCCAAAATTGTGGTTAGTTTCGGTATGTTGACAACCAATGCGTTTAGCATGTTGTTTTTTAAAATGTTCCTTTTGTGTTCATATAGTCGTTTGTTTGATGTTGTAAGAGCCTGGACGCAAATTTACCGTGGCTGAACTAGCGATAAAGGCATTTAGAGCGAAGAAGCAGAAAGGTCTACACCTGGGGAGTAAATAAAGAGTCCAGTTAAACAAAGTCATCGATGGTATCCGGATAGAGAGACACGTGAAAAAAAAAGTTCAAAATATTGTGATAATAACAACAAAGATGAAGACATTAGTTCGAATGTAAATATCTATAAATCCTCATCTTTGAAATTCGAAGAGTAAGCTGTAAGAAATCAACGGTGTTACTTAAGGATTTCTATTTTGGGTTTATCAGAACTGTAGTGTAAGTTTTCGCTTTTACATTCACACGGCCTGAATAGCGATACAGAACTGAAAACATGGTCATGCTGAAAATAGGTCATATAGAGTTTATGAGCCCTACGGTAAACGTTTTTAAAATTAACTGCTATGCTTCGAAGGGCTACGTTCGTGACTGGATGTTAAAATACTACTGGTCACAATTGTGGCCTTGAAACACAAAATTCAAAAAAATCTCTAATTTGATTGGCTGTTAGAGATGTAATTTGGAAATCATTTATGATATTTACTGGAATTCCAAATTTACATATTCCCGCGTTATAACACGAGAATTTTTAGCCTTTATCGACTATTGATTCAGGGAAAATTTTGACTCTTTCGAGGGAAAACAAAAATTCAAAATGGCGTCCTCACTAATAATAACAGATGATTGAAAAGACCAAAATAAGCTTATAGTTAAAGACTGCTTTTTTTCCCCCAATCATTTCACCCGAAGTAAGGCAATAAAGTCACTAAGTTTTACTGAGTGAAAAAGTGTATGAAAAAAAAGAAAGAAAAAACATTATTAACGCTTTGAGTCCTGACCACCGCTTTACCGGTGTTAGAGAAAAATGACGTAATGCTTATCCACCGGTTGAAAATTGGTAGAGAAAAATGATTTAATGCACATCTACTGGTTGAACGGTGGGTAAACAGATGCAACTATTTTTATATCTACCGTGAAACATTACATATCAATTATTTGCGAATTTTGACTGAGGAACTGAAGCAGAAGTTTAAAATTGTTCAGGAATGCAAGACTCGAAAGTTTAAGGCGAAGGAAAAATAAAAGAATAGGAATTAAGGCAGAAGATAACGACTGACATTGGAATACAATTTTTGAAATTCAAAGATAAATGGAAAACAAATAGCCAGAAGAGAGTCCCACGAACGAGAAGTACGGGAGAAGAAACTCTTAGCATAGAACTTACGGTTATATCTACAAATTTCAACTGTAAAATGATGAATCCTAGCTGTCAAGTTAGTACTACCCTTAAATTCGAAAACACATCTTTGTGTGATGAGTGTTTGCTAATCCTTTAAAAGGTTGAAATATATCATTAACGAGATGTTACGTTTATAAGTGCTAATGTTAAACAAGTAAATTTTTTTGATGTTAGGTTATCTCATTAATGATATTTCAATCTTATATGAAAAATAGTGCCAACCCAATTTTAACTACCCTTTATCTGTAATCCAACATATACATTCGTCTGTAGAACGTAGGATTCCAACCACTCATCGGAAAAATATTTTATAAATTAGTAATTAGCGGTGTGTATAATAAAGTATAATAAAGTGTTAAATAGTATAATAAAGTATAATAATGTATAATAAAGTGTTAAAGAATAGTCATTATAAGTACGCTGAAATCAAGTTTAAAAAATATGATGATAGTGATCCAAAGAAAAGAAATAGAAATAGGTATTTCATTTGGTACCCCCCATTTAACCAATTGGTCAGTACTAAGTTAGGCCAGAAGTTCCTCAAATGTTTGATAAACATTTTCCTAAAAGTAACCCACTTAGTAAAATATTTAACAGAAACACATTAAAAGCAAGTTATAGCTGCACCAGTAATCTTGAGAAGATTATAAAGTTACACCATAATAAAATTTTAAACCAATTTAATAATCTGGATCATAATACAAGTTCCAAGAAAAATATTATTAATGATACTGGCCAATGTAATTGTTGGCATTCTGACCAATGCCCATTGCCAAACAAATGTTTAACTAAATCTCTTGTTTATCTTTGTATTATCTCTACAATAGAGAACGCGACGGTTAAAAATTCTATATTGGTAGTACTAAGAATTCTTTCAAGACTAGGCTGAATCAACATATCTTGTCATTCATCAATAGTACTTACAGAAATAATACATCACTTTCTAAATATTTTTGGAGTTTAAAAGATTATAATAAACTCCTAAGGTGAAACGGAAAATCTTAAAAACGGCAAGGACATGTAGATCTTTATATGAACCCTGCTTTTCTGTGCTTACATGAAAAATTGGAAATTATCGCATTCAATAAAATTCCTTATTAAATCAAAGAAATGTATTAACAGCAAATTAGAAACAGTTGACCTTTTACCTTACAATTTAGTTAAACTTTGGAATTTGATTATGCTTTTTCTTATATTGTAGTTGTACTTCCTTGCACCATATATGGCGTAACTTTATATTTGTAAGATTGATTTGGATTTAATGTAATTTTGTATTAATCTTCTGGTATTATTAGTAACATCTTGTACGGATGTATTTTTACTTAGTAGGTATTTTTCATATTTTACATTGATTGGTTAGTCCTATTGTATGAAGAATCTTTATTCAACAGTTGCATATTAATTTACCAAATAATTCCATACGTTTAACTGATTTACTAGTTTCTTAAAGAAGCTATTTATTTATTAGCTTTAAAAAAATTATGTAGGAAATTCGCCATGCATATAGCTTCTTTAGCATTTTCTTAAATTACCTCTTCGCCCCATTTTTATTTCTTAAGGACCGGCATTGTCTAGTTTATATAATTTATGTAACCATTTGCATCTGCTTTAGTTCACGTCTGGCTGCTGTTTGCTTAGTTTAGATTTAACGTAGGACATATTTTAGTTGTTGATCAGAGTAAAGCCCACAAACCCCTCTTGTTTTCATTTTTTCGTAAAACGAGGTGGTATTTTGCTTTTACATCTAAATAAATCGTACACTGGACAGTAAATTAAAATCGGCTGATGAGATGCTTTAATACGCATTGAAACACGACTTCAATTGTGTAGCGATTTTGACAAGTTTTCGGAGTATTATCCTAAAATAAATAACATTGCTCTAATTTGTACTGAGCCCTCTTTTAAATTAAATGTTACGAATGTCGAAATTGTACGTTATTCGTTCTCATCCTACCTGCATATATATATATATATATATATATATATATATATATATATATATATATATATATATATATATATATATATCATAATAATATTATAATATATATAATAATAATATTATGATATATATATATATATATATATATATATATATATATATATATATATATATCAAATGGAATTATATCACTTTTGAAACTTTATACAATTTACAGCAATAAATGACAACGTGGGCTAACACACAGTCACAGATGCAGACACATACACAAACGTGTATATATTTATTTATATATATATATATATATATATATATATATATATATATAAATATATATATATATATGTTACCTTATAGATTTTAAATTTAAATATATAGTGAGCCAGTGAGAATCATTTACACTTGCATATATAATTGCAATATATATATATATATATATATATATATATATATATATATATATATATTTTATGTATATATATATATATATATATATATATATATATATATATATATATATTCTCCATCAAGACATTCATTTCTGTAGTTCACTGCTACCAGAAAGCATATTTTTCTCCTGATGATGGCCATGTTGGCCGAAACTGTTCGAGGAATCTAAATGAAATAACAATAAAAACGAAAGAATATTAATATACAACCCAGTGTGTCTGAAGATTTTAATTTTTAATATATTTTATTGTTCAATATATATATATATATATATATATATATATATATATATATATATATATATATATATATGTCATAATAATTCATCGAGTATACAAAAGAATACTCAATAGGAAGCATTGAACGCCCGCTTCGTAGGTTTTGGGACTCATCAGTACCGTTATAATACAACGCAACAGGGGTAAATCACAAAGACAAAAATGCTATTTCAATTTACCCTTGAAGATGATCTTAGAAAATGTCGAAAGTATTTCGGTTCAAAACAACTATGGCGCCTTCCTTGGTGAATTTCATCTTAATATCAAGAAACTGATTAAACAACTCGAAAGGATCAGTATAAAAATAAGTTGACACAATATCTTTCAACGAAGCATGATTGGATGAAGATATACTTCCTGAATATACCCACACATATGTGTGTGTGTGTGTGTGTTTGTATGTATATGTTTTGTTAGTATATGTCTGATTAATGTGAGTAAGCGAACGACAAAATGAAAAGCTAGTGAATCGTTTAGGAAAACGTCCCTTTTTGCAACGAAACGTGATATATATCCACTTGATTACCCACAGATATATATATAAATATATATATATATATATACGAAGTATATTTTAAAATCCATACTCTTCCACATAGATTATCACAAAAGAAGTTTGATCATAAAGTTCCACAGTGTATTATCTCATATATGTGATTATGGGATTAATATTCATCACTTAATTAAGTGCATTGACAAGAAATAAATTATGCTGACAAATTAAGTTTTCATTATTAAGTGGAAAAGCTAATGATGTCATCTGAACGTTGGCAGCCATATTATCCGCGTTGTTAACGGATTTTTACGAAAGGAAAATAGAAGAGAGATTAATATATGGTAAGTAGAGAAATAAATATAAAATAATAGAAAAAAGAAAGACAAAGAAATAATGAATAAAGAACGGGAGAAATTAGTAAAAAAGAGGAAAAGGGGAATTTAAAGAAAGCAAGAAAAAGAAAAAAGAATTTTAAAAAATAAAGAAGGAAAGAATGAAGGAAAGAGAGATGGAATCTGAGAAAAGAAAAGAAGTTAATAACGAAGTGTAAAGAAAGACAATTTAAAAATGAAATAAATGGAGAAAAATATAGAAAAAGAGAATTTAAGCAAGAAAGAGATAAAATTCAAGAAACCAGCAAAAGAAAGAAAGAATGAAAGAAACAAACAAAGAAAGAAAGGAAGGAAGAAAGGAAGGAAGAAAATGAGGGTATAAGAAGAAACAAAGAAAAACTAATGAATTAAAGTGTTATTTTAAGAAAGGAAGAAAGAAAGAAAGAAAGAAAGAAAGAAAGAAGGGAAAAAGAAGAAAGAAAAAGAAAGAAAGAAAGGAAAAGGAAGAAAGTAAAAGGAAAGAAGAAAGAAAGGAAGGAAGAAAGACAAAGAAAGAAAGAAGAAAAGAAAGAAGAAAGAAAGGAAGGAAACGGAAAGAAGGAAAGAAGGAAGGAAAAGAAAAGAAGAAATAAAAAAAGAAAGAAAGCAAGGAAACGGAAAGAAGGAAAGAACGATGGAAAGGAGAAGAAAGAAAAAGAAAGAAAGAAAGAAAGGAAAAGGAAGAAAGAAAAAGGAAAGAAGAAAGGAAGGAAGGAAGAAAGAAAGAAGAAAAGGAAGAAGAAAGGAAGGAAGGAAACGGTAAGAAATAAAGAAAGAAAAAAGAAAGAAAGCAAGGAAACGGAAAGAAGGAAAGAACGATGGAAAGGAAAAGAACAAATAAAGAAAGAAAGAAAGAAAGAAAAAGGAGGAAGAAGAAAGAAAGAAAGAAAGAAAGAAAGAAAGAAAGAAAGAAAGAAAGAAAGAAAGGTGTTAAAAAGATAGAAGGAAAAACTGGATTGTAAAAGAAACATAAACCAAAAACAATCGTGTTGGAAAAATAGAAAGTGAAATTGCGGCTGTGGACATTTTTGGATGCGCCATTCCTGGGCGCCATTCATATTGATTGTCGTGAGAGTCGAAACAGATGTCAGCGCCGAATGCTGCTGAGGGCAGCGTACCATTTCGTGCGTCACTTCATAAAATGATACTTGCCTCAAGAGAAAAAGCGTCTGTTTGAAGAGAAATTGTGAGAGAGAGATAAACAGAGACATAGAGAATGAGAGAGAGAGAGAGAGAGAGAGAGAGAGAGAGAGTACAGAGAAATAGGAATCTGGAGTAAGAGGTAAGAAGAGTGCGTGTAGAGTGAATAGCCGAAGAAGAGAAATCACATTCTAAAGAAAAAAGGAAGTGAAAGAAAGAAAGAAAGAAAGAAAGAAAGAAAGAAAGAAAGAAAGTGAAAAAACATAACTGGAAAGTTCTGGAAAATGGAAAACAAAGGAAAGGATATGAAATGAATTGAAAAGAAAGAAAGAAAGATAGAAAGAAAGAAAGAAAGGAAAAAGAAACACGAAAGGAAAATAAATAAATAAATAAATAAGGACAGAAAGAAAGAAAGCTTCAAGAAAAGAAAGAAAGAAAGAAAGAAAGAAAGAAAGAAAGAAAGAAAGAAAGAAAGAAAGAAAGAAAGAAAGAAAGTGAAAAAAAAAACGAAACTGGAAATTTCTGGAAAAGGGAAAACAAAGGAAAGGATATGAAATTAATTGAAAAGAAAGAAAGAAAGAAAGAAAGAAAGAAAAAAGAAACACGAAAGGAAAATAAATAAATAAATAAGGACAGAAAGAAAGAAAGAAAGAAAGAAAGAAAGTGAACGCAAAAAAACGAAACTGGAAAGTTCTGGAATAGGAAAAACAAAGGAAAGGATATGAAATGAATTGAAAAGAATTGAAAAGAAAGAAAGAAAGAAAGAAAGAAAGAAAGAAAGGAAGAAAGAAAGAAAGAAAATAAAATGAGAGAGGAAAAAGAAACACGAAATGAAAATAAAGAAAGAAAGAAAGAAAGAAAGAAAGAAAGAAGGAAAGAAAACAGCAAGAAAGGAAAAGAAAGAAAGAAACGAGAATGAAAAAGAAAGAAAGTAAGAAAGAAACAAAGGCAGAAACAAAGAAAGGAAAAGAGATTAAAACAAAAGAATTGGATTAGAGAGATGGACTAAAAAGAAAAAATAAATAAATAAAAGAGGTTTGAATTCGGCAGCATAATGTCGGCGAGGTGCAAAGATTTCTTGGCCCAAACCACTGAAGGTTTTAAAATGACTAACCATCAAAATTGTACTTTTTTATTATTTTCTTGGTCTTACAGAGAGCATATGCCATCGTTATCAGCATCCTAATGTTTGTCAAATTGTACTTTTCGGAATATATGCAATATACGACTTGATTTAAAAATCGCCATGATGATACGACCACATTATTTACGCCTTTGAATATAAATAACGTTTTCTTTTTTTGTTATCTGACCTGAACAACGTGTCAAGCACCGTCAATTTTGCGGGATTCTCAACAGAAATCTTTCCTTAAAAAATGACTTCAGCAACATTCTATAAGAAGACCATTGCAAAAAGAAAAAAAAAGAAAAGAAAGAACAAAAAAGAAAATGGTCGTATCCGGCCGTTGTGAAATACATTCCTCTTAATCGAACGCGTTTTTATTGTTTGTTATTGTCTTCCTTCATTTTGGTAATAATGGCCTTTAAAAAGCATTCACATTCCTCCAGTGTTGAGGATAAAAAGCAATCTTCATTGAATTGAACCGCTCACTGCAACCCGCAAAAGCAATAAAAAATGGTTGACTGCGACAATTGCGTGAAAAAAAAAAAGAAAGCTTTCCTTCTTGAAAATTTTATGATGGGGTTAGAGAAAAGGTGCGTAGACATTTATTTATTCTTTCATATGTATTCTCTTATATTTTTTTTAATTTTATGCTACTTTTCCTATTTCCTTCATAGCCTTTGTTGCTTTAAATCTAACTTTATTGGTTTTTTTTTGTTTTTTATCTAACTTCATTGTTTTTTTTGGGGTTTTTTAAAATTTTCTGTCTCATGCTTCTTACAATAAGTTTTTTTTCTTTTTAATTACTGCTTTTCTTGATGTTGTAAAAGAACTCGTCATTTTTTATCAAGCTAGTGTTATAAAATTGCTAGTGTCACGAGTTTTTTTGTTTTTTTTACTTAGTGCTCTAAGTTTGAAGCCTTGAACAAGACGTAGTAAAATATGACAGATCATTATTTCTGAGGACATATCTTTTAAAATCTATTTCCCCCCTCGTTTTCATCGCTGTTTCTTTAATTCTCTCCCATTTTCTTTTCCTATATTTATTTTTTCTTATTCCTTCCTTAATGAAAAAAACACACCAGATTTTCCATTCTCTTTCTTAATCATCGTATTTCATTAAAATTCTAATTTTCTAACTTAAAATATTTTTTTCTCCGTTTTCGTTTTATTATCTCGATCGCTTCACACGAATTTGATCTGTTGCAATTGCCATTTCTTTATCAAATAATTAATATATCGCTGTATTTTACTGCTACACAATTACTATTTCTTTGGTTATGTTTTTTAAGATTCTCACCCCAAGCAAGGCGGGAGTGCCACTAGCACGCAAGGGTTTACAGAGAGTGGGATCCTAGAGTAAAAAGGCGTGATAAAGGTAATGATGAAGAGAAGGACGGGGAATAGATCAAGGCATCTGGAGATGTCGATTGACATTGCATTTGAATACTTGGAGATTATAGCTATCAGGGAAGAAAGTAAGAGGAAGAGAGTTCCACAGACGGGAAGTTAGAGACATGAAGCTATTGGAGTAGAAGAGACGGCTACATTTAACCGTTTCGACAGAGAAAGGGTGGGCCTGAGATGCTGACCTAGTGACACGTTTAAATCCATGTAGTTTGGGAACTAGCGAAAGTAGCTCTTTGGAGCAGTTACCGTGAAAGTACAGGGTGACCCCCCCAAAAAACGGGAACTTTTTAACAATCTAATAAAACCAAGAGTGATGGAAGAAAAATATTTAATTCATAGTAATTGAAACCTTAAAACATGCCATTTAAGAAACAATGATGGAATTTTCATTTTTTTAAATTACGTCCTGTAGATGGCGTCCTCCTGTACGAATGCATTCTTGAAATCTGCTGTTGAGATTCCTCATTGACTGCTGCAACATCTCAGCTGGGATATTGTGAATTTCATTCTCGTTACTAAAATGGCGAAATGTTTACTTGCTCAAGGTCACTGTCTCGCAGTGTTGCCACTTGCTCATGTCTGGCAATACGCACTTAAAAAATTCCCGTTTTTTTGGGGTCACCCTATATTTGTAGAAAAGACAGAGCGATGAGACGGCACGTCTGTGAGAAAGCGACTGTAGACGAGATGCCAGATCACGTCCAACCACATTGCATATTCGTCTCTGGATTGTGTGGGGGACCTTAAGACGAACAGCGGGGGCTCCAGATCATATATGACAGCAATATTCCATGCAAGGGCGAATGGTTGATTCATATGGCTTCAAGATGTAGACGTTCAGACAGTCTTTCGTGTTATATCTGTCCTGGAGGCCCCCCTACCTGTAGTGCCTTTTGGAAGTTAAGCTCGACTCAAACCTCAAGTGGAACCCGTACATACGATTCATTTCTAAAGATGCTGGAGAAAATGGTCGGATCCCAGTACCTCTCTAGTAAGTACTCAACTCCTCCTGCTATCCTTATCTTTACAAATACGAAAATGGAGTACTGCTGACATATGTGGACAAAAGCTGCCCAGTCTTCACGTTCCAGTATCGATAGAGTTTAAAAGCGTTTACACGTCCTTGTGGGCGAATGAATTATTTTCCACGCTACGACCCCTTTTCCACAGTGGCAAATCTATCGTTATTCTATATACTCTATATTCCAAACATATCTGAATAAACTGCGCCCTGTACCTCTCACTATGTAATTCTCTACCACGAATGTCTCTTGGGCCTTTTACAGGGTGAACATTATCATAAAGAGATCTGGGTACTGCCAGGACTTCTTCGGGAAAATAATCAAGTGCTTTCCCATTGCCTTCTCCTCGGTTTTGAATTCAGAATTTTGCTTCTCGTAGACTGTTTGCAACCCAAGGCTAGCAAGTCCAATCTACTCTACTATTTAATCTATAGGTGGAAGGAAAAAAGATTGTTTCATGCTTTCCAAAACGGCATTAATTTGAAAGTTGCCTCATAGATCTCGTGGTAGAAGTTTGGAATTGGGGTGGGAGCAATATTTTGGCCATGGAGTTTTTCAACCTCTCTCCCATAGAGCTTATTAAAACAATCACTTTTATTAATTTTGCACTTTTAGACGCTTTAAATGGGTTATAGGCAACCTTCTATTAAGATCCTCCTTTTTATTGAATACCGAGAAAAGTCCCCAAATGCTCACTATTAAGATACCAGTTTTATTAGGCACATGCATAAGATGATTTATTACGTTATTTATTATTTATTAGGCACATACATATGAGTAAGATAAAAATTAAATTCGATTGTCGCTTCAACTTTCTCCGATGGTAACCGGTACGCTACCAAGCCCCAAATGCCAATTATTACTTTTTTTACAATCCTAATTATAATTTTATTTTCGTAATTATCTCCCCTTTATTTCCGTTAGGTTTTTATATCAAGCGCGAAGAGGCGTTAATCTCGTCGTCCGCGGGTTTTTCCTGTTTCACATAAATTCTATCGATACTTCATTTTTGACCTAAAATTTGTATTTTCTTTTCATTCCGTTTCTTCGTCTATTTGTTTAACCGCTCAACCGAAATTCACGTTCTTCCATGTTTTTGTTTTTTTTTTGTTTTTACGATTCATCTTTTCCTTTTTTTCCTGTCCGACGCAAACGAGCAGTGGAATCTTCTCCGCTCACAGAAGCGGAAGAATTTGAATTTTACTGTTCGCATTATTACGGTTCTCGCGACTGATTCAGTCAAAAAGAAAAAAAAAGAAAGAGAAAAGAAAAAGAGAAAGAAGAAAATGAGCATTTTTTCAAAAGTTATTATTCGACTTTTTTTCAATGGGAGCACGTAAGGGTCATATAAAATGGTGTTTTGCTAGCCAATTTTCGTTGTATTCAGCAAGTATTAGAATAAGTAAATATACAAAACAAATAATTCGAAAATTCCTAAGAAAAAAACCCAATCAAAACAAAACAAAAAGGAAAGAAAACATACAAATGTATGAAAAAACAACAAATGATACCAGAATTTCCTTATTGGCTGAACCAGCAGCAGCGGAATGAATAACGTTTTTCCTTTTTATCTTTTATTATAATACCCAAAGAGAAACACCTGATAAATTTATGCTTCTCAAATTCAAGGAGTTGTTAAGTGTGACTTCAATGACATACGACTTGTTCACTACCAACACTTAATATAAAACAAAGAAAATCCCATCTCAATTCAAGTGCCATAAAAAATTATCAGTTGTACTTTATCAGATTTGTTTTTTTTAAACATATCACGCCATGAAAGGCAGTAAAGCCACTAAGACACAAATGTTACTGAGTGTGACCGAACAAGAAACAAAGAGAAATATAAGGGTATGAGAAGAATAAAAGGCGAATCAAGACAATAGATAGCGATTGACATTGTATTTAAATTTTTGCACATTATAGTTGGCTGAAAAGCGTTGAGTCGGAAGTGAGTTCCACGCTTGAGAAGAGCGAAAAAAGAAACCCTTAGCATAGAACATAAAGTTACATCTAACCAACTCACCTTTAAATTGATGAGATCTCGTCGCCAGTCTGGTACTGCGCTTAAATTCAAAATGTCGAGGTACCATAACGAAGTAAACATCCGAACAATTACCATGAAAGTATTTATAGAAAAGGCAGAGAGAGACAACCTTACGGCGGTGGGAAAGTGACTGAAGCCGAGTCGCCAGATCATGAACAATAATATTGCTGATTCTTCTTTGGATTTTATCGAGGAACTCAAGCTAAATCACAGGGACACCGGATGAATTGACAAATGGTAGACATATAGAATATGTATGATTCTGGAGAGAAAAATTGTCTCGCACGACACTGTGAACTGTGCTGGCCTAGCAATGAATTCAATATAGTCTTCATGTCAGTTGAGAACGTTAGGCCGAGAAGGTGCAACGTGTCACTTTACTGGCGGTTAGCATCAGCCTGCAGGAAAATGAAATATATATATTAAATTTTACTGGTCATCTGAACAGTCCACTAAATAGAGTTGGGTGAATGAATCGGAAGAGGCTACTCAGTTCACCTAGCCATGTATAGCGAACCTTTTATTAGATGTCGAGGATGTTACAGACAAAAATGTATACATGAACATGGACAAACTATAAATGTAGTAACATACCTACGGACGATAATGCGTATGTCCCCATTCACATAAATACAGTAGTAAACACTGTATGTTGGTCTTCAGTTGGAGATTCGTCTCCAAATATGCGAGGCTATGTCGATGGGAAGTCTCGTCTCGGGAAACAGTTACCCGACCCCGTTTTATACGGAGTCTACGGGGAATCTTTGGCCGATCCTACAGCCTCGAATACCTCACATTAAATTTGGCCTTGTGCCACATCAGATCGCGTGAAGTGGTTGGTAGATATCCTGCCGTTGGAGATTCGTCTCCAGCTGTTCTGGTCAAACTCTCTGCCTCCGTGCAGAGAGGATCCCCAGACGAGGGTATGTCGAACGGCACAGGCTTGTCTTGGGAAACAGCTACACGACCCCGTTTAATATGGGGTCTACGGGGAATTTTTGGCCGAGCTTAGGGGGTCGGATAACGCACATTAAATTCGGCCTTGTGCCACATTTGACCGCGTGGGATGGTTGGTAGACATCCTGCAGTTGGAGATTCATTGTGGAATTCACTGGACTCACTTCTAGCAGTTGACTACTTCTACGCGCCGCTGGCGAATCTTATATGTGTTGTTCTTGTCCTAAGTATTATTGTTCATTACCAACCTTCGTGTGATTATTCTATTCAGTAACCTTCCCTAGGTTACAACAATAAATATGAATGCTTTCGTATATTTTAATTAACATGGTTAATGTTTCAACAGATTTTCTCTCTTGTTTCTTTTTATCGGAATCTTTTCAGATCGAGAACTCTGAGTCGGTTCTTATCAAACCTTTGTCTCAGAATATAATATTTAGGACCACACCTTAAAGTTACTATTTTCAGTCAGTTTCTTTTTTTCTAGACTAGCTGCCAGCCAGGGCAAGAGAGTTTTCACATCTATTTAAAATCTCGTGTACACCAAAGTTTAGCAACATCGACGTAGATGGGTAACAAGCATTAACAATTGATCGTTTAGCGAAATAGAATATTTTGTAAAGTTCTACAATCGATGTAGAACAAATGGTAAGAGGTGTACTGGCGGAGTAATTGAGGGATCGGAGAGCCGAGTTCGAATTCAAGTCGAATCCATTACATTCACTTACGTGCTAATACTCATGGGAAAGGTATGTATTCTCTTCTCCCACTCCCCAGCTATGGATAAATAACAGGTCAAACCAGATTCTATAGCCTTAGATGGCAACTGGGCTACCGCAGAAAGAAATGGCAACCTACTGTGGGTAAAAAATCTGCCTCGTCAGTCATGTATCAAAAGATACATGATCACCTAAGCGTGTATCACGCAGGGCACATAACTGACTGAAATTCACTTACATGCTAATACCCTTGAGAGGAGTATGAATCCTCTTATTCGCCTCCCAGCTATGGGTAAAATAGGAGGACAGGTCGGATTCTGTAGCGTTGGATGGCGACTGATCTACCGCAGAAAGGAATGGCAACCTACTGTGGGTAAAAAATCTGCCTCGTCAGTCATGTATCAAAAGATTCATGATCGCCTAAGCGTGTATCGCGTATGAAATTCACTTGCATGCTAATACTCTTGGGAAAGGTAGGAATCCTTGTCCTCTCTCCCCCAGCTATGGGTAAATAACAGGACACACCAGGTTCTATAGCCTTAGATGCTAACTGGTCTACTGCAGAAATAAATGGCAACCTACTGCGGGAAAAAATCTGCATCGTCAGTCATGTATCGAAAGATACATGATCGCCTAAGCGTGTATCATGCTTGACTGAGGAAACTGGACATAGTCATATTTTATGAACTACTTAAGGAGACCACAAGAAGTTTTAAGACGAATAATAGCCTAACGGCCACATAACATTGAAACGTCTATACCCGTGCGATCACTCAAGTTAAGCAACGTCGAGCTTGGTCAGTATCTAGATACGTGACTGCTTTGGAATACCAGTTGCTGTAAGCTTGGATGTATGGATGGTGTAATAGACAATGACTTGGAAATGGAACCCGGAGAACAGAGTTCCAATTCGAGTAGGGTTCGTTATATTCAGTTACGTGCAAATATCCTTGGGAAAGGTAAGAATTCACCTCTTCTCCCTCTAGTTATGGGTTAATTAGAAAAAAAAATCACAAAAACATTATTATTTAAAAAAATCTCTTCTGGCTTTAAATAACCCGCAAAGGGGGTAAAAACTGTAAAACACGAATGAACCAAGCAACTATTTGTCATAAACAATCTTCTGTCGCCACTAATTAAGAAGACTGGTCCACTCATAAAAATACAGGGACTTTTTAAAAAATTTTTACTTAAATAATTTTCTCCAAAATAATTAAGAAAAAAATTTCTATTTAAATAATTTTCTCCAAAACAAATTTAAACTATTTTTCTGGCTTTAAATAACCTGCAAATGGTTGATAAGCCGTAAAAAACGAATCAGTCAATCACTTAATAGCGAGTCCGATAGGTTTAACTAAGTAAAACTAGCAGCTGCTCTCGAAAATAACTTCCAATCAGTTGTTAACTGAGGCAAGCAATAACTTGTAAATTGTAACGCCTCCGAAACGGAGTTGTTATCCTTTAATCATCATAGAGAAAAAATTGTCCTTCATATTTGTCCATATTGCTGATGCTAACCTCCAGAAGAACAATTCATTGCGTCTTCTTTATCTCGAGTGTTCTACTGATATAAAGTGATTATATTGAATCATTTTCCAGGCTTGCTGCTAAGAAGGTTGGTTCGCTATGACGTGTCAGACAAATTTTCTCGTCGAATTTCATCTTGTACATTTATAAATCTGTCATTCGTCCGTGCATTGAATATCATAGCCAAATCTGATCTAGTGCTCCGCTTATATATCTCGAGATTCTCGACAAAAGCAAAAGAAGGGTCTGGAAAGTTATTGGTGCTTAACTGGCATCTCCACATCAATCCTTTTTTACCGCCATGACGACACTTTACTCAGTCTTTTCTCTAAATATCCTCATGGTATTTGTCCTAATCAGCTTTACGTCTTGGTACGTTGACTGCATGAATT
The DNA here is from genome assembly GCA_964036315.1 of Acanthosepion esculentum. NCBI lineage: Eukaryota > Metazoa > Mollusca > Cephalopoda > Sepiida > Sepiidae > Acanthosepion > Acanthosepion esculentum. Next base: position 24,998,307 of record OZ038511.1, on the reverse strand, counting down.
TAAGCGTACTGCTAGATTGGCAATTAGGTCTCGTCGTTTTACTTTTGAAATAACTCGCTGCAACCGTAAGTTCTATTCTCGGATTTCTTACCTGGAGAACTCATTTCCGATTTCTTGCTTCCCTGCCAAGTACAATCTTAAAAAATTTAAACGCATCTTTTTTTTACGAAGTCTAGTCTTTTATTTTCATTTCTTCTCACAAAAGTCTTCTCATTCTCTTTCATTCCCAGTAACCCCTCGGGTTTTAGTGGCATTATTGCCATCTTCTTTCTTCCTGAAATCTGTTATTTAATTGTCCTTTCTCCTTACTAAAGTCTTCTCATTCTATTTAATTTCCTAGTAACCCTTTGCGTCTTAGTGGCATTGTCGCCATCTTCTGTCATCCTGAACCCTGTTCTTTTATTGTCCTTTCTCCTCACTAAATTCTTCTCATTCTCTTTCATTCCCGAGTAACCCATTGCGTCTTAGTGGCATTGTCGCCATTTTTTGTCATCCTGAAACCTGTTCTTTTATTGTCCTTTCTCCTCACTAACGTCTTCTCATTCCCTTTCATTCCAAGTAACGCCTCGCGTCTTAGTGGCATTATTGCCATCTTCTGTCTTTCTGAATCCTTTTTCTTTTATTGCCCTTTCTCCTCACTAAATTCTTCTCATTCTCTTTCATTCCCAGTAACCCTTGCATCTTAATGGCATTATCGCCATCATCTCTCTTCCTGAAACCTGTTCTTTTATTTTCATTTCTCATCATTAATGTCTTCTCATTCTCTTCCTCTCCTATTAAAGTGTCTTAGTAGCATTATCGCCTTCATTCGGGTGAAATGGTTTTAAAAATAATAAACATTTTGAATTAAAAAACGGTTTGTACTTTTCGGAGATCACTAGTAGATTCAGTTGTGACTTGATAGAGGAGTTTCTGTTGAGAAGTGAATTCATGGCAAACGTATATTTTCTACTAGCCGGGGTTGGTAAACAACGCAAATTAAATTATTGATGTAAGTAAGTTCCGTTTAAAAGAATATATTTGATATGGATAAGCCAATGCATTTATATTTAATATTGCCCAATTATGGAGTTAATCTATTTTCAAGTAGTGATTATGTAATAAAACATTCGTCTCACCTGGATAAACATTCGTCTCACCAGGTAAGTCAATTTCGTATTTAGGATAGGTTGGTTGTTTCGTTGTTTTTATGGCATATTAACCTCATTTGTGTCATTTAATGCCATCAAAATATTTTGAAATAAATACATAGCGATAGCTTGGTAAAAAAGATGTGTATATATACATATATATTTGAACCATTTTTCACTTACTTATATTTATGAGTAAAATCAACATGTATTGCTGGTAATATTTAAATTTCAAAAACGTATTGATGGTAATAGTTTGTTTTTGTCAAAAAATAATTTCTGGTAATAATTTTTTTCAAAGTATTTCTGGTATTAAAACCTATTTTTACACTTTTATAATGCTTTTTACCTCAGTTTCGGGGTTAACTATTTACCCATAGCTGGGACCCTAACAGGTGCTACCACCCCGGATCAGAGTGGACCTGGGAACACCAGCAGTTAAGAGGTAGTTCCACGCTCCTCAAAACCTCCTTATCAGAGGCTTTTCTGTTGGACGTAGTTTATTGTTTACCCTGGACGCGGATGTAGTTTATCCTCATACCCGGGACGCCCCATTGGGTGGGGGTCTTACCCCCTCTGCAGAGGTGCAGTCAGCGCATTCTACAATCGCAGCCGACAGAGCGGTATAGCATAGGGACATTGCTTTTAGCCATCTTTTGAAAGATAACTTTGTTAGATTGATCAAGTGCGATGGCACAACGCTGTAAATATTTCCTTATTCTTAAATTCTGTTTTTAATCGAGTTTACCACAAGAAAGGGAGTAAAGCCACTCGGACACAAGTGATTACTGGGCGTGGAAGAAATAGAAAACAGAAAATTTATTAAGGAGGGAGAAAAAAGGAAGAGTAATCTGGAGGATAGTAGATAGCAATTGACATTGCATTTAAATTTTTGTAGATTAAAGTTAGCTGGAAAGCATGGAATCGGAAGGAAGTTCATGGGGACAGTAGACATTGGCATTGCATTTAAATGTTTGCAGATTAAAGTTAGCAGGGAAACCTGGAACCGAAAGATTGTTCCACAGGCGAGAATAGAAACCGTTAACATAGTATTTACGGTTCCATCTAAGAGTTCAAGCCTCATAGCGAAACATCAGGACAATTGCCATGAAAGTATTCATAGAATATCAAAATGAGGTAACCTTACAACGGTGGGTAAGTGTCTGAAACTGATACGCCAGATCGGGGTCAATAATATTGTTGATTATTCTTTGGAATTTATCAAGGAACACTAGATAAATAGCAGAAGCCCCGACCATATGTCGTGGCAATATTCTGAGCATGGATGAATGGTAGATTTATAGATATGTAAGATAGATTCTGGAGAGAAAAATCGTTTAGTATGACACAGTGAACCAACTTTCCTAGCAGGTTACCTAACAATGGATTCAATATAGTCTTTCCACTTCATATTAGCCGAGAACGTTCGCTCATGAAGGCACAGCGAGTACTCTTTTGGAGGTCAGCATCAGCCATGCTGAAGTAAGGCAGAGATGGTTCTCTGAGACGATTAATAGAGAGCAGTGTAGTTTTGGATGCGTTAAAATTAACAAGGCATTATTTATCGCAGTTAACAAAAGACTGGATATCAACCGCCATTTTGACCTTATCAAAATTGCTATCGTTGCAGGAGTACATGAACGTGCTTTTCGAAATATTTTTTCTATAGGAATTTGGATGGCATCTAACTCACCGGGAAATATCTAAACCGACTGGTACTTCCGGAAACACTAAGGTTCCCCAATATGTGCCTAGGGGTTCTGCGTTAAACTGTAAATTTTGTTTAATTTGATATTCGTAATTTTACTATACACGTACAGCATATTGTTTGAAGGTCTTTGGTTGTTTTATTATAATAATGAAGAATCTTAAACCATTTATAAAATTTAAATGCAGAAGGACGTGTATCTATGTTTCATAGACTACGCAAAAACCTTCGACAAAGTACGACAAAAGGATTTGCTGGAACTGCCGATATATTCGGGAAAGATATCAGAATAATCAAGACCCTATACTGGCAGCAAAGAGCATGCATGCGCATAAAGAACGAGTTCAGAGAATATACAAAAATAGAAAGGGGCGTAAGGCCGGGATGCGTCTTCTCACCCGACTTATTCAACCTATACATCGAGACAAGAGAATTGGAAACCCTACCGGGATTTAGCATTGGCGGTTACAATCTTAACAACGTAAGATGACACAGTACTGTTAGCAGACATGGAAAATAAATTACAAAATCTCCTGCATAAGGTAGCGACGGAGAGTATGAAGAATGGACTAAGCATAAACTGCAAGAAAACAGAATGCAATGCCATCAATAAAAGGATGAGCGCGAAAGGCGATTTGCAGGTCTAGAACACCAGAATCAAGCAGACCCGTAAGTTCAAATATCTGGGAAGCATTCTGACAGAGGACGTTAAATGCGACAGCAGACGTATTGGGATGGCCAAGGACGCATTCCAAAAGCTGGGCAGAGTATTACGAGACAGGAGGATTTCTTTGGTGACAAAGAAAAGAATATGGTGCTGTTACGTGCCATCAGTCGTTCTTTACGGCAGCAAATGTTGGACGATTTCCTCAAAGATGAAGAAGAGACTCGAAGCAAAGGAGGTATGGTTCTACAGAAGGATGCAAATCATGAACCGAGGGTGTGAGCAACGATGAGGTCTTAGAGAGGATTCAAATAAGGAGGAGGCTTATACGAGGGTCATTCAATAAATAAGGTGAATTTTTCGGTATAAGGACTTCTAATACAGATAGAAACTTACTCTTTTTTATTTTTTTTTGTTTTACTTCTTTTTCACATGGATTTAATTTCTTTTGCAGATTAAAAAAAAACTTTGAGAGTTTTGGCGATTAACATAAATGGCCGACCAAGAAGCATGCTCCAGGATTGAACAGCGGCCAGTTATCAAGTTTTTGGTAGATGAAGGGTGCAAACCAGTTGAAATTCATAGGAGAATGTCAACTGTGTATGGTGCCACATGTTTCAGCCAAAAAATATCTACAAGTGAGCTAACTTGTTTAAAGAAGGACGGAGCAGTGTTGAGGATGAAGACAGTCCTGGGAGGCCTACAGAAGTGATGTCTCCTGAGGTGATCGAATCAGTCAATGACCTCATTCAGTCTGGCAGAAGGGTGACAGTGGATGAAATTTCAAGGACTTTGAAAGACATAATAAACAAACGCAGGGGTCATCAGTCAGAAGGTGTCATCTTGCATCATGACAATGCAAGGCCTCACACAGCAGCCCAAACGGTACAGACCATCAACGAGCTGGGCTGGGAAGTGCTCCCTCATCCCCCTTACAGCCAGACCTTGCCCCTTCAGACTTCCCCCTGTTTGGTCCCTTGAAAGCGTTCACGAGAAGCACGAAGTTTAAAAGTGACGATGAAGTCAAAAGTGTTGTGAGCGACTGGCTGAGAAATCAGTCCAAAGATTTTTACGCTGAGGGAACACGGAAGTTTGTGCAAAGATGGGAAAAGTGTGTGACAGCGCTGGGAGACTACGTTGAAAAATTTTTAAAAAGTAAGCTTCTATTGTATTAGAAGTCCTTATACCGAAGAATTTGCCTTATTTATTGAGTAACCCTCGTACTTAACATCAGGAAGAGGCAGCTGATGTTCCTAGGAAATATAATGAGAAAGAAGGACCTGGCGAATCTGATACTCACGGATCGAATAGAGGGAAAGAGAGACAAGGGTCATAACGCATGATATACCTAGCGGCTTTTAGTAAGTAGATGACAGAACGTGGTCTTGGGGAGTTGGCAGAGAGAAGGAATTTGTTGAGAGCTGCAAGGGATAGAGGGGGGTGGAGACCATAATCACCTACATCCTGAAAGGACACGGCATATAGAAAGAAAAGAATATGGCGTCTATGTAAAACCGCATTCACTAGTGGAATGGACTGAACCTGTAAGTAGTGGACTCGTGTATAATTGAATGGCCTCTATATATTAAGGTGAGTTTCTAAGCGTAGCTTAGATGTGGCACGAAGCCGAAAGTATGGGACACCCAGTGAGAACCAAACTTACTGCTCAGTCGTAATTTGATCTATCGAGACAAACTTGTTAACCATTACACCACGCCGAGTTGCCCCGATGCCTATATATTAGGTTTATCACGTAAAGTTTTCTAAAATTATAAGAAATAGTTATTAACAATAGTAAAGAATAATTTTTCTGCAGGGTTCCCTGAGAGATGAAAACTATTTCAAGTGTTCCAAAAATAGAAAATAAAAGGTTGATGAACGTTGGTCTAAACTCTCTAATGAATACAAATGTCTTCTCTGGCCAATGGTTAAAAATGTCTTCAAACGATGGAACCGTAGGTCTTATAGAAGACCATATTTCCTCAGAAAATATAGACAGGCGCTAAAAAAATAAAAAAATAAAAAATGTCTACCAAGGTCATACAAACAAAATCAATACTTTAGATATTGGCGCTACTTAATAACAAAAAGAGCTTAACCAAATCACAAAATCCTCATCACTTGAAGACTTCCAACAACAGTAAGAACCAAAATTGGGAACATGAAACTGGAATATAAAGTAATGATATAACCGGAAATACTTACATGATTTGGACTTTATTCACAACGTTTCCGCCGTTGTAAGCTCTGGGCTTCTTCAGGTGATTGGATCTCTGAGGTAAGGTAGTATGATTACTTATATAATTTACATTATTCAGACTGTCATCCTCATCTTCATTGCCATATTCACAATATTTCGGCCGTAGTACGCCCCGGCCTTCTTCAGGTAATTCGATCTCTGAGATGAGGAATTATAATTACTTACATTATTTACATTATTCAGACTGTTATCCTCATCTTCATTGCTATATTCTCAACGTTTCCGCCGTTGTACGCCTTCTTCAGGTGACTGGATCTCTGAGGTAAGGTGGTATGATTACTTATATTATTTACATTATTCGGACTGTTATCCTCATCTTCATTGCTATATTCTCAACGTTTCCGCCGTTGTACGCTCCGGCCTTTTTCACTTGATTGGATCTCTGAGGTGAGGTATTATGATTACTTACATTATTTACATTAATTGGACTGTTATCCTTATCTTTATTGCCATATTCACAACGTTTCGGCCGTTGTAAGCTCTGGGCTTCTTCAGGTGATTGGAATTTCGAACAGAACTCCATCGTCCACTGGGGTAGATGCTTCTTCCGGGTGTCTTAGTTACTTCCCTTTAGCTCAACTCTCCAAAATTTGGTTCACCACTGCGGTATACTGGTATCGAACTCACAACTCTTTGGATTTAACTAACGCTTTTATCCACAGGGCCATGGTACGTGAATTTTTGGGACTTATGAAGCTAAAAGTTGTGAATATGGCAATGAAAATGAAGAAAACAGTCCGGATAATGTAAATAATGAAAGTAATAATAATACCTCATATCAAAGATCCAATCAACTGAAGAAGACCGGAACGTACAACGGCCGAAACGTTGTGAATATGGCAATGAAGATGAGGATAATAGATTGAATAAGGTAAATAATGCATGTAATTATAATACCTCATATCTAAGATCCAATCATCTGAAGAAGACCGGAGCGTACAACGACCGAAACATTGTGAATATGGCAATGAAGATGAGGATAACAGTCTGAATAATGTAAATAATGTAAGTAATTATAATACCTCATATCAGAGATCCAATCACCTGAAGAAGGCCGGAGCGTACTACGGCCGAAATATTGTGAATATGGCAATGAAGATGAGGATAACAGTCTGAATAATGTTAATAATGTAGGTAATCATAATACCTCACCTCAGAGATCCAATCACCTGAAAATGACCGGAGCGTACAACAGCCGAAACGTTGTGAATATGGCAATGAAGATGAAGTTAACAGTCCGAATAATGCAAATAATATAAGTGATCATAATACCTCATCTCAGAGATCCAATCACCTGAAGAAGGCCCTAGCGCACAACGGCCGAAACGTGAATATTTCAATAGAGATGAAGATAACATTCCGAATAATTTAAATAATGTAAGTAATCATAATACTTCAATTCATATATACAATCACCTGAAGAAGACCGGAGCGTACAACGGACGAAACGTTGTGAATATGGCAATGAAGATGAAGATAACAGTCCGAATAATGTAAATAATGTAAGTAATCATAATACCTCATCTCAGTGATATAGACAGATATAATCAGGAAGTTAGCTTAAACAAAGAGTTTGGGTGGAAACTCCCATTAGTATTAGAAAGTTTTGTAACAATTAGTGGATTTCAGAAGTCTAATTTCCTGTAAAACGGTTTTAAGAAAATGACTTTTTAAAAAATTTAAGCGGGCCATAATAGTAACTTTTCGATTAATGAATACCGAATATTTCTTGTAATGAAATTATTAATTTAAGAATCACCATTACGAAGAACATCTTTTTTTGAACCGAGAACATGATATTGAACCGAAATACTTCTAGACAGTTATTTAATAAATCAACCATAGAGCCAACTCCCGATGCCAAAACAATTAACATCGAATGGCGTGTGATATAAAGGAGATTTTCATATGAAAGAGATCCGTAACAAAAATTCCCAAGACCAAGCTCAGAATAGAGGAATCCAGTTCTTGGTGAAAACCAAAAATTTATGTAAAGTTGAGAAGCGATTGGGCTTTTTGTGCTTTTGTCCCAAGAGATCGAAAGGAAAAAGACAATGGTTGGCTTCACAATGTTCTGTCATGCCATTTTAGGGCAAATAAGTGAAAGAAGCCTTTTTTCTTTTTCATTTATTCTGCACCTATTTAAAAGAATGGCTATAAATTATTTCATGCGCAGTGAAAGGAAGGGAGAAATGAAAAAGGAAGCGAAAGAAAGCAACAGAAAAGGAAAGAGGAATAGATAGGGAAAGAGAGAGTGAGTGAGAGTACGAGAGTGGAGAAAGAAAAGGAAAGAAACATTGGGAAAGGAGAGGTGGGATACAATGGGCTGAAGTAGGAGGAGAGCAAGTTGACAGAAGAAAGAAAGGTGTAGAAAGGAAGAGAGACAGAGAATGCATAACAGTGGAAAGAAGGAAGAACGGGAAATTGAAGAAAGAGAAAGTGAGAGAGTGAAATAACGGCTGAGGGGATAAAGAGCGAAAATATGAAAAAAAACACAAGAGAGAGAGGGAGAGGGAGAGAGAGAGAAAGAGAGATAGAGAGAGAGAGAGAGAAAGAGGTGGGAAGAGTAAAAGAGTGAGAAATGTAAGATGGAAAGGTAAAAATATATACGACAGGTGAGAAAGAAGGAAAGTAAGAGAGAGAGAGTGAGAGAGCGAGAGCGAAATAGAATTAAAGTGATGAAGAAGAAAGAGTGTTACAGAGAGAGAGAGAGAGAGAGAGTTAGAAAAAGAGAGTTAGAGAGATAGAGAAAAGGAGAGAGAGAACGCGAAATGGATGTAACGCGATAAAGAAAGCGAGCTTTTTGTTTCTGTTTTTTTATCACTTTTATTTTTTTATCTTTTTTATTTTTTTGTTTCCCTTTTATTTTTATTTTATTTTTATTTTAATTTTAGTTTTTACTTTATTTTTTTATCAATTTTGTTAATGTAAGATCGATCGAAGAAAGATGAAATGTTGTATGACACTGGACGTAAATTTACTGTGGAAGTTCTAGAAATTAAAGCACTTTCAATATTTCCTCTTTTAATTAAAATAACGTGTTTTAAATCAGAATTGTGGTCAGAACCATTATGGTAAGCAACTAATGCATTGCGTGTGTTGTTTTGCAAAATATTACTTCCGCTTTCTAATAATATTTTATTTAAACTCCTTGATATATAAGAAACCATGTATCGCTTTCCAAAATATATATATATATATATATATATATATATATATGTGTGTGTGTGTGTGTCTGTGTCTGTGTGTGTGTTTGTATGTGTGTGTGTATGTGTGTACACATATATATCTCTGTGCGTATATATAGTAATTTCTAATAAATCCATATATATGTGTTTTTTTGTCAATAGACCTAAGGCTTATCTGACGTCATTCGCGATGCCTGTATGTGTGTGTGTGTGTGCGTGCACATACATATATATATATAATCTGTCAATGTCACAAGAACATACACAGACAATTACCCGTATTCACGAAACTGTCGTTTTAAATAGAATATTCAGAAACCGTGCGTCAATGTCGGTTGAAGCCTTATCAGAAAGAACGACGCTTATCTCAACTTTTCAACAAAAAATAAAACTTTCTGTCGACAGCAAATATTCAATGACCTTTTCAACAAAAAAAATGAGATTCCCAAAACTTTGTCGTAATAACATGTACTGACTAAACAATATATATATATATATATATATATATATATATATATATATATATATATATGTATATATATATATATATATATATATATATATTGTTCATTCAGTACATGTTATATATATATATATATATATATATATATATATATATATATATATATATATATATATATATAAAGTCTGATTCTGTTTCCGTCAGTAATCTTTAAGCATCACCGTTCTTTCTTTTTAATATTTATTTTTCCCAGTCTGTTTTTGTCCCTTTCCTTTTTCACATATATCTACCTATTTGTGTATTTAGGCAGCAGTTCTTCATTTATACATGTTTCATTGAAGACGACAGATAGCGTACTGCGCTAAAGTATTTTTTTCTTGTATTTGAACAAGTGTTTCCATTTCTGGGCACAGAGTGTGTAGAACCTGTCTA
>OZ038511.1:24973462-24980962 GCA_964036315.1 Acanthosepion esculentum | reverse complement strand
TAAGGTATTCTATTGATAATTATAATTTTGGATATAAATGAGATTTAGGGAAAAACTCTGTGCAAAAAAAAAAGTGATTCACTTATTTCCTGCAACTAGTAATCAATAGAAACATAACTGAACAGCTTTAAATAAAGAATAATAGTGGTATAATTTATTTATAATAGGTAATATAGTTCGAAATATTTAATAATCTATGGGTCCTCCTTTATTTTGAATAACCGTTTCAACCCTTTTTGGCATAGACTTGATTAGGTTCTGGCAAATCTCATCTCCAAACATCGAATTCCATTCGGATAGGAAATTCACAATCAAATCCTCTTTGTTGCTCAACTGCTTTCTCGAGACCCTGTACTTTATAATGCTCCATAAGTTTTCTATTGGGTTGAGGTCAGGAGATTGGGGCGGCCATGTCATAACACTCACCTGCTTCTCATCAAAGTATTCCTTTATCAATTTTGATTTGTGACAGGGAGCATTATCCTGCATAAAAATGAGCTTGGTGGGGTCGATTTACACCCTTTCAGCAGAAGGATGAAGACAAGACTCAAAAATTCTCTTGTACTGCTCGCTCCTGAGGGTCTTTTCAATAGGTTTTAAGAAACCAGTTTCATGAAAAGAAAAGCATCCCCAGAACATTATACTGAACGGATGCTTGACAGTACTTACTGCTAATTTCAAAGAGCTTTCAAAGCTTCCTCTTCAGATTTTAGATCGCTTATCCTTTGAATTTAGCTCAACTTTCGTTTCATCGGAGAAGAGAACATTTAGTAAAAAAAAAAATCAGGTGAGTCACTTTTATCGCACAGCACTGTATAACCATGCTCACGTTTGAATTGCAAAGCTCGAAATATCCTCACACGAAACATCCACCTATTTTTCCCGACAACCACAGCTTCAAACTCAAATATTCGCCGATGTCTCTATCGACGCACGCAGCTCGTCTTTCGCCACTCACACACACAACCAACATTCAATCAAGCAGACAGCCCTGCGCGCCATATCGGCACTTCTTCGATCGTTTGCCTGTTCTGAATAGCCAGAATCAAGTGCGTCCCCTCCCTAGTCATGACTCGTTCCTCCCCGGCTCTGTTTCTGCTTCGAGCAATGACAAAACAAATAAAAATCCAATCCGAGGGCGGTCGACATCTTCTCATCAAATTCGACAAACACGTCGAGAATCTCTCCTCCTCAATGAAGGAATATCGAAGAGTCGCCAGATATTTTTTTCTAACGGTTGGGAACAGTGTAATATCAGTGGGCACCTCCAATATGTTCCCAAGAAGAGTGTCCTGAGTGGATCTACAAAACGTGAGAATATTTTATTTTATTTTCTTCTATTTGATTTATTTTGCTTTTAGTTTATTCACATTTGAAAATTAATGATTTATAAAAATGAATCTAGACTGTTAAAATATTTGTAAAAACATTAATACTGCTGGAAATGAGTGCGGTCGTCAATCTAATTTAAAGAAGAATTCAAAATGTGACAAAAATATTATCGGTTACGCAGCCTGGTCAGCCTAAGTGTTACGATAACAAAAGGCTTTATTTGACGCCTATAATATTGAAAGATACATGACCACCTAAGCATTTTCTTTTAAGCTTTTCACCCCAGGCACGACTGGAAGCCACTAGCACACTAGGGGTTACATTGGATTTGGAGCGAGAACAGATAGGAGTGTTAGAGGAAAGGATGTGGAGAAGGATAGAGGATAGATCAAGGCAACTGGAGATGTCGATTGACGTTACACTTGAATTGTTGGAGATCATAGTCAACAGGGAAACAGGAATGAGGAAGGGAGTTCCATAGGCGTGAGGTGCGAGATATGAAGCTATTGGAGTAGAAGAAACGTCTACATTTAACAGTTTCAACAGTGAAAGGGTGGGAACGGGATGCCAGCCTCGTAGGACGTTTGAATTCATGGAGCCTGGGAACCAGCGATAGCACCACATCAGAGCAATTACCATGGAAGTATTTATAAAATTGACAGAGAGAGGCGGCGGTGCGTCTGTGAGAGAGAGACTGCAGACGAGAAGCCAGATCAGGGCAAATTACATTGCATACCCGTCTCTGGATCTTATCAAAAACCTTGAGGCAAACAGAAGGGGCTCCAGACCATATATGGCAGAAATATTCCATGCAAGGGCGGATGGTTGATTTGTAAATTTGGAGGATCGATTCCGGGGAGAAGAAATTCCTGGCCCGTCACAGGGAGCCAACTTTTCTTGCGGTGGATGAAGCAATCGACTCAATGTATTTGTTTCATCTCAGGTCACCAGACAGCCTGAGACCGAGCAGCCGCAGAGAGGAGCTCTCGAAAGTTGAGCCTCAGACATTCAAATGGGATGCAGGGAAGGATCCATGTGGTGATTAATGGAGAGCAGTTTTGTTTTGGAGGCGTTAAAGTTAACCAGCTAATTCCTGCCCTAGTTCACAACCAATTGAAAGTCCCTTTCGAGACCAACGGCCAGGTTAATTTTGTTAGCGGCACTAGATTTGTTTCTGAGGCAGGAGTAAATTGTGGTGTCATCCGCATAGATGCCGACTTGGGAATCAATGGCGTCAGGAAGATCATTTATGAATATAAGGAACAGGGTAGTGCCCAGGATGGAGCCTTGTGGAACACCTGCGTTCGTGGGATAGGAGGTGGAGGAGAATCCATTGAGAACGACCTTCAGCTCACGGTTTGAGAGGAATGATTGTATTAGGTCCAACAATCGGCCTGAAGCTTGCGAAGAAGGCCGGAATGCCAAACCCTATCAAACGCCTTGGAGATGTCAAGGGCCACGGCGCGAGCTTCTCCGTTATTATGGAGAGCTTGGTAGACAAATTCAGTGATGGCCGTAAGCTGTGGATCGGGCAAAGCGAAATCCATATTGTTTGTCTGAGAGCAGATCATGTGATGTAAGGTGGTTAAGGGCTTCGAAGACTTTGCCGAAGAGGGGTAGGAGACTGATAGGACGGTAATTAGAAGGGTCGGAGGGGTCGCCAGAGTTCTTAAAGACAGGAACAATGGATGAGGACTTCCAGCAGTCAGGAAAACAAGACTCCTTGAGGCAGTAGTTATACCCTAACCCTAACCATGGCACAAAACTGATTGAAATTCACTTATGTGCCAGTACCCTTGGGAAAGGTATGAATCTTCGTTTTCTCTCTCCCAGCTATGGGTAAATAGCAGGACAGATCAGGTTCTCTAGCCTTGGATGGTAACTGGTCTACCGCAGAAAGAAATAGCCACCTTCTGCGGAAAAAATCTGCCTGGTCAGTCATGTATCGAAAGATACACGATCGCCTCAGCGTGTATCACGCATGGCACATAATTAACTGACTGACAAGATTGGCAGCTAGAAATAATCCTTTCACCAACCGTAAGTTCTATATTAGGAGTTTCTTTTCTCGCGCTTTTCGCTCGTGGAAGTGTGACCGGGCCTTTTGTTTTCCGTTTACTTGCTTCCTTGATAACTACAATCGCCTCCATCGAACGTTCTAACCACTCGGTCACGTGTACATCAAACGTTCTAACCACTCGGCCTCGGGCCCATCGGACGTTCTAACCACTCGGCCATGCCCCCATCGAACATTCTTACCATTCGGCCTCGGGCCCATCGAACGTTTTAACCACTTGGCCACGGTCCCATCGAACGTTCTGACAACTCGGCCACGGATCCATCGAACATTCTTACTATTCGGCCACGGGCCCATCAGACGTTCTAACCACTTGGCTACGCCCCCATCGAACGTTTTAACCACTTGCTCACGCCCCCATCGGATGATCTAACCACTTGGTCACGTGTCCATCGAACCTTCTAACCACTTGGTCACGTGTCCATCGAACGTTCTGACCACTCGGCCACGGGCCTATAGGACGTCATAACCACTCGGCCACGGTCACATAGGGCGTTCTAAGCACACGGACACGGGCCCACTGGACGTTCTAATAACTCGGCCACGGGCCCATGGAAATCTCTATCCACTCGGTCAGGAGGCCATCGAACGTTCTAAACACTTGGCCACGGGCCCTTATACACTAGGGTAATTGTTTAAATAATAATAAAACAAATTTAACAAAGTTAATGAACTAACGGCAATATATATATATATATATGTATATATAGGTAGATAGCAACAGAGAGGTAAAGAAAAAAAGAAGGAAAGAAAGAAAGAGAAAAAGAAAGAAAGAAAGAAAGAAAGAAAAATGAGAAAATCAAAATGATTGTAAAATACAGTTGGATGGGCAAACTTGAAATGTTAGACAAATAAATATGCTGAAATGTAGGTAAATAGATAAATAGCCAAACTGACAGACAGATACGAAATATAATCAGAGCGGAAATACTCAGATCTCTATCTATAAAAGGCAGGATGTGTGAGTGTGTGTAACGAATGCACGGCCGCAATTTTCGACGGATTTGCACCAAAATTTACATGCACATGCTTCAAATTAGTGGAAGGCCAAGACAAACTTTGCATTTCCCAACTCCCATCGATAGTGGAAATAATCAATTTTTTTCATGCTTCTACGGCAGTTTTCATGTAGTTGGCAGCCATTTTCTACTCGCCAGAGTGAGAGCCTATCGCTGGCTGCCACGAATAGGCAGGAATATTCTATTGGCCAGCGTGAGAGCCAACAGCTGACTGACACGAATGTTAACTAACATGCTAGCATGCAAAAAAATATCGATAGCTGCATTCGTCACAAGTGGGAAAAATTTAAATCTGCATGGCACTTTACTCCAATTGGCTCATTCGCTTGCTTAAAACTCTGTTTCCGCAGAACTGTGTTGGGTGTGAAAAAGTATTTGTTGTTAACGTTCTTTTTCATTCGGTTTTTTCAGTTACGAGTCCTTTTTCAAAGCTGATCGTTTTGTGTTCATTTTGTTTAGTTTTTTTTTCGTAACAAATTAAATGTTTAGTATAGAGCTTAGAAAAAAATTCGCAGTGTGAGATAGGCAAGAAGTAAGGCATGTAGCAACATTAGCGTGGCAAAGCGCACTCGTTCAAAGGCAAGGATGGGTAAAAATATTTTAAGTCAAGTGATAGCGATTGCTGTATGAGTGGTACGATTTTTTTATTCAAGCACGGGCAACGCCGGGCCATGCTGCTAGTATATAGCTATAAAAGGACTGAAGTAGATAATTAGATAGATCGATAAATGGATAGATATTGAAAAAGAAAGAAGGAATGTTATAAACACAACACAAGGAGGTCATTGACTGATCGGTTATTTAAAGTTTATCATCCTTTTGTACCATTCTGTGTTTGACTATAAACTTCATCCGCGTCCTGGGTAAGACGATAAACTACATCCAGCAGCAATGCCTCTGATCAGAAGGTTTTGAGGAGCGTGAAACCACCTCTTAATTGCTGGTGTTCCCAGGTCCACCCTGACCCAGAGTGCTAGCAGGTGCCAAGTCTCAGCTATGGGCAAATAGTTACCCCTAACATAACGGGTCAAAACACTATGAAAGTATAAAAATTGGTTTTAATACCAGTTTTGGAAAAAAAACAAAAACATTACCAGCATTACATTATTGGAAAAAATATTATCAGCAATAAAAATCTTCTCGGCATTAAATAAGCCATTGGGGTTTATATGCCATAAAACAAATCAAACCAAACCACCTTTTTGTGGGTTATTTAACGGAGAAACCTATTTTCTCTAATGTAAGAATAATTCTCTTTTTTTAGACTGCATTTTTATACTGCATCAAGAAAGTTTTGCAGATAACAATAATTTTTTAGATAGAAGTCATACTGTTCAACCCATAGATGGGGAGAAGGTATTGGCTCAAGTCTTTCCCAATTATTTCCGCTTAATGAACTCGACTGAAATTCGAACTCGGCGCTCCGATTTCTTATCCTGAGCGGTAAACCATTACACCGGCCGCAACACGTTCGGACACATAGATAGATAGATAGATAGATAGATAGATAGATAGATATGAACAGGATTAAGATAGATAGATAGATAGATAGATAGATAGATAGGAACAGGATTAAGATAGATAGATAGATAGATATTAATAGACTGAGATAGATAGATAGATAGATAGATAGATAGATAGATAGATAGATAGATAGATAATGAACAGACTGGGATAGATAGATAGATAGATAGATAGATAGATAGATAGATAGATATTAACAGACTGAAATAGATAGATAGATAGATAGATAGATATTAACAGACTGAAATAGATAGATAGATAGATAGATAGATAATGAACAGACTGAGATAGATAGATAGATAGATAGATAGATAGGAACAGGATTAAGATAGATAGATAGATAGATAGATAGATAGGAACAGGATTAAGATAGATAGATAGATAGATAGATAGATAGATAGATAGATAATGAACAGACTGAGAT
The DNA here is from genome assembly GCA_964036315.1 of Acanthosepion esculentum. Taxonomy (NCBI): domain Eukaryota; kingdom Metazoa; phylum Mollusca; class Cephalopoda; order Sepiida; family Sepiidae; genus Acanthosepion; species Acanthosepion esculentum. The sequence continues at coordinate 24,974,586 of OZ038511.1, read as the reverse complement.
AGATAGATAGATAGATAGATAGATAGATAGATAGATAGATAGATAGGAACAGACTAAGATAGGTATGTAGGGAGGTAGTTAGCTACTGAATGGAAATAACGTCTTTTCGCCTCTCAGCAAATGACATTTCACAGATACTTGCATTTCATTTGTAGGGCTTTTTCATATTTGCCAAGGTAATCAATAAAATCGGTTATTGATTTCCATTTTGCCAATTTTATGCCAATGAACGTCTGAAACATCGATATAGACAATTTAATGGGAATTGGCCTATCGACTCTTTATTGACACAGTGCTGCCTGATTCGAAAATCCAACGATTCGATACTGACAAAAGATAAGATGATCTTGCTTGGCTGATTGAATCACTGATTAAAAGCTTGACTCTGTTAATAATGATGACTTATATGTAACAACCTTAGATAAATATACGGTCGAATTCTACTTCACCCTCAAGGTCATCCTGAGGTTCCTGATAAGGCCTTAAAAGCAGGAAATCAAGATCTCGGGATACATTTTGTGGTTTGAAATTACCAACGGATGCAAGCAAGAGTTTTAATTTTGTGTACACGGACATACACATATAGAGGGTGCGGCAAAATACACGCCGCATATACTTCCCAGAAATTTCTCCTATAAATGGTAAGACATTACCTAGATGAAGACACCATTGCCACAAATGTTTTACCATTAAGTGAAGGGTATTTCTACGATATATACGTGGGAAGTAGTTTCGCCGAACTATATATATATATATATATATATATATATATATATATATATATATATATATATATATAGGTTCCAAAGTTCGCTTGAAGATGAAACAGACGCTTTTAATTTAATTATATAATTAAATTTGAAGTTTTTAGCTTCGGTTTTTGAAACGTGCTAATTCCTGTGTAGCGAAGGAACCATATTTTTAAATCAGTTAATTTATAATATTAATACTCTTTAAATTTACATTAGGCGCTGTTAATTAATTAGAACACCAGATTATATATCTTAGTCTTCTTTCTTTTTATTATTATATATATATACACACACACACACACACATATATATATATATATATATATATATATATATATATATATATATATATATATATATATTATGAAATGG
>OZ038511.1:24945962-24968462 GCA_964036315.1 Acanthosepion esculentum | reverse complement strand
TGTAGAAAGAGATTGAGGTAGAGCGAAATTGTGTTGTGGGGTGCGTAGAAAAATCTGACAAAGTGAGAATGGAGAGGCAAGCAAAATAGAAATGTGGGAGGTGGGGGTGACGGAGAGAGATAAAGGTTAGTTTGATTGTGCGGTGGGCAAAAGAAATAATGAAGAGAAGGAGAAGTGTAGCGATAGATAAAGGGGGGAGGGCGGGAAAGAGAGAAGAGAAGGAAAACGCACAGAACTGTTGATGATTGGGAGGGAAAATACATAAGACGAAAGCAAGGAAAAAGAAGAAGAAACAGAAGAAAAGAAAAAGAGATAGAACAGTATAAAGAATGGAAAGAGAAAACGTAAAATGAGATAGTGAAATATTAGATAGATAGATAGATAGATAGAGAGAGATGTAGACAGAGAGACACAGAAAGAAAGTAACACAGAGAAAGAGTGAGATAGAAAAAGAGGAAGACACAGGGAGAGACACAGAGTGAAAGAGAGATATACAGGCAGAGACAGAAAGAGAGAGAGAGAAAGAGATAAACAGAGAGAGAGAGAGAGAGAGAGATGAACAGAAAGAGAGAGCGAGAGACAGAGAGAGACATGGAGAGACAGAGAGAGAGATAGACAGAAAGAGAGAGAGAGAAAGAGAAAGACAGAGTGAGAGAGAAACAGAAAGAAAGAGACAGAGAGAGGCAGAGACAGAGACAATGTGAGAGACAGAAACAGGGAGATGCAGAGAGAGTCAGGAGGAAACAGAGAGAGAAAGAGAGAAACAGAAAAAGAGAGACAGAGACACCGAGAGATACAGAGAAAGGGAGAGAGACAGAGAGAAACAGAAAGAGAGAGAGAGAGAGAGACTCAGAGACAGAGAGACACATTGACAGAGAGAGAGAGAGAGAGAGAGAAAGAGACAGAAAATACGAGAGGGAAAGAGAAACAGAGGCAGTGACCAACAGACAGACGGACGGAGAGGTAGAACTATTTGGATAGGTATAAATGAAGAGAGAGAGAAAGAGAGAGAGAGAAAGAGAGAGAGAGAGAAAGAGACAGAGATAATAAATGACTTAGCCAGTTAGCTTGGCAGACAAAAAAATGGAGATATACAAATAGATGACATTGAAACCTTGTTTTAATGGATACCCATCTTCAAGTAGACGTTCCGTTTTTATATTCAAACAATATTTATTATTACGGGCCTGAATATTCGAGAAATCTTATAAATCAAAAAAATATATAAATAAAAGAAATAAAAGAAAGCGTGACCCCGGCAAGGATCGAACCTGCGTCTGTCTCGGTAAAAGAAATCGTCGCGTCCACTTTTGAAAGAAGTAATGGACGTTTTATTTATTATTCCTACAGATTTTTTATTTACATTATTCGGACTATTGTCCTCATCTTTGTCGCCATATTTATTACAACGTTTCGGCCGTTGTACGTTCCGGCCTACTTCAGGTGGTTGGAATGTCGAACTGAACCCTTTATTTCGCTCACTGGGGTAGACTGTTCTAGTTCCACGTGCCATGTTTAATGGATGTCAGTTATCGGTTATCTTCTCTTCATTTTTCCCTCTGAAAGTTCTCCACTGCCTTAACCCGGTATTGAACTCACACTGAATCATCGAGGACACATGGCACAGTGGATAAAGGCGTTGGTTAAATCCAGTGATAGGACCCAAAGAGTGTGAGTTCAAGTGGAGAACTTTCAGAGGGAAAATTAACAGGAGATAACTGATAACTGACATCCATGTTAAACATGGCACGTGGAACTAGAACAGTCTACCCCAGTGAGCGAAATATAGGGTTCAGTTCGACATTCCAACAACCAGAAGAATGCCGGAGCGTACAACAGCCGAAACGTTGTAATAAATATGGCGACAAAGATGAGGACAATAGTCCGAATAATGTAAATAATGTACATAATACCTCATCTCAGAAATATAGACAGATACTGAAGTACCGAAACGTTGTAATAAATATGGCGACAAAGATGAGGACAATAGTCCGAATAATGTAAATAGTGTACATAATACCTCATCACAGAAATATAGACAGATACTGAAAGGCCGAAACGTTGTAATAAATATGGCGACAAAGATGAGGACACTAGTCCGAATAATATAAATAATGTACATAATACCTCATCTCAGAAATATAGACAGATACTGAAAGTCCGAAACGTTGTAATAAATATGGCGACAAAGTGGGGACAATAGTCCGAATAATGTAAATAATGTACATAATACCTCATCTCAGAAATAAAGACAAAGATTTTTTTATTACTTACACTTTAATTTTAGTGGATACCCATATTTGAGTAGACGCTCCGTTTTTGTTTTTGTTTTTTTAAACAGTGTATCTATTATCGTCTGCCGGACTGAATAAGACGAGAAGCATTTCTCTTAAAGGTACTGTTCAGCTTTACTTGATAGGCAACTGGCTTTGTAGTTGAGTCGGTATGAGCACGTCAGATCAAACAACAGTTTCCCCTGGCAAGGGGGACGAAAGCCTGAATCCTGTCTGGGGGCACAGACTTTTCTTTAATAAGATTTCTCGAAGATATATATGGAAAAATTGAAATAGATAAAAACAGACTCAGATAGATAGATAGATAGATAGACAGATAGATAGATATGAAGAGAATGAAATAAATAGACTAAGCTAGCAAGATAGATAGATAGATAGCCCGAATCCTGTCTGGGGGCACATACTTTTCTTTAATAAGATTTCTCGAAGATATATATGGAAAAATTGAAATAGATAAAAACAGACTCAGATAGATAGATAGATAGATAGATAGATAGATATGAAGAGAATGAAATAAATAGACTAAGCTAGCAAGATAGATAGATAGATAGATAGATAGATAGATAGATAGATATGGATAGACTGAGATAGATAGAGACATATAGACTAAGCTAGCAATCTAGGTATATAGATAGGTAGATAGCAAAATCGATAGACAGACATATATATATATGAAGAAATTGAGATATATAGTTAAGAACAGTGTGATATTATATATATATATGTATATATATATATATATATATATATATATATATATATATATATATATATAGTGAGATAGATAAATAGATAGATAGATATGAATGGAATGAGATAGGTAAGATAGACATTTATGAATAGAATGACATAAATAGATATCATTAGACTGAGATAGATATACAGGTATATAAATAGACAGGTGTAAAAAGAGAAAGATAAAAATGAAAGGGTGGTGAAAAAGAAATGAATGAAACTCAGGAAAGGTGAGAATAAAAACGGATTCAACCATAATGTGTGTTGTCCCCAGAGTCAAATTTTAAGAACAGTCTTTTCGTGTGTTTGGCAAAGCAACATTTGCTTTTTTTCCCCTTTTGCATGCACTGGCCTTATTCACCATTGAATTATCGCAACGAAGAAAAACGATTCTTTATAAATATTTTGTTACAAAAATAAAAAAAATGTATAATGAAAAGGTGTAAGAATTCAAATAAAAATTACCAGAGGCAAGATTACACCGGTTTTTCTACGGCGAAATAAACTAGCAAATATCCGAAGACAAATCTAAAAAAAAAAAAATTGCCTAAAAATAAAAATTAGAAATATTTTTTTTTTTAATCTGCTTTCAAAGAAATTCTTACACGCAAAGATTTATAGGTGGTTCGTTTTTTTTTTTTAAGGTTTAGCTTTTTTCCTTTCAAATCCTGTACTTGTCAGATGTTTTCTCTTTTTGTCAGAATTGTCAAGAGAAATATTTTTTTGAAAACAGGAATCACATCTTCATTGGTAACAATCCAATTCAGGCTCGTTTATCGCAAGAATCCATTATCCTGCGTTGTAAAAGAAACGGTAAAAATTTATTTAGTGCCAAGAATCATTCCAAACATTTGTATATTGGTTGGCCTCTCTTCAAGATTAATATAAACTTTTTAATGCCATGTTTCTTCAGGGAGTAAGCAATCATGGCTCTCCGCCTTTCTTTAATTATATTATCTGCGATTTGCTCTGCTTTCATGGGAATGATAAAGGTCTGGTTTCCTATTGGTCTCCTCGCGGTTTGGAATTCAAAGAGCTGCAATTTGGGTGACGTTTGTAAATAATTAAAATTAGAAATAGCATAGTGGTTTGTTTTATACTCAATGATTACGCAATATAAAGCCTTAGTGCCACTCAAAGTAGAGGGATACTGAATGATTTTTTTATATGAACGTAAGGGAAGGAGGTAGATTATGTGAATATATAGGAAGGATAACGCATCACTCTAAGAAGAGGTTAAGAGTGGGGAAGTATCCAATCGGGAATCTGTTCCACTCAGTAGCGTTTTTTTTGTGTGTGTGGGGGGTAGCAGTTCCCCGACTGGAACTTTCTTTCCAACCAATGGAATGTAAAGTATGGATGCTTCAGCCATGTGCACGTGGTCTGGCGTATCATAGATGTAAAGGTCTGAACTAGTGGTATTAAACATGGAAATACCGATAGAGTAGCGAAAGGCGTGCAATGTTTCGTCTGTGAGAAAGGTGACTTTGCATTCAGTATCAGGTGATAGCGGTAAAATATTGTGCTGGATCAAGTGGGCTGATTTTTGGATAATAAAACAAGTTCTTTTTTAAATATTGTGATCGGACATCGTGCACCGATAACAGAATAATAATGATGACCACTATTTACATTATTCTCCTATTGTCCGCATCTTTGTCGCCATATTTATTACAACGTTTCGACCGGCCTTCTTCAGTTAGTTGTCGAACTGAACCCTTTATTTCCCTCACTGGGGTAGATTGTTCCGTGCCGTGTTTAATGGATGTCAGTTATCAGTTATCTCCTCTTAATTCCCGTCTCCAAGTTCTCCACAGCCATAACCGGGTATTGAACTCACACTCTTTAGGTCCTTTCACTGGATCTAACTAACACCTTTATCCACTGTGCCATGTGTCCTTGAGAACATCTGTGTATGAATTTCTGGGTATTATAAACCTAATCCCCTTAGCAACCATTTTTTACTCATATTGGAGAGGTGAATTAACAGGAGATAACTGATGACCGACATCCATTTAATCCAGTGAGCGAAATAAAGGGTTCAGTTCGACATTCCAACCAGCTGAAGAAGGTCGGAGCACACAACGGCCGAAACGTTGTAATAAATATGGCGACAAAGATGAGGACAATCAAAAATATAGACAGACAATAAAGATGGCCACCTTAATGAAGGTCACCACCTTAGCTCCCAACAGATGGGCTTCCGAGGTTTTCGGGTTCATGAACTCTTTAATTATGTGTCACACCATTTCAGCCGATCGATTCTACGGCCTTCCACGTCCACATATTTAACTTCATTAATAATGTCCTGCTATTTACCAATAGCTGGAGGGTGAAGAAGAGGATTTGTACCCTTTTCCAAGGGCATTAGCACATAAGTGAATGTAATGGATTCGACTGGAATTCGAACTCGGTTATCCGATTCCTCAATCCGAGCCGCTATCCGCTACTCCACCGTGCCCCCTTTACACCACCGTGCCTCCTACTCTTTGTACGATATTTAAAGTAAGAAAATACTTTTAGATTGTAAGAGCTTTTTTCTAATAATTTAGTGATACAAGTCTTACTGCTTAACCCATAGCTGGGGGGAATATGTGGAATCATATCTCTCCTATATTTGCGTGTAAGTGAATATAACGAACCGAACAGGAATTGGAACTCTGATCTCCGGTTATCAATTCAGAACAAGGAAGTCATTGGTTTATCAAGGCTTTTAAAATTGAGAAAGTTTATGAATATTCATCAGGTGGTTGAAAGGTCAGTCAGAACATGTGGAGTTCACAAAGTGCATTCTGACTGACCGTTCAACCATGTTAGGTCAGGAACTAAGTTTCCATGGAAACACCAACGCCGGTGGTGCTGTTCTATAAATTGTCAGTTGTCAGGGGAAAATATGTCTGGGTGACGAATCCTTCCTATATTTTGTACACGAACGAAAGAAAGATATTTTTTCATGCAACTGACTGCATTTGTATTCTTGTAAAATGACAGGGACTCAAATTATCAGTAGTATACACAGGAAAGTAAATAAAGAATGTGACATTAAACCAAGATAAGACGCTTATTTATTCCGCTCTTACACTGTGTTTCTCATTTATTATATATAGAAAGATAACGATCAGGAAATTATTAGTTATTTCAGTGATGATAAAATATTACAAGCCTCTTTAATAACAAGGTGCGCACTCTATCAATAAATTATCGATAAAGCTCCAAGCACAATCATGGAATCTTATAATTTTTCACGTTTATTTAACTCTTAAACGGCGGGCATAATCAATTGGTGTTTCATTTGGGATTCACAGATATTATTAACTGTTTAAATAAACTTTTTTTTCCAACACTAGAATTCTAGAGGAACCATGATTTCCTGGAATATTTAACTGAAATTAGCCCTGAACATACAAAGCAGAGGTTTGGTTTGGTTTGTTTTACGGCATATCAACCTCAATAGGTTATTTAATGCCGACAAGATCTTTATTGCTGGGAATATTTTTTATCTATCTATCTATCTATCTATCTATCTATCTATCTATCTATCTATCTATCTATCTATCTATCTCAATCTTTTCTTTATCTATCTCTCTATCTCTCTCTCTATCTCTCTCTCTCTCTATCTCTCTATCTATCTATCTATCTATCTATCTCAATTTGTTCTCTATCTATCTATCTATCTATCTATCTATCTATCTATCTATCTATATATTGGTTTGGTTTGTTTTGTTTTACGGCATATCGACCTCAATGGGTTTTTTTTTTACTGCCGACAAGATTTTTATTGCTGGTAATATTTGTTTATCTATCTATCTATCTATCTATCTATCTATCTATCTATCTATCTATCTATCTATCTATCTATCTATCGCAGTATATATTAGTTTGATTTGTTTTATTTTACGGCATATCGATCTCAATTCTTTTTTTTTTTTTACTGCCGACAAGATTTTTATTGCTGGTAATAATTTTTATCTATCTATCTATCTATGTATCTATCTATCTATCTATCTCAGTATATATTGGTTTGGTTTAGTTTGTTTTACGGCATATCATATGGTAATACTTTTTTTTCCAAAAATGTATTGCAGGTAAATTGCTAGTAATATTTTTTCTTTTCTCAATAGTGTATGGCTGGTAATATTTTTTCCTTCAATAATCTATTGTCGGTAATAATGTAATAGCTGGGGGTTAACTGTTTCCCCATAGTTGGGACCCTAGCAGATGCTACTACCCCGGGTTAGGGTGGACCTGGGAACACCAGCAATTAAGAGGTGGTACCTGCCACTCAAAAACTCCTGATCAAAGGCCTTGCCGTCGGATGTAGTTTATAGTCATACCCAGGAAACAAGCCAAAGGAAGTTTACTGTGAGCATGCTAGTAGAAAAGAGGTAAAAAAATATGATAGCAGTTTGGTGCAATGAATACACAACTCCATTGTGTATGGAATACTATAAAGCGTTAAAAAAAAACTAAACAAAAAAAAAAACTAAAATGCACGCAATGCACGGGAGTAAAGCCACTAAGACACAAGGGGTTACTGAGTGCAAAAGAGTTAGAAAACAGAAATATTATTAAGAAGCGAGAACAATGGAAGTATCATCATGAAGACTGTAGATAGCGATTGACATTGCATTTAATTTTTCGAAGATCAAAATTGGCTGGAAAACTTAGAACCAGAAGAATATTCCACAAGCGAAAATTGCGAGAAAAGAAACTGTTAGCATAGAACTTACGGTTACATCTTGCCAATTCAATTGTAAATTGATGAGACCCAACCGCCAATCTAGGAATACCCTTAAATTCTTAAAGTATAGTTACCCGAGCGGAGACCGCACCCGAACAATTGCCATGAAAGTACGTATAGAAAAGGCAGAGGGAAGCAACTTTACGGCGGTGGGAAAGTGACTGAAGCCGAGATGTCAGGTCAGGACGAATAATATTGCTGATTCTTTGATTGCTTTGGATATCATTATGAATCTCTAAATATATAGCAGGAGGAGAGAACTATATGTGGCAGCGATATTCAAGGCATGGTAGATTTATATATAGGTTAGGTAGAAAAATTGTCTCGCACGACACGTCAACAAAGTATCTTAAAAAAGATTTAAAATTTCCACTTTTAAAAAAATGATGTAATATGAGCATATTTATTTTAATCATTAAAATTGTATTTAAATTTTTGCAGATTAAAGTTGGCTGGAAAATATGGAGCCGAAAGGGAATTCCACAAGCGAGAAGTGCGAGAATAAAAAACCGTTAGCATAGAATTTACGGTTACATCTAAGAGTCCAAGGCCCATTGCGAAGATCACATCCGAACAATTACCATGAAAGTATTTATAGAAAAGGCAAAGGGAGATAACCTTACGACGATAGTAAATGTCGGAAGCCGATACGCCAGAATGTAGCCAATAATATTGTTGATTATTCTTTGGAATTTATCAAGGAGCTCTAGATAAATAACAGGAACACCGATGTAGCCGTAATATTCAAGGCACGGACGAATGGTAGACTTATAGATATGTAAGGTAGATTCTGAAGAGAACATTATCTAGTACGGAACAATGAACCAACTTTCTTAGCAATGGATTCAATATAGTCTTTCCACTTCATGTCGGCCAAGAATGTTGACCCTAGAAGACACAACGAGTGGCTCTTTTTGAGTTTAGTATCAGCGTTGCTGATGGAAGTCAGAAAGGGATCTATCATCTGTTGAATGAGTGTTCTGTTTTTTGTTGTTGTTGTTTTTTTTTTTAATTTTTATACGGGAGACAAATTTATGATTTAAATGATTCGAATCTTGATTGAATGACGCCGGTATATCTGGAGGAAATATTAAATGATCAGTTGGCCATTTCTGCTGATTACCACTGAAATATCAACTGACGACACGAGCCGTTTAAGGGTTAATGATAAAAGAAAATGGCGGTTCGTCTTTTTCTTTTTAATCATTTCACCCAAGCAAGGTGATAATACCCACTAGAACGCAGGGGGCTACAGGGGGTGAAAGTGAAAGAGAATGAGAAAACTGATATTGAGGTGGATTGAGGAAAGAACAGAAAGAAAAAGTTATGCGGAATGAGTAGCCACGATCAAATGCAAAATAAAGTATAGATCTGTACAATAAACAGATTTATTCCATTTTGGGAATTGTTGGATGAAGTAGCAAAGTGACCCATTTTTGTATCCGTTTGTCTATTGGCCGACACGTTTGAACGTGTGTTGAGGTAGGAACCCCACCAACGTAGAGGCGTCGTCTCTACAGCATCTAGAAAATACCCTCCTGCAACTCCTTCCGCATGGGTGGCCGATAGACCAAAGAAAGGCTCGGACTACTATGTGGCCCAAAGGCAGGTTTATAAAGAATTCATCTCGGAGAATGTGTTGATCACCATTCCCGTTGTCTTTGAAACAGTTTCCTGCAGAAAATCTCCATATTGACCACGGAAATTATGACCAGAAGATTGATCGTCGTCAGCAGGGAGATAATTGAGGAGGCGCCTCAATAGAGTACAAGAATACTGGCACGAAGATGCAACGCAATGTGGGACTTTCTGCTGGCCACCATGGAGGAGGCAAAGTATCCACACCACGAAATTGGGGAGGTTCCAGACGGAGTATTTCGGAACTCAGAAGACGAAAATCACGCTTCACGGTGTGCCTTTGGTTATAATAGAATACCATTTGGGGGGGAGTCTTCTTTGCCCAGTACGGACAAGTTGGTGAAGGGCTTAGAGTGAAGTGTAAGACAGGTATTGCTTCCGGGGAAGTCTGACTTCATGCGACATTAACCCGCAAGTGCTTCATGGAAGTCCCCAATATTTTGACGTGCCGGGGACATATCTTGATTAGAGTGGAAGGACGTCGACCCCACTGCTGGTCTTGTAGCACCGCAGAACGAACACGTGTCGAAAGCGTCCGGTAATAAGAACCCAGTGTCGCCACCCCAGAAGCCTGCAACATCACAGGAACCAGTGAAAGTGAAGGAATCAGTGGGGACAGATAATTCCGAACATGCTCCAATTACCTTAGTGAATGGCAGGTGTTAAGGAGGAAACAAAAGGCGGCAACCCTCAAAGTTAGGAACGGCGGTCCGGACTTGGCTTCGACAGCGATTGTCCGTAAAGGGTAGAGCTGAGGCGTGTGTCACTTATATCCTTCCTATTATCCTTCATCGACTTTATCGATAGACTGTACTCTCTGCAAGGACCGAAAGGCGGTCGAGGGCTTGTTGCCACCCACTTTCGAGTTGCTGCAAGTATAAGGGTTGCAAAGAGTTCGTTGTCCAATGCCCGTGTCATGGGAGCTGGGAATGCCGCACTTGTTCCATCAGCACGCCTCAAGTTGGGCTTTCCTGCGCCGCGCGTTGACAGAGGACTCGATTTTGGTGGGGCGTGTTAGGGACGCCTTCCTTAGCCTTACCGTCACTCTTTCCGTTCCGAAGGCTGAGCGCCGTCTTAATCTCCGGAAACAATCGATATTCCTCCGAGAGTGTCTGGTGTCCTTGAGAGTCATTCCGTGGTCTAGTGACCTTTCACGGCCTCGTAGGCTATTGTATCATGAACTAATGTGACAGGCTCGGCTTGTCGGCATCAGAGTTGCGCTTTTCTGGTAATGGGCACCAGCGGCGGATTATATATATATATATATATATATATATATATATATATATATATATATATATATATATATATATATATATGTATGTGTGTGTGTGTGTGTGTGTGTGTGTGTGTGTCTGCTACTAATGTAATACTCTTCGATAAAAACGAATCAAGTTCTCTCAATCAGTGGCGTGTTTATCTAAAAATAAATACCATTAAATTCACATTAATTCCTGCCGTATTATAACGACTTAGGGGTATATTCTGACGCCACTTCAGACGGGTTTCTATCCTAGCTAGAAGCGGCCATCTAGCCACACTGATGAGCTGTGATACTGCGAAGAAATCTCTCTGTTGATGACAATATATATACATATATAATAAAGACATATTTGATATGTTTAACGTTCTCTTTATAGATACAAGTATTTAAGTAAATGCTCTGTTTATAATAAACAATATTAAATAACATTTACCGGCCTGAATGCCCGAGAAATTTTCATAGAAAATTTTTGTTCTCCGACAGGAATCGAACCTGTATCCTATACGAAAACCTCATTTCGCGTGACGTTCCTTAACCTTTCGGCCACAGAGAAGCGTCTGGTTAGCAAAGTCGATTTTACTATCTTTAAACTTAAATCTTCCATGAATCTCTTCTATTTATATCTGCTCTTAGTGTATCAAATGTAAACAAATGACGTCATACATTTTGAATTGGACATAGTCCGACAATTTATTAAAGACTTTTTTGATATGTTTAACGTTTTTTTTATAGATACAAGTATTTAAGTAAATACGCTGTTTTATAATAAACAGTATTAAATAATATTTACCGGCCTGAATGTCCGATAAATACAGGCCGGTAAATGTTATTTAATACTGTTTATTATATACAGAGCATTTACTTAAATACTTGTATCTATAAAAAGAATGTATAAACATAAAAATGTTTTTAATAGATTGTTTGACTATGTCCAATTCAAAATGTATATATATATATATATATATATATATATATATATATATGTGTGTGTGTGTGTGTGTGTGTGTATGCGTGTGTGTGTGTGTAATTTATTTTGAACAGAATTTTTTTTTATCACTTCTAAATTATGAGCGTACTAGCAATGAAATATGAACTCATTTTAACTGTTCGACCGTCCATTTCTCCGTCAGTCACAGCTGAGTCTTTGTTGTTTTAGAATAAAGCGGACGATCAGTTTGATTATTGACCTGAACTGTAGACTATCAGCTGTTTCTTTTTTTTTCCTTTTCGGTACTCGTATGAAAAGGACTTTTCCTTTGTCATTAAAAATAATATCGAGTTATCGAATTTCGATTTCATTCATCTTTCTCCTTTTCTGCACATCTATTTCTTTCTTTCTTTCTTTCTTTGTCATTTTTCCTTGAATTATTGTTCTTCTATGGAGGCCCCGAGGCTAAAAGTAAGACCAGTCAGAGCCGACCAGAATCCGATGGATGCACGGACAAATACTGCGTCTCAAAGACGTGCCTCTCGAAAGGAGCAAGACAGATGTCGGTTCATCCCCGTCAATAGACAGGACGTGATTTTAGACAAATCTCGCGATGTTTGGTTTATCCATTGTCATTCAGATTGGAAAATGCTGAGAGAAGATTGAGATCCTTACGAACTGACGAAGTAGCATTGAAAGGAAACTGAAAATGAACGAGGGCCGGGGAGGAGGCAGAGGAAAACGAGACAATCGCGTAAAGAAGAGGGAAAGAAAGGAATCAATAAAAGAAGCTGATAAAGAGAGCGAACGAAATGGATGAAAATGAAAGAAAGATGAAAGATAAAAAGGACAGGATCGAGAAGAATTAAACCAAGATTCATCAAGCCTAGTGATCGAAGCAGTTGCGTCTGTGCTAATTACGCCCTTGTTCCGGTCTCGTTACGCAAAGAAAAGAATACTAAGAATTAGGGAGATGATTTCCGAACCAGGGAAGTTTACCACGCTTGGAAAGATTACGCAACACATTTTTTTGAGATAAAATTTAACAGAAATAAAAGAAATTGTTATTGAAAAATTAATTATCAGAAGCAAAATGATTGACGGAACTTTTCCAATGTTTTTCAACAGGTACGAGAAGAGCGCGATTGAAGAAATTTGTTCCGTTAGTTGATTAACTAATCAACATCAACAATCACCGTTGTAGTTGGAGCCCTCGGATTGGTTCGAAAAGATTCCAGTAGACTAATTGAAGGGATTCCTGGAAGCCCATGCCTTAAATAAATACAAAAAATTGTTCTCACAAGTACAGCCCACACTTTATGAAGGGCTTTATCTATGTAAAATATATAGTACACACACACACACACATTCACACACACACACACACACACATATATATATATATATATATATATATATATATATATTTTTGTCAGTGGAAAGTGTCATGATGCCATTTCTAACATTAGGTCTCTGGGCGAGACCCGGAAAGAAATGTGTAAACGCCAGAAATCAAAGGAAATAATAATAATAATAATAATAATAATAATAATAATAATAATAATAATAATAATAATAGTAATAATAATAAGAACCTTGAAATAGAAATCTCAAAAATGTGGCACATGGGAACATCAACAATTCCTGTTGTAGTTGGAGCCCTTGGACTGATTGGAAAAGATTCCAGTAGGCTGATTGGAGGGATCCCTGGAAGTCCATGCCTCAAAGAGATACAAAAAATTGTTCTGACAAGTACAGCCCACACTTTACGAAGGGCTTTATCTATGTAATTATTTTTTTATTTTATTTTATTTATTTATTTATTTATTTTGCAGTGGGAACTGTCATGATGCCATTTCTAACCTTAGGTCCTTGGTCGGGACCCGGAACGAAATGAGTAAACGCCAGATATCAAAGGAAAAAAAAAAAAATAATAATAATATCAACAATCCCTGTTGTAATTGGAGCCCTCGGATTGGTTGCAAAAATATTCCAGTAGACTAATTGAAGGGATCCCTGGAAGACTATGCCTTAAAGAAATAAAAAAATTGTTCTCAGGAGTACAGCTCACACCTTACGAAGGGCTTTGTCTATGTAAAACATTCTCTTTCAGTGGAAAATGTCATGATGCCATTTCTAACCTTAGGTCCATGGGCGGGACCCGGAAAGAAATGAGTACACATCAGAAATCAAAGGAAATAAATAATAATAATAATAATAATAATAATAATAATAATAATAATAATAATAATGCAATGTTTCAAATGCAAAAACGATGGCTTGATAAGCCTCTTCATTTTCAATACTCTCAATAATCAAGCAGGCTGATGTAGACAAACCCCGTACCCATCAGTGGTTAAGCAGTGCCGGGTTAAAAGCTGGAACCGAATATTTTATTCTTGCTGCACAGAACCAATTCTTGCTACCTGGAATTTACCAAGAAAACATACTGAAAAACTGTGTTAGCCCGAAATACAGATTCTGTGATAAATATCCAGAAACAATTGGCTTTCTTGTATCAGGTAGCACAGTGTTAGCATCCACTGATTATAAAACTCGGTGTGATAGAGTGGGCTAATATCTGCACTGGAAAAATATTGCGGGAAGCAAACTGGTATGAACAACACCCAGACACGGCGAAATTGATATGGAACTTTACAATACACATAGACAGAACAATCAAAGCTAATCGCGCAGATACCGTGATCAAGATACTCAAAAACAGAAAACTATTAGAATACAAGGTTCTTGAAGTGGAAATCTAAAAAATGTGGCATATGAGAACATCAATACTTCCAGGTGTAGTTTCAGGATTGATTGGAAAAAAGTTCCAATAGACTCAAGGAAGGGAATACTGGTAGCCCATGCCTTAAAGAAATACAAAAAAAATTGTATTCACAAGTACAGATCACACATTACGAAGACCGTTATCTATGTAAATGATGTGTGATCATTTTTTTTTCCACAAAAATGAATCATTTCTGACCTTAGGTCTCAGGATGGGGTCCGGAAGGAGGAAATGTGTATAAAAAAGATATCAAAAGAAATAATAATAATAATAATAATAATAATAATAATAATAATAATAATAATAATAATAATAATAATAAATTAGGGTTGAAAAAGCCACGGAACATGACTGTAGAAGTAATTCCTGTAGCACTACGTGCACTTGGAACATCGCCTTCATGCTTGAGGAAGCACTGAAGGAAAACTGAAATTGAGACCAAAATTATACACCTTCAGAAAACTGTCAATTTACTCTGCGAGAATTCATCGAAAGGTTTTTAATTTGCGAGAAATGTTGTTGGCACCATGTCTCAAACGTCACCAACATAAGAGACAATTCTTCATCGATTAATTTCAGACAACCTACTGCTATTATGTCTAATACTAAATTTTGATTGATTTCTTTTTTACGGCTTATCAACCCAACCGTTTTCAGGTTATTTAAAGCCAGAAAATAGTTTTAGACAGTAAGAATTGTATTGGAGATAAAAATGATTTAGTGGTACAAGTCTTACTAATTAACATCTAGCTAGGGGGTGTGAGGTAGATTCATACGTATTCATTGCATCATCCACACATCCAAGCTGCCAATACCTCACAAGTAATGGACTAGTCCATTTTGGTTGCGTAGAAAAACAAGAGATACGAAAGAAAGAAAGAAAGAAAGAAAGAAAGAAAAAGAGAGAGAGAGAGAGGTGAATAAATAAATAAAGAACAAACGAAAGAAAGAAAGGATGGAAGATAGAATTGTTTAGCGTCTCCTACGAATACCTCATAAATAATAGACTATTCTGTTTTGGTTGCGTAGAAAAAGAAAACATACGAAAGAAAGAAAGAAAGAAAGAAAGAAAGAGAAGATATAAGTGTTTAACGTCTGCTAATACCTCATAAATAATGGACTATTCCGTTTTGATTGCGTAGACAAACAAGAGATGCGTATCAAAGAAACAAAGAAAGAAACAAACAAACAAAGAAAGAAATAAAGGAAGGAAGATAGAAGCGATTGACGGCTGCTTCAGTGAAATGGAAAAAGTTGTCAATTTCAAATCTTTTCATTTGTACCCCCTTACTTCTTAAAATAACGACCGTCGTTCATATTTACGATCGCTATTGAAATATTTTGTTAAAGTTGTCAAGCTTAAATATTTTAAGAATGAGATAGGGGGGTATTTCTACTGATACATTATTGTCATAGAACTAGCCATGAACTTATCCGATCATTAACTGAAGAATTTCGATTCACCAGAAAATTAAAATAGGAAAATCGTGAAATTTTCACGGATTTTTCTAGACATTATTATTATTATTATTATTGTAAATGGAATCATCATAAAATAATACCGGCAACGTTCGTCGGGACCAGCTGATTCATCATACCTAAATATACCACAGCACACTCATTTTATCAATCAGTTGTGTACTACAGAAGAAAGAGACGATAATGAAATGAAATACCGATAATGGCAAAACGCTAAACTGGGAAACATAACCTTCCGGTCCGTCATATGAAGTGTCTGGAGCAGAATGGCTGTTGGGAAGGCGGGTTTGTTTACATGTGATCCACGCATTAATTGGAGCAATGATTTATTGCTGCAATCTTGTATGGTATCTTATCTACTGTGATTTATTCGTTTATGTTCACTTGTACTGCTGTCTTGCTTTTTATATACAGTAATGTTTTCTGTTATATCTAATGTACTTTCGTAATTCTTTTCCAAGTAGTTATAACTTGCTTTAAATATTAAATGCTTAAATACTTTAAAAGGTCTTTTTTTCTAAATATGCTCTGCTAGTATGGAGGTGGTTCTGATATGCATAAAGCCCCTACCTGCTGTAGTAAAAGTTTCTATATACAACATATGAAAAGCAGGTGATATACCCTGCCATTATCAACAGTCAAACAGCGGAGGTAACACATTTTCGGTGGTTAAGGTGATACTGCACCCCTGGCGCCACCAGCAGCTTTTGCCACCGGACAGGGTATTGTTTGTCGTTTGTCAGTCTCTGCTATTTTTATGCAACTGCAGATTTTCCAATGTTGTGTTCAATAAAAGGGTTTGCGTTTGATCGTTAAACAAAGCACAACACGCCCGCAGAATATAAAACATAATAAGAACAAAACTCTATCTAATATAGACAATCGATATAAATTTATTATGTCGTTTACTGTTTAGAGACAAATAAGATGACGGAAATCTATTGACATGAAATACAAACAAAACTATTACGTCTAACACTACTACTAGGTGGAAAGGTAAATGAACAAAAATCGAAGAGAAACTAAACAAAAATTAATAATGACAATTCTTTATCAAATAAATTAATAAAACTTAAAACTAGTACGTCTTTTAATACTTGTAGGTGCAAACTGCCAACATAAATAATTTTAAATAGAAATTACTCACAAATGGATAATGAAAATGAATCTCCATTCGTTTCAGAAAGGGAAATGATTTTTTAATGGCCGCTCAAGGAAAACGGTTATATACAAATTGTGATTTTCTGATGTACATGAAAAAACAAACTGAATATTATTGTCACCCTTATCGCTTGCACGACAGTGGAAAATAACTCATTTTTTATAGGTAAGGATAAGTATCCCGTTGGTGCTTGGAGGGGAAAATGTATTTGTATGCGTCTCCTTCTGCAGACGTCTTCTGTTGTTTTTGTTGCAGTCGTAGAAAATTATTGGAAAAACAAATTATTCAAAGATTATCTGTTTGAAGTAATTTCTTCCTTTTTTAACGATTTCCTCAATGTCTTCTTATTTTCTCTTTAATAACATGATATTAATATCAATCATACACATTAAGACACTGACTCACACATATACGGAGACACACGTTCATATACTGACACGGTCACATACATGCTAATACACATACACGCAAATGAAATCTGCGCCGATATTTTAGTCGTCGGGTTGAAGTCAGCTGACATTTGTTCATTATAAACTGGTTTGCGCCAGATAAAAATGGAAGAATTATCATATGAATGATCAGAATGACATTGGTCAGGAAATAAATTTAAAAAATATCTCTTTAATCTGCGGACATATTTTGTTCGTTTAGTTTCCTTGATAAAGAAGCAAAAAAAAATGTTTCGCTTCGACATTTTTATTTTTTATTTTTTTTTCAATTTCCTTTCTTCGTTTTTCGCCAAATCTTTTAAAACCCGTCCCATTTCTTAATTTACGTTTACTTAAACTTCCCTTCTTTTTCTTATCCTAATTTGCTGTCGTCTGCCTTTCACGGTGTTTCCTTTTTTATTTGTAATTTTTGCATCAGTTAAATTTGAAGTTAGATTATTTCCCTGTTTTCTGTGAGAGACTTTCAAATTAAATATTATTAAATATTTAAAGATGCTCAACTATGGACATCTTTATTTTTATTTCGAGTTTACCGGTACTCTAAAAAAATGACGTTTAAGTTCAACCTGCCTTTTTTCGATGTAGGGAATATCGAAATTAAAGGAACCAACATTGAATCTCTTTGGTTATCACGAACTGACCTTTTAATTTTACTGAACAAAGTTAGATAAATGCTAGAATAATTCATGCATCGAGTCCGTGTTAAGTTACTAGGTACATGTCGATCTTGTTAGTTTTAAAGTTATATGTTTTAATCATTTCATCCCAAGTAAGGTGATAATGCCACTAAGACGCAAGCGCGTGAAAGCGAATGGGAATAATTTAGGGAAAGGATTTGATTTACTACGGTTTATCAACCCCTTTGAGTTCAATTTACATTTTAAATCTTAAATTTTAAATTTAAAGCTAGAAATAATTTTTTAAACTCTAAAAATCTTTTTTGGAGATAACAACGATTTAAGGAGACAATTATTACTAATTAACCCATAGCTGGGGGAGAAGCAGTGGATTCATACCTTTTCCAAGGGTAAATTGAGTGTAAGCGAATATAATGAACCCAAGTGGAATTGGAACCCTGATTCCCGATTAGCATTTCCGAGACATTATCCATTACACCACCCGCACATCCAAGGTTACGGCACCGGCATATCCAAGCTTATAGCACTTGAAATTCTCATAGGTACTGATCAAGCTCGACGTTGCTTAACTTCGGCGATCTTACAGGAAGCGGTGTTTCAACGTTATATATCTATCTGTCATTCTGTCTGTTTGTCTGTCTGTCTATCTATCTATCTCACTCTCTTTCTTTTATTGGCGATCTAAATATCTATCTATCTATATGTAGGGAGAGAGAGAGAGAGAGAAATAGAGAGGGTGAGAGAGATAAGTAGACTAGTAGTAATCACATATATAAAATATGGAAAATATGCTTTTTCTCCCTCTGTCTGTCTATCTATCTATCTATCTATCTATCTATGTATCTGCAGAGAGAGAGGGAGAGATAGAGAGAGAGAGAGATAGAGAGAAAGAGAGAGAGAGGGTGAGAGAGAAAGAGAGAGATATAAGGAAAGTAGTAGTAATCACATATAAAATATGGAAAATATGCTTTTTCTCCCTCTGTCTCTATATCTATCTATCTATCTATCTATCTGAGTCTGTTCGAACCTATCAACCTCTCTATCGATCTATCTCAGTCTTATCTATCTCTCTCTCTCTCTCTCTCTCTCTCTCTCCACACACATATATATATATATATATATATATATATACATATATATATATATATATATATACATATATATATATATATATATATATATATATATATATATATATATATATATATATATATATATATATATTCACCTTAAGCTCTTAGGAAAGGGACAGGAAACTTAATCCGAAACAGGAAACAAGGGATAACCTTTACAAAAGATAGTAAAGATGAGCGAACCGGGCGATAGTTGACTTGAAATTAAAAAATCTTACCGATTTCAGTTATTTTTAAAAGTTTTCACGGTATATAACTACCACTACTTGATACAAATGTGCATGTGTGGGGCTATATATACATGAGAGACAGAGAGAGAGAGAGAGAGTGAGAGACAGACAGACAGAGACAGAGACAAACAGACAGATAGAAAGACAGACAGAGAAAGACAGAGAGAAATCAAGAGAATTAAACACCCATCTCAGTTTTTCGCATTGTAAAATGTGTAACCATGGGAATGTATGGACTGGTCAGATCCCGCACAGATATGACAGTGTATACAGTTTTAAGGAACCTTGGTCGTTTGTGCGATGATTGCTTAAAAAAAAATTCTTTAAATGCGACGATTCAAAGAAATTAGTTCTGCTTTAGGAATTGAAGGTTTTATCTAATTTAAGAAATTATTGGATTAAAAGAACAAACTTTCCCCAATTAGATCTTTAAATCAACGATTTATTGAACCGTTTTACTTGTCTATAATACTTGAGTATAATACAACCCTGTGTTTCTGGAGCAGGAAATAATTTATATCCTTGTGTGTAATACAATCCAATGGTACAGCCAATTCTACGTAAATTATTTGGAAACGTTATACGACAAAACCTCTATCTCATAGATATATTTCACTAAAATGTTTATTTTTTCGTATATATATTTCACTAAAATATTTAATTTTTCGTCCATATACTTCACTAAAATATTTAATTTTTTGTACATATACTTCACTAAAATATTTAGTCTGTCATTTATGTGGCATGCTTAGGCGATCATGTATCTTTCGATAGATGACTGACGAGGCAGAATATTTTCCTGCAGAAGGTTGCCATTTCTTTCTGCGGTAGACCACTTGCCATCCAAGACTATAGAACCCGGTGTGTTCTACTATCCGATTGTCTGCCTGATTCCTCAATCCGAGCCGTTATCCATTGCTCCAACGTGCCTCCTAAGTAGACCTGTATATTTCGAGAATCAGAAAAAAAAATCTACGTTTAAAAGCACTTTACGGGTTTTGCTTCGCCACCAGCTTGGGACAGTTTTAAAACGCTATGTCATAAATAATATATACAGATTTACACATCATTCGCAGAGAGAAATAAAACAGAGTTATGAATATTTCGAGAGGCGGTGAGAAATTCCGAATGGTACTCTAAAAATGCAATATGTCTGTATTAAGAAAAGTTGATTAGGCTGATCATGAAATACTATTATGGTCCAGGTTAGGACCAAAGAAGAACAACACGAACACAAGAGTAGAAATAACGAAGATATATTACACGGAATAATAATACAAGATGTGGAAGGTGTTAGTATGACTGTCAGTCTGGTTTGGAGTGAACTACTATCGGCTCGACTCGATTCGTCCCTCTCTCTTAAGAGGCGTAGTATACATAGTGTTAGGAAGAGTTCATTCTGTAGTTATAGGTAAGGACCCATAACAAATACAAAAAAATAATGTGCCTTTTTGTTGTGACCAAGTAATGGTTAAGAAATAAAAAAACAAGAGGTTGCAGATAAATAGTGTATTGAACAGTAAATACAACAGAGAGTGTTACACGACTTTTGAGTGGTATCGGTTGACCAGCGTTCAGTCTATATCACTGTTATATTTAACAGCCCCCCCCCCCTCACGAGGGTTATATGCGGCATAAGTCCGAGTTTAACGTGGGTTATCCAAGCCCGTAGGCTCGGCCAAAATTCCTCGTAGAACCCGCATAAATAGGTTCGAGTCTGTCTACCTCCCCGGACAAATCTCTGCCCTTCGGCACAGCCTCGTCCGGGTGCCTCTCTGCCTTGGGCAGAGAGTTCAACAGGAGCTGCGAACAGCCTCGTAGAACAGTCTATAACACCGCTCCTCCCGAGACTTACTTTCCTACTACTTTATAGTAAGTGAAAGAGTCCACAATAGCCTCATTAGAAGGGAGACACCACAACCCTTTTATTATTATTTTATTAGTTAAATAAAACATTTTAGATGCATCAAGGGTGGTCTTCAGTGAATCACTGTCCTCATCGCCGATTTCGAGTTTTGCATCATATCGGCTCCGACAGCAACCCCGACCTTACTCAAGACGAGTCAGGCCGCCTCCTTGAAAGCGTCGTGCTACGCAATGCGACATTGCAAAAAACGGAAACCCCCTTCCCAGCGAGGCAGGACTTCAACCGTTTTTATTGACATATGTCAGTCAACGCCAACCAATGAAAACAAGGCTTTTCACTCTCCTCTCCTATATAGTGTTGTCTTTATACTTCTTCCGGTTTAGCTTTGATCTACTACTTCCAGAATCCATAACGAGGTTAGCTGCCATCTTTATTGCATAGTTCAATCCAATGTATTACGTATCAAATACTAACCGCATAGCAATATTCTTTGACTAAACCTACAGGCGTATCCCACCCAAATCTATCCTATACTAGCACTTTCTAAAACGAAATTCGCCATTCTATCAGGTCAATCTGTAAATCTATATTTCCCTTATACTCTTATTCAAACAAAATCACACACACACACGCAAAAAAAAACAAAGAAAAAATGCCTGTACCTTCCCCCATCTACACATAATTGTAAAAATAGGCACACGCACATGTAATGACACACGTACATAAATTCTATCCCCCGTTTACTTTAATTTTCGAAAGCAGTCACTACAAATTAACTCATACTAATTTATTTAGATTTCCTTCCCGTTTTCTCATTTACCGACTAAACTAATTCGATGGCCTAATAAAAAAATAAATAAATAAATAATTATACTATCTACTTAATTAAGTAACCTATATACATATTTACTATCTGTTGCATATTTCTCAAAATAAATCTACCCAATTAGTACTAGCATCGACTCCCGAAATTTCCAGACTATTATTACCATGAAACTATATCGTTCTCTCCAATTCCATTCATGATAAATATGCAAGTAGGCATTAATATTGAAATAAAACCGCGAGTAAAGCGCTAACAAGAAAAATAAAAACAACAAAGCAAAAATACGGCAATCAGTAACCGAAAAGCAAAGAAGAAAGCAAAAATCCCT
>OZ038511.1:24895962-24938462 GCA_964036315.1 Acanthosepion esculentum | reverse complement strand
TATATATTTTTATATATATATATATATATATATATATATATATATATATATTATATATATATATATATATATATATATATATATATATATATATATATATATATATATTGAAATACTAAAGAGTAAATTTACTCAACAAAATTACCATTGTCTTCAATCACGGCCTCCAGTCGACTTTGCATCTCTTCTGGACGGTCTCCTTGTTTAAATTGATGAATGCTGACATAATCCTTGCCTCCAGTTCATCTTTGGTGTTACAAGGAGTTTTGTTGGTCTCTCGTTCAACCCCACCCCACAGATAATAATCAAATGGGTTTCAGTCGGGGGAGTTAGGTGGCCAGATGTCAGGGGTGATTTGGTCACAGAAATTGACTGACAGCCATGACTGGGTTCTCTTGCTTGTGTGGCATCGTGCAGAGACCTGTTGCCATAGGGTCTTCCAGCTGCCATCCTCTTGACTCAGGGTAGCTCTACCTCATCAAAGCACTTCATATACAGTATGCGATGGGTAAATTGTCGCCATTTTATATTTTTAATGCGCGTTGTTGTTTTTTTTGTCTTTGTTGACTGCATAGCATAATAGGGTCACCGTCTGTGAGAAAAAGAGCACCATGACACAATTCGCTCCATTTGAAAACAACATGCTGTACTGCTTGATATTCTAGCGGGAAATACCAATAGGAACATTTCAGTGTGTTTGGGTTCCAAACGCCAGTGCACAGGATTCGGAAAGAGTTGGATGAGTCTAATAGTGATTACGAAGGTGTTTAGATAGCGACGTTATGCCTCCATTCATCTTAGACAAGGGCCTCAGACTTAACCCGCCATGTCGGCTGGGACTTCAGAATACACCGAATGCACCTCTGCAGAGAGGTAAGAACCCCTCTAATAAGGAGTCCTGGGTATGATGATAAACTACATCCTGCAGCAAAGTCTCTTATCAGGTAGTTTTGTAGATAGTACAATCTCTTAATTGCTGTTGATTCTTGGTTCACCTGGGGTGCTAGTTGGAGAAATAGTCAACCCCCAGACTGTAGTCAAAATACTATGAAAGTGTAAAAATAGGTTTTATATTCAAAATAGTAGCAACACATGTTTGAAAATCAAATTTACCAGGAATACGTTTTTTAAAAAAAAGAAGTATGAATTACTAGCATTACATTTTTGAAAAAAAATACTTGTAATACATATTACTCTCGACACTAAACCTCTTTACAAAAATACGCTAAGAAACTTGATATACGAACTGATTTGTTACAAAGAATAACATATTCTATTCATACGAACCTACCCTAACAATCTAGTCGGCATTAAATAAACCATTGAGGTTGATATGTAGTAAAACAAACCAAACCACAAATCAGACTTAACACAGAGACCTATAGTATATATATATATATATATATATATATATATATATATATATATATATATATAAATAGTTATACTCGTTTGGAAAAAACCTTAGGTAATTGAACAAACCAATGCCCAAGGGAAAATAAGGGATAAAAAAAGAAAGACTTAAGAACATGTAATTGAGGGGAAAACAATCGGCCAGAATCCAAGCTCAGAGTCCAAAGAAAAACAAAACAAAACGAGTAAAGCAACTAAGCGAAATGCTCAATACACTAAGTAGAGCAAACCTAACTATGAACCTAAAGAGCCAGGTAAACCTACCTAGGTTTCACCTATACGGATCGTCAGGGTAGATTGGCCTGACGATCCGTATTGGTGAAACCTAGGTAGGTTTACCTGGCTATATATATATATATATGTATATATATATATATATATATATATATATATATAAATAAATATATATATATATATATATATATATATATATATATATATATCGAAAGAGAGAGAGAGAGAGAGAGAGAGAGAGAGAGGTGTGAGAGTGCGGATTGATTGAGATTGAGAGTAAAGCTTCTTCCTCGAAGATATATGTGCGCGTGTATTCATTTTAAAAGTAAATTGTAAACAATCCCAGCTGTGCCTGCTTTCATCGCTAAGCTGGCAGCCTTTAATCCCCTACTCGTGTTATCCGCCCCTCCCCCCAATCACTGGATCGATGTGACACAGCTTCGAGTTTTAAAATATACAAGAATCGAAGACGTGTTCGGAATATTTTTGTCATGAGTATATTCTTTATTATTATCGGATGACAAAGGATTGACTTTTCGTTTGGATTTCCCTCGGATATTTGTAGTTTGGAGGATTTTCAAATTATTTGCATTTCATGGCATTATTATTATTATTATTATTATTATTATTATTATTATTATTATTATTATCAAAGAATCAATATATATTTTTCTTCTGTCTGCACATATATCTGAGAATAAAATAATATGTTTCATGCATTAATCACTTTTCTCCTTTTCGCCTGTTCTGGGTATGACGGTAAACTACATCCGGCAGCCACCCCATTGATCGGGAGGTTTTGAGGAGCAGGGAACCACTTCTTAATTGCTGTTGTTCCCAGGCCCACCCTAACCCGGAGTGGTAGCACCTATTAAGGCCCATCTGTGTTA
Organism: Acanthosepion esculentum; assembly: GCA_964036315.1. Lineage (NCBI taxonomy): Eukaryota > Metazoa > Mollusca > Cephalopoda > Sepiida > Sepiidae > Acanthosepion > Acanthosepion esculentum. The sequence continues at coordinate 24,935,925 of OZ038511.1, read as the reverse complement.
AAATCGTTAATCACCGAACGGGGATAAAAAAAAAACTATGAAAGTATTAAAAAAATAGATTATTATAATAAATCTACCAGCAATATATTTTGGAAAAAAAAAATATTGCCAGCAATACATTTAACTCTTGACAAAAAAAAAAAAAAAAAACAAATATACATCAATGGAACTTGGTCTACAAAATGATTTCTTACAAAGAATACATAATCAATCCATAAGAACTTATTCTAAAAATTTTGTCGGTATTAAATATCCCATTGTGGTCGATATGCCTTAAATGAAAATAAACATAAATCGTGATCTACAAAATTATTTCTTACAAAGGATACATATTTCAATGATACCGACCTATTCTAAAAATCTTGTTGGCATTACATAACCTATTGAAGTAGATATTCCGTATAATAAACCAAACCAACATCTCCTTCCATTCATTTTTTTCGTTTCTCCTCAACAGGAAGTCGTCTGTTTTCTCCAGTGTCTTCGTTCAGCTTCCTTTTAACGATAATATGTTTTTTTTATTCCTCCTTTGTCTACCTATCATTTTCCGGCTATGTTTGTTGTCAATCTTGTTTTTGCTTAATCACTGCCAACGTATAATTCCGGTAATCAGAAACCGTTGTTTAGAGGTAAAACCTCTATATTATTACGTCGTGTACTTTGAGTTTTCCTAAGAAGCTTTCTTTCAGAGAAAAAGGAAAAAAAAGTATTCTGTGTTATCTGAGAAAATATTGAACTGTTAAGTGATGATATAGCATTTTTTTTATATTGTAGCGATAAAACAAAAAGCTATCTACCGTTGATCCAAACAAAAATAACAATAAAAATTAATTATAAATATCGCGTGACTTGACGAGACCCGCACGAGACATCGTTAGGCGGGAAAGTTAATCAGCCTCTTTAACTCCTCGAAGTGAAGCTATCAGGATGCATTCCATTCAGGTTCGTGACAAACCAAACAGATAAGTACAAAAATTCATATTGTTTTTTGCTACATAGTCTTTTGAAAGTAGATGCTTGCTAATTTTGTATTAAGAATATCAAATGTAAAATATACATATACATGCAAGTGTTTTTATACTAAGAATTTTATGTTTTATTTTGAACTTTCAGATATTTATGCTGTCGTATGTTCATTCACTTTTATGGGGTCCATGTTACATATCCGTGCACAACAATATATACGGAAATACCGTCGTTTTCATATAGTGCTTTTGATATATAATATTCCATTTATTTATTTGCAAAAGAATGCTTTTCTATGTAGTTAACAAGCATACAAACATTTATAATAATGCGAAGAGCAAAAAGCACTTCAGCTGCCTCGCACTGCGTCTGTGAAGGAAATGTAATCCATATATGGGATGTGCGGTGGTGTAATGGAGAAATCGGAGAACCGAGTTCGAATTCCAGATAGTTTCGACTTCGGAATAGTTACAATCACTTTATCAATGGCAGAATATGCCACAAAAGTCTAACGCAGAAAGAAATGACAGTCTTGAATCGAAAGAGATATGATTCGATCTGAAAATTTCATTGCATAATGTCCGTTCTATATATGGTAAATGGCGCAACCACTCGAAACATCCAAAGATGCCAAGCTAATTCCTATTGCAGACGCCTGCTCAAGCACATTCTGTGTTTCTTCAACACCCGCTGAGCCCAATTGTGGTTTATACTGCATCTATGTTGAGTGGACCTAATACTACATCTATGTTGAGTGGACCTTATACTGCATCTATGTTGAGTGGACCTTATACTTCATCTAGGTTGAGTGCACCTTATACTGCATCTATGTTGAGTGCACCTTATACTGCATCTATGTTGAGTGCAGCTTGTACTGCATCTATTTTGAGTGCAACTTATACTTCATCTATGTTGTGTGGACCTTATGCTGCATTTATTTTGAGTGTTATACTTTATATATGTTGAGTGCATCTTATACTGCATCTATGTTGAGTGGACCTTATACTGCATCTATGTTGAGTGCACATTATACTTCATCTATGTTGAGGGCACCTTATATTGCATCTATGTTGAGTGGACCTTATACTGCATCCATGTTGTGTGGACGTTATACTGCATCTATGTTGAGTGCACCTTATACTGCATCTCTGTTGAGTGGACCTTATACTACATCTATGTTGAGTGGACCTTATACTGCATCTATGTTGAGTGCACCTTATACTGCATCTATGTTGAGTGCACCTTATACTGCATCTATGTTGAGTGGACCTTAGTTACAGTTTCTTGGAGAGAGCGTACTAACTAGCGTGATCAACAGTCTGAACAAGGTTAGCATGCTAAAAACCTCGGTCACGATGACTTGTGACTTCGTGCTAACACAACCACCGACGGCTCCCTAGGGTTCCATCTACTGAATTTTCCCTGGTATGGTTGTCCGGCACTTTCCAAAGGTGCCGCACGCCGTGGTAACTCACAAATCGACCATGGGGTTGTTGGAATCTGGGTCTCATGGTCAGAAAGCGAACCTTCTAACCACTCAGCCCCGTTCCCATTATGATTAGTATTCGCTATATATAATGAAAGATATTTTTACTCATTTCACTCAAAGCAAGGCGATAATGCCACTAAGACCGAATGAGTTAATGGGAGTGAAAATACTTTAGTGAGAAGAAAGGAGAATAAAAGAACAAGCATTAGAAAAACGGAAGATGGCGATTGATTATTTTTTTTAAGATTGTCGGTGACAGGGAAGAAAGAAATCAGAAAAGATTTCCACAGGTGAGAAGTGCAAGAAAAGAAACCATTAGAATAGAAACAGACGGTTACATCTAGCTTGTTGAACAGGAAAAAGTTGAGACCTAATTGCCATTCTAGTAATACGCTTAAATTCCTGTGGACGTACAATTGCTATATTAGTGGTGGGATAGTTACTGATGTTGAGATTCCAGGTCAGTACTGATGACATAAGAGACCCTTCAGTGGAATTTGTCGAGAGTCTTGAGAGATATAGCAGAAGCACCAGAACCAGATATGGCAGCAACAGTCTATGCAAGAACAAATTATATATGAGTAAGATGGATTCTGACGAGAAATTTGTATAAAGTAAACGCATATCGAATAAGACGTAAGATGATTATTCTACTGATGTATTTATCTATCTATCTGTACATCTTGTATTGTCCCGAAACCGGTGATCCGGTAGGCTGTTATATGTACTAAAGTGGTGTGTTTTGCTAAAGATAGACTGAAGAAGCCCATCATTCTTCAGGATTGTTTTGAAGTCAGAATTTTCCTTATAGACTAGTTACCTCCTCTGGCAAGAGATGTCAGTTCGCTCTGGTATTTATGCCAAAGCTGAAGGAATATCGATTCATGCCTTTTACAAGGGAATTAGCACGAAGTAAACGAACCAAGAAATTGAACTCAGTGCCTTGAATTCAATTTACGCGCCGATAGCCGTAACACTATCTCCACAAATATATATATATATATATATATATATATATATATATATATATATATGTTTATACATTGTTTTTATAGATACAAATATTCAAGTAAATGCTCTGTTTTATAATAAACACTATTAAACAACATTTACCGGCCTGAATGTCCGAGAAATTTTCATAGAAAATTTTCGTCCTCCGACAAGAATCGAACCTGTATCCCATACGGAACCGTCATATAGCCTGACGTGCCTTAACCGTTTCGGTCACAGAGGAGGTTAGCAAGCTCGATTTTAATGTCTTTAAACTTTGTTCAGGTTAGGTTTCAACTGTTTGATGTATATAGCTTCAAGGATCTTTAAACAAAATAAGCTATGAAATCTCCACAAACATTCTTAAATACCTATAATTTATAACAGAAGCCGTTGGTATAAACCAATGGCTTCCCATACCTAATACTTCTCGTTTTTCACTCTCGCTTGGTCATGTGTGACGTCACGAGCTGTGACGCGATTTTCGCTTCCTTGTCTCGTAAATCCGAGATTGTCGTTACTTTGAGCTTATTCAAGCAGCAAGGGCGGACTATTATTGTAGTTTCGTCTGTCGTTTGATTTATTGAAATTGTCACCTTTGATAATGGCTTATGTAAGCCGAAAGATTAGACTGGATTTAAACATGTATCAATATGGTGTTTTCCTTTCGTCTTTCAACGATAATGTGATTAAGCTTATCAGACAATATGAAAGGAACTTACTTAAAATAAATAGACAAATCTTGTCTATATTATTTAATGAAACATGCATTAATAATATATATATATATATATATATATATATATATATATATATATTTATATATATATATTATAAATTAATTGATTTAAAATATGGGTTTTTCGCTACAGAGTGATAACCATGTTTCAAAAATGGAAGCTAAAGCCTTCGAATTTAATTTTGTTATTAAACCAAAGACATTAGTTCCATTTCCTCGTCAAGCGAATTTTGTAGTAAACTACAGTTCAAAATTTGAAGCTTAGAATTAGCATGCGACGAACTTGAGAGAAGAGTGAAAAAAAAGGAAAAATAATTCTTAGTATCATTGAAAATAAGGAATCATTTATTAAACTTATATTTTGAGAAAGATTTGCAACGAATGAAAAGATTTGTGTTGCAGGAATCAAGGTAGATAGAGGATATTTTGAAGACAACAAAAATAATCATAAAAGGAAAAACCATACGCCTCGGCTAAGACAAATTTTCCTTTTGTGTTTATTCATATATATATATATATATATATATATATATATATATATATATGTGTGTGTGCGTGTGTGTGTGTGTGTGTGTGTGTGTGTGAGACAAAACAAATCAGTCTCTGTTTCTATGGATATTGACAAACAAGGCGGTTGTTATGATTGCTTCTATGTTTGATATGTCTGATCACCGATCTTCAACGGAGCTTTTTCCGGCGCATGCGTGATGATGAACTCTGCGTGTTAGTTAATTCGGTAAAAGGACAAATCTAGGTCCATTCACCGGTTTCATTGGTAATTTTCTGAATTAGTCCAAAGTCAATAAAAGACTGGATTTCAAAACCTTTCGAAGAAAGAAAGAAAGAAAAAAATGAATGAAAGAATGAAAGCATTTGCGTATAAACCATAGAAAAGGACGAAAGAAAACATTGAAAAAGATGAAAAAGAAGATCAAAAAAGGAGAAAAATATGAAAAAAAATGAATAAAAAACAAAGTAAAAGGAAAATAATAATAAGAAGAAATTAACAACATTGGAAAAGAATACAAAATAGAAAGAAAATACTAAAAGAGAAGAAGAAGAAGAAGAAGAAGAAGAAGAAGAAGAAGAAGTATAAGAGCAGTGAAAACAAGGAGGGAAATGGGAAGAGAAAAATAAAAAAAAATCACAAAGGAAGAGGACTAATGGAAACCGAAGAAAGAAAGACAGTATGAGAAAAGAAACGAATAAATGAAGAAAAAACAACACAAAAAGAAGGAAGAAGAAGAAGAAGAAGAAGAAGAAGAAGAAGAAGAAGAAGAAGAAGAAGAAAATAAGAAGAGAAGAAGGAGGAGGATGAGAAGAAGAAGAAGAAGGAGGAGGAGGAGAAGAAGAAGGAGGATGGGGAGGAGGAGGAGGAGAAGAAGAAGAAGAAGAAGAAGAAGAAGAAGGAGAAGGAGGAAAAGAAGAAGAATAGGAGGAGGAGGAAGAGGAGAAGAAGAAGTAGAAGAACAAGAAGAAGGAGAAGGAGGAGAAGAAGAAGAATAATAGGAGGAGAAGAAGAAGAAGAAGAAGAAGAAGGAGAAGCAGAAGAAGAAGAAGAAGAAGAAGAAGAAGAAGGAGAAGGAGGAGAAGAAGAAGAAGAATAGGAGGAGGAGGAGAAGAAGAAGAAGAAGAAGGAGGAGGAGAAGGAGGAGGAGAAGAAGAAAAATAGGAGAAGAAGAAGAAGAAGAAGAAGAAGCAGAAGCAGAAGAAGAAGAAGAAGAAGAAGAAGAAGAAGAAGAAGAAGAAGAAGAAGAAGAAATTCTAAAAATGAAAGGCCTCGAAATAGAAAGAGGGGAGAAAACGGAGAGAGAATAAACAACTGGTGATAAAAAAGAAAACGGAAACGATAGAACCCAATGAGAAGAAAGTAAAAGGATTTGAAAAAAAAAATCAAAAAAATCAGGAAGAATCTAAATTAATAATAAAAAAAGCAAATAAAATACAACGGCGTATATGAATGATTAATTTACATATATTTAAACGAAATACAGCTGAGATTGCTTGGCAATATATTAGCGAAGGGTTGTGGTGAATTTAAATAAGTTATAAATTGTTCCTTAAGGGATAATTAAGAAAACATTCTCTTTGGCTCTCGGACAATTCATCAAAGAAAAAGGTTCTTCTATCGTTATAAGTGCATATTAACAGTTCTTGTGTGTGTGCAAGCGTGGATGCGATCTGGCAAGAGAAAGAGATCGAGTTCTCTCTAAAGTTGTTTGCTTTGCTTGGTTGGTTATTTTTTTCTGTTTAGCGGCATCTCAACCTCGATTGGTTATTTAATGCCGAAATCTAAATAATTTATATGCAATTTAATTTATTTTATTTATTTATTTTTTTGAAATAATAATTTTACTGATACAACTCTTACAGTTCGACATCGATGGATGAAGGCTTCCTAGACTGAAGTCAACGGCCAAATCAGAGGTCTTCCCCAGAGAAATCAACGGTCACGTATTTGTTGTAACCTAGGGAAGGTTACTGAATAGAATAATCCATCGAAGGTTGGTAATAAACGATAACACTTAGGACAAGAACAACACATATAAGATTCGCCAGCGGCGCCTAGAAGTAGTAGTTAAGTACTAGAAATGAGTTAAGTGAATTCCACCATGAATCGCCAACTCTAGGACATCAACCAACCGTCCCACGCGGGCAGGTGTGGCACAAGGGCGAATTTAATGTGGGGTATCCGAGCCTGTAGGATCGGCCAAAAATTCCCCGTACACCCCGTATAAAACGGTGTCGGGTAGCTTTTTCCCGATACGAGGCTCTATTCTTCGACAGAGCCTCGTCTGGGAAACCTCTCTGCCCGGAGGCAGAGAGTTTGACCATCACAGTTGAAAACGAATGTCAAACTCTAGCCGGACCCAGGCGGTCAGATTTGACACAAGACCGAATTTAATGTGGGGTATCCGAGCCCGTAGGCTCGGCCAAAAATTCCCGTAGACACCGTATAAAACGGGGTCGGGTAGCTGTTTCTCGAGACGAAACTCTGCCCTTCGACATAGCCTCGTCTGGGAAACCTCTCTGCCCGGAGACAGAGAGTTTGACCATCACAGTTGAAAACGAATCTCCATCTCTAGGATATCTACCAACCGCTCCACGCGGGCAGATGTGGAAAAAGACCGTATTTAATGTGGGGTATCCGAGCCCGTAGGCTCGGCCAAAAATTGCCCTTAGACCCCGTATAAAACATGTCGTGTAGCTGTTTCCAGAGATGAGATCACATCCAGTATTGACTACTGTATTTATTAGAATGGGGACATATCCGTTACCGTCCGCAGGTAGGCTACAGCAGTATTCTTGCTTAAAGCGAGCCTTCCAGCTGGAGGACGTCATATCTAGTTTTATCTGGGGATGGCGCACTCCATCTGGTGTACTTGCCCAAGACACGCTCAGCATGAAAGTAAACTGAGACGGCTTTCCATCCAGATGATGTATCTTGAGACATTTTCTAAGGGTGTTTGATTTTAGGTTTTATGAAATTCTCTTAATCTCTAATCGTTTAACATGTAGTTATTGTGCCGGGTGAACAGTAGTCGTGTTTATTAAAAATGGCTAAAGTAGTGGTCGAAAGCCAGAACAATTTTTGCAATCCTTTACTTCCACAAGGCGATAAAATGAAGGAATGTTGTAAAAACTGAATAAAAAATTCATTACATGTTGCTTGTCAGTCATATTAAACGAAACACACACACACACACGCACGCACACACACACACACACACACACTCACACACACACACACACATATGACGTTTTAATGATTTATTTTTTTTAACTAATGAACGCTATATTATTATTTTCAAAAATAAATAAACAAACAGAATGTTGGGTGTAATAGAAAACGGAGAGCAAGATATGAAGAAGAAGAAGAGGAAGGAGGAGGAGATGAAGAAGAAGGAGGAGATAAAGAAGATGGTAAGGAAGAAGAAGAAGAAGAAGAAGAAGAAGAAGAAGAAGAAGAAGAAGAAGAAGAAGAAGAAGAAGAAGAAGATGAAGAAGAAGAAGGAAGTGAAAACGTAGAAGGAGGAGAAGGAGGAGATGAAGAAGGAGGAGAAGGAGGAGATGAAGAAGGGGGAGGAGATAAAGAAGCTGAAGAAGAAGAAGAAGATGAAGAAGAAGAAGAAGAAGAAGGGGAAGAAGAAGTAGAAGGAAATGAAGAACAAGAAGAAGGAGATGAAGAAGAAGAAGAAGAAGAAGAAGAAGAAGAAGAAGAAGAAGAAGAAGAGAAAGGAAGTGAAAACGTAGAAGGAGGAGGAGGAGAAGAAGAAGAAGAAGAGAAAGGAAGTGAAAACGTAGAAGGAGGAGGAGAAGAAGAAGAAGAAGAAGAAGAAGAAGAAGAAGAAGAAGAAGAAGAAGAAGAAGAAGAAGAAGAAGAGGGAGGAGTTGAAGGTGGAATGAGATTAAAAGAGAAATTTTAATTTCACACAATTAAAATTGAACATGAAAATAAAAAGTTCCCCAAGTGTATAAAATGGAAAAAATCGCGTTCTCTTTTTCCCTTCACATTTACTGTATCGAATGTCTTCAGTTGTATTCCCAATCGCCAACGAATACCTTTGAAAAGGTGTTGGCCGAAAGGTTCCTAAGGTAAGACGTCTGTGTTGTTTAAAGCTATGTATCATTTCTGTGGGTAGAAATTACTTTTTGTGTATATATATATATATATATATATATATATATATATATATATATATATATATATTATGAAATGGACAAAGTCCGACAATTATTTTAAGACATTTTTACGTTTAAAATTGTTTTTATAGATACAAGTATTTAAGTAAATGCTCTGTTTATAATAAACAACATTTACCGGCCTGAATGTCCGAGAAATTTTCATAGAAAATATTCGTCCTCCGACAGGATTCGAACCTGTATCCTATACAGAACTGTCATATAGCCTGACGTGCCTTAACCGATTCGGCCACTGAGAATTGTTTCGTTGGCAAGGTCGAATTTACTGCTTATAAACTTCAATCTTCCATGAATCTCTCACATAACTGCTCATGGCGTATCAAATGTAAACCAAAGACGTCACACATTATGAAATGGACAAAGTCCGACAATTATTTAATAAAAACAATGTTAAACATAAAAATGTCTTTCAATATAAATATATATCTTTGCAATGTCACTTTATGACATTTCCAGAACTTAGGTTTCGAATGGTGGATTTCAAGGCAACCAATTAACACAAAATATGATCTTCTAAACCGTATTTCTACCACTTTAACCTTGGGCTTAAGTGAGCTGTTATGTTATATCGGTGAATGAAGGATCTCCCAATCACGGGTGAAGAAGAGACTAGAGACAACAGATACGTGTTACTACATAAGGATGATGAGAATACCATAGACAGATCATGTTAGGAATGTTTTAGAGAAAATGGAAACAGAAAGAGCGATTAAGAGTAACCTAATCAGGAAAGAAGGCTTGGGAAATCTGACACTCAAATGGCATATTTAAGACAGAAAATACTGAGGAAAGCCTCCTATAACCTACCTAAACAGATTGCGTAAAATTTGGTCAGAATAAGGAATAGATGATATAGCAAAAAGACAAAGTTTACTAAAGGCTAAAAATGAACAGGAAGTAGTGGAGAGCTGTCATCGGTCACGTAGTGAAGGGATACGTTACATCGAAAGAGAATATGATTATATTTCGTTATTATATCTTTGACAGTTCGTAATCTTTATCTCTTTTGCGTGTATTATCTATTCGTAATATTGTAATTAAATGACAAGCAGAATTTAGAATCAAACTTCTAGCAGTGTTGCAGCAATTTATCGGGTGTGATCCGTACTCCGTCACAGGATTGTAGATTTGCCTATATGTGTGCACTGGGATGAGCAGATGTTATTGATCGCTCAGGCGTACAATTGTAAGAAAATGTCCGCGGGAAATGGTTATGTCATATACAAAGAAAATTATTTTTCTAAGGATTGCGGAAGAAATATTACGACAATGAAATGCAGATTATGAATTATCATAATTCCCACCAAGTTCCATTTGCGTAAATTACGACCGCAGGAATATAATTTACTTTTTATTTCTTGCTTTAAAAAAAAAAAAACTGTTTCAATTTAATGACATTCAATAAAAGGAAAATATATCTTACGGCATTTAATCCTTTTTGTATTTGGCTACCGTCTACCGAGGGAAGCGGATAAGATTAGACAGCAGGAAAAGGACAATGCTGTTTTTCTTTTAGAAAATCGGAATATAATAATAAAAAAAACAACAATAATAATCCTTTAATTGCAATCTCTCTAAAAAGACGTAGGCGTTCGAGGCTCTCCATAACTTCTTTTTCTTCTTAACCAGTACCGTCCTCCGTATGACGATAAACTACATCCGCGTCCTGGGTAAAACGATAAACTACATCCGAGTCCTGGGTAAAACGATAAACTACATCCGCGTCCTGGGTAAGACGATTAACTACGTCTAACAGCAAGGCCTCTGATCAGAAGGTTTTAAAGATCGTGGAAGCACCTCTTAATTTTTGGCGTTCCCAAGCCCATCCAGAGCCGGGGTGGTAGCCCCTGTTAGGGTACCAGCTATGGGCAAGTAGTTAATCCCACAACTGGGGTAAAGACACCATGAAAGTGTAAAAATAGATTTTAATACCTGAATTACTTCTTAAAAAATTGTTACCAGCAATAAATTTTTGAAGAAAAATATTACCAGAATTGCGTCCTGGGTAAGACGATAAACTACGTCCGACAGCAAGGCCTCTGATCAGGAGGTTTTGAGCAGCGTGGAACCACCTCTTAATTGCTGTGGTTCCCAAGTCCACCCTAACCCGGGGTGGTAGCACCTGCTACGGTCCCAGTTATGGGCAAATAGTTAACACTCAAACTTGTGTAAAAATAGGTTTTAATACCAGAAATACTTTGTAATTAAAAAATTATTACCAGCAAGGAAAAATTATTATCAGAAATACTTAATACTAGAGGGCACAGAATGTCCACTATGCACTTCATGCCAAGAGAAATTTACAGTAAAACATATACTGTTAGAGTGTGTAGATTTTGATCTAGTGCGAACAAAATATTACCAAGTGAGTAATTTAGAAAAAAAAAACCTTTTACGAAAATAAAACCATCCAAGATCGTAAATGTTCTAAAAGAAATGGGATTGTACTCAAAAATATGAGTAATTGAAAAATGGTTCAAATATATATGTATACATACACACATTTTTTTTTTACCAAACTATCGCTATTAATCTATTTCAAAAAATTTGTTGGCATTAAATAACCCACTGAGGTGTTGATATGCCATAAAACAAAACAGGCAACCAACCAAAAATATGAGTAATTGAAAAATGTTTCAAATATATATGTATACATACACACCTTTTTTACCAAACAATTGTTATGAATCAATTTCAAAAATTTTGTTGGCATTAAATGACCCACTGAGGTTTTGATATGCCATAAAACAAAACAAGCAACCAACCAAAAATATGAGTAATTGAAAAATGTTTCAAATATATATGTATACATATACACCTTTTTTTTTACCAAACTATCGCTATTAATCTATTTAAAAAATTTTGTTGGCATTAAATGACCCACTGAGGTGTTGATATGCCATAAAACAAAACAAGTAACCAACCAAAAATATGAGTAATTGAAAAATGGTTCAAATATATATGTATACATACACACCTTTTTTTTAGCAAACTATCGCTATGTATCTATTCAAAAAATTTTGTTGGCATTAAATGACCCACTGAGGTTTTGATATGCCATAAAACAAAACAAGTAACCAACCAAAAATATGAGTAATTGAAAAATTGTTCAAATATATATGTATACATACACACCTTTTTTTTTTAGCAAACTATCGCTATTAATCTATTTCAAAAAATTTGTTGGCATTAAATAACCCACTGAGGTGTTGATATGCCATAAAACAAAACAGGCAACCAACCAAAAATATGAGTAATTGAAAAATGTTTCAAATATATATGTATACATACACACCTTTTTTACCAAACAATTGTTATGAATCAATTTCAAAAATTTTGTTGGCATTAAATGACCCACTGAGGTTTTGATATGCCATAAAACAAAACAAGCAACCAACCAAAAATATGAGTAATTGAAAAATGTTTCAAATATATATGTATACATATACACCTTTTTTTTTACCAAACTATCGCTATTAATCTATTTAAAAAGTTTTGTTGGCATTAAATGACCCACTGAGGTTTTGATATACCATAAAAGAAAACAAGCAACCAACCAAAAATATGAGTAATTGAAAAATGTTTCAAATATATATGTATACATACACACCTTTTTTAGCAAACAATTGTTATGAATCAATTTCAAAAATTTTGTTGGCATTAAATGACCCACTGAGGTTTTGATATGCCATAAAACAAAACAAGCAACCAACCAAAAATATGAGTAATTGAAAAATGTTTCAAATATATATGTATACATATACACCTTTTTTTTTACCAAACTATCGCTATTAATCTATTTAAAAAATTTTGTTGGCATTAAATGACCCACTGAGGTTTTGATATGCCATAAAACAAAACAAGTAACCAACCAAAAATATGAGTAATTGAAAAATGGTTCAAATATATATGTATACATACACACCTTTTTTTTAGCAAACTATCGCTATGTATCTATTCAAAAAATTTTGTTGGCATTAAATGACCCACTGAGGTTTTGATATGCCATAAAACAAAACAAGTAACCAACCAAAAATATGAGTAATTGAAAAATGTTTCAAATATATATGTATACATACACACCTTTTTTTTACCAAACTATCGCTATTAATCTATTTCAAAAAATTTTGTTGGCATTAAATGACCCACTGAGGTTTTGATATGCCAAAAAACAAAACAAGCAACCAACCAAAAATATGAGTAATTGAAAAATGTTTCAAATATATATGTATACATATACACATTTTTTTTACCAAACTATCGCTATTAATCTATTTAAAAAGTTTTGTTGGCATTAAATGACCCACTGATGTTTTGATATGCCATAAAACAAAACAAGTAACCAACCAAAAAGTTTACATTCCTCCTCGGTCTTTTGAACAGGAGCAGACGTTTATCCTTTGTTTCCTGTTTAGGATTGTATTTCCGGTAAAGTTGTGTTTAGGATTGTGTTTCCTTCTAAAGTCTTCTAATTCTCTTTCACTCTCAGTAACCCGTTGTGTCATTACTTGATTGGGATAATTAATTTTAAAAAAAGAAAGTTTTTATGAATCTTAACTGATTGTAATACTTTTGCCTCAGTGAATGACAAAATGTTTCCTTTATTGGAAACCTAATTTCACTATCACCATTAGAATTTACTCCATGAAAACCATATCTATTTAAACTCATTTGCATACGTAAGTATTTATTAATCTTTGCTTAGTCTGCAACAAAGCCAAACGAAGATAAAGTCTCTGCAGACCCATTTTTCTAAGAGGAGAAAGTGTATCCGAGAAGAAAAACGACATGTAGTTTAAAAATATAAATGGGCGGATACAGATTCTTAAGGTTTACAAGAAAAAATGAACTAGATATGTCCCGAAAATGTTTACCTAAATTTCTTTTTTCATTCTCTTTCACTGGAAAACCCTTTATTCAGCTAGAAAGATAACAGATTAAAAACGTTTTGTGTAAGCGCCACTATCATCTCAACTGAGAAATGGTGAGAGGAAAAAGATCATTCATGTCTTCTGTAATGGTACGAGCATTCTTACTCTGGCTTCCATCTTTAAAGTCTATTCAAGAACCATGAAGAGAGCGGTAAATAAGTTTAAAAAAGAGGGTGCAATAGAAAGGAAAACTGGATCAGGAGGTCACAACAGCAAGGGGTATCATCATTTCAACTAAATAGCTAAATACAGTCTTCTTGTTGAAAGTTGAGTCCAATAGTGCTATAAAAATCTCGGAAAATTCCAGTAAGATATCTTTACTCATTTCTAAGATACAGCAATTCAAAGCTTAATCTAATTAGTGGATAATTTTTCTGTTACACGATTTGAACAATTTTCCTGTTGTACTCGGTATATATTTTAATCATTTCACCCCAAGCAAGCTTGAAATGCGCCTCGACCGCTGGGGTTTACTGGAAGTGAAAGTGAAAGTGAAAGTAAACGAGATTGAGAAGAATAGGCAGAAGCTTTTGGAGTAGAAGTAATAGCGATTGAATTTAGCTATTTCAACAGTAATTTTTAGACGAAAGGACAGTGTGACAAATGAATTTTTTGGATTAAATATTTATCCAATACATGCCAAAAGGCGTTAGCGTGTTACTGAATGAGGTTTTTATATAGACCCCAGAGGAGGAAATACATGTGTATTATAAGGATACGTACGATAGATCGTAGTTGACCCAAGAATAGGTTAAGATTAAAGTGATCGCGGAAATATCCTATTGTTATAATCTTCCTAAGGTCTAGGATCAAGAGTTATCTCATACCAGCGGCTCAGGATGGAAGCCTTGTCTGTGAAAAGCACCCGTCCATCTGCAAGGCGCAAGGGACTCTGGACCCGGTAAGTCGGGACATACACTTCCTTAAGAGCTTCGTAGAAGCCTCTGTAATCACCTAGGTCTGCCCATAGATGAGTTATCTCTGCGAGGATGGTCCACCACTCATTTTGGATCTCTCAGTGCTTGCGCTGGAGGTAGCTTCAAATGAAAAGGTATGAAGCTCTCCTCACAGAACTTGACAGTAGAGCCAAATGGGTCTGGTGGGCTGATCTTTTCGACAGCAGTTCCCGAATCTCTTGTTTGTTCTCATCGAACAAGTCTTTGTTCTTCCTGTTGGTGGATCCCAGAACTTCTTCAGATGTCTGCAAAATAGCAGTCTTTAGTTGAGCCCAGTGTTTCAGGAGAGGGGCCTACTGGGCAGTCGCCGATTTCAAGCTTTGACTGTAGACCTGCCTGAAGGTCAGCTGTTTCAACAGTGAAATGGTGAGACTTAGCTGCCAGCAGAGGGCCATGATCGCTTATCCCCTTAAAGGATTGGGCATTTTTAGGCGAACGGACAGTGTGACAAATTAATTTTTTAGACTAAATATTTATCCAATACAGGAATGAGGTTGTTATATAGACCCCCCAAAAGAAAGAAATGTGGATTATATAGGATAGATCATAGTTGACCTAAGAAGGGGTTAAGATCAATGTGATCGCAGAAATGATCTCCCTTTATAATCTTCCTAAAATCTAGGATCAAGAGTTATTTATAGTACATGTGCTCATAATCTACACTTCCTCTTTTATGTGCCGTGTTACTTCAGGACGTAGGCGATCATGGCTCTTCACTTCTCCCTATCCCTTGTAGCACTCAAAATATTTTGTCCCTTTGCTACTTCCCACAGGCGATCTTCTGTCAACCACTTGCTTAAGCCCGACTGGTATATCATGAGCTGCTTTCACTTGTCTCTCTTTTTTCTCTATCCGCCCTGTCAGTATCAGATTCTCCAAGAACTCTTTTCTCGTTGCGTGTCCCAGAAGTTTCAGCTGCCTCTTCCTGATGTTAAGTGTAAGCTTCCTTGTTTACATCCTCTCCAAGACCTCATCGTTTCTCACACGATCGATCCATGATATCCTTATCATCCTTCTGTAGAATCATATCTCCACTGCCTCGAGTCTTCTTCATCTTTGAGGAGACCGTCCAGCATTCGCTGCTATGAAGGAGGACAGATGTCGCGTAACATTTTAGTATTCTTTTCTTTGTTACCAACGAAATCTTTCTGTATCATAATATTCTGCATAAATTTTGGAATGCGTTTTTGGCCATCCCAATACGTCTTCGGGCCTCAACGTCGCACTTACCGTCCTCTGTCAGAACACATCCCAGATATTTAAATTTCCGCACCTGCTTGGTTTTAATGTCTCCGACCTGGAAATAGCATTTCGGACTCACCCTTTTACTGATGACCATGCAGTTCTGTCTTCTTGTAGTTTATGCTTAGTCCATTCTTCTCACTCTCCTTCGCTACCTTCTGGAGGAGGTTTTGCAGCTTCTTTTCCGTGTCTGCAATCAGCACTATGTCATCTATCTCTTAATATTCTGCCTAGCCTTTGGAATGCGTCTTTGGCCATCCCAATACGTCTTCGGGGCTCAGCGTCGCACTTACCGTCCTCTGTCAGAACACATCCCAGATATTTAAATTTCCCCACCTGCTTGATTTTAATGTCTCCGACCTGCAAATCGCATTTCGGGCTCACCCTTTTACTGATGACCATGCAATTCTGTTTTCTTGTAGTTTATGCTTAGTCCATTCTTCTCACTCTCCTTCGCTACCTTCTGGAGGAGGTTTTGTAGTTTCTTTTCCGTGTCTGCAATCAGCGCTATGTCATCTCTCTCTTAATACTCTGCCTAGCTTTTGGAATTCGTCTTTGGCCATCCCAATACGTCTTCGGATCTCAGCGCCGTACTTATCGTCCTCTGTCAAAACACTTATAATCTTATAAGCGGTTGCTAACAGTCAGAAAGAAACAGAAGAATTTTGAAAGACACATAATGAAGAAGAAAGGTTTGGAGAATTTAACACCCACTAGAAACATCGGATTCAACGGAAGTAGAAGAATGCAGTGAGTAACCTGCTTGAAAAAGCTTGAACAAATGGATTGAGAGTCAAATACCACAAAGCGGGTTTATAAAGGATAAAGCGAGAACAACAAAACTAAGAAGCTGTTGGTAGACATGATCGCTCATGTCCTGCTGCTATATATATATATATATATATATATATATATATATAGAGAGAGAGAGAGAGAGAGAGAGAGAGAGAGAGAGAGAGAGAAGAGAGAGAGATAAAGAGTGAAAGAGATAATTAGAGAGAGGGGGAGTGAAAGACTGAGAGAGAGAGAGAGAGTGACAGAGAGAAAAAGTGAGAGAGGGAAAGAGAGAGAAAAGTGAGAGAGAGTGAGAGAGGGAAAGAGAGAGAGAGAGACATGGAGAGAGCGAAGCTATTTAACGTTTGAACAAATGGGTGAACAAAATAATCCCACAATGATAATAAGGTTTATAAAGGATAAAGAGAGAGAGCAACAAAAATAAGAAGCTGTTGATAGACATGGTCGCTCATGTCCTGCTGCTATATAACGCAGAGAGAGAGAGAGAGAGAGAGAGAGAGAAAGAATGAGAGAGAGAGAGTTTAAGACTGAGAGAGAGAGAAAGAGTGAGAGTGACAGAGAAAAAGAGAGATAGATAGATAAAGAGAAAGTGAGAGATAGAGTTAGAGAGAGGGAAAGAGAGAGAGAGAGGAGAAAGCGAAGCTATTTGACATGTTTGAACAAATGGGTGAACGAAAAATCCCACAGTGTTAATAAGCTTTCGTTTAGAAGGTAGAATTAATAGATGAGAGCACCAGAAGACAGAAAGCTGTGGAGAGCCGCTTTCGTCGAAGTTCTCATATAGAACGCAGAAAAAAACTCGACACGTTTGATCAAATGAATGAAGAAAAGAGCAACTTATAAAATTTCAAATTCTTCTACTTTTCGACTATTTTACTTATTTTTTTTATTTTAAATAAATTTTCCTTCTTTCTTTCTTAGCAAAAATGCTTTTTCTCGCTTTCCACATTTTTTTCTTTCGTTTTTCTTTCTACAAGTTTTTCTTCTTTTCTTTCTACATATGTTTTCATCTTCTTTTCTTTCTATAAACGTTGTCTTTTTTCATCTTTTCTCTCTACGAATGTTTTTCTTTCTTTCTGCAAATGGTTTCTTTCTATAAACGTTTTCCTGCCATAAACGTTTTCTTTCTTTCATCTTTTCTTTCTACAAATGTATTTTCTTTCTTTCTACACATGTTTTCTTTCTTCTTTTCCTTCGACAAATGTTTCGTTCTTTCTTTCTGTCAACAAATGTTATCTTTCTTCTTTTCTTTCTAAAAATGTTTTTCTTTCTTTCTTTCTTTCTGACAATGTTCTTTCTTTCTTTATACAAATGAAGTTTACTTGTTTCTTTCTTTTACTTTCTCTTCTTTTCTTTATCTTCTAATAGTTTTTCTTTTTGTGTTCATTATTTCTTTTGGACGTTTCCTTCTCCTGTTCTCTCCGCAAGTGTTTTTTTTTCTTCCTTTAATTCTTGATTCTTTCTACAAATGATTTTTCCTTCGTTATTTTTTAAAAAATTTCTTTCTTTTTTTTCTCCGTCTCCGTGTTTGCTTTCCTTCTGTAACTGTTTCCACTTTTCTTTTTTTCTAATGATAGACAGCGACTCATTTCCGTTTTTAAAGGGAGACATTTTCGTTAATTTTCATCCAAACAGGATGTGGACGTAATGGAAGGAAGCGAAAAGTATTTGCATTGGAAATTTTAAAACAGATATTGTCATCCACCCGATAACTAACAAAAACATTCTATCCACACAGACTGAAAACAAATGGAAACTCTCATATGAAATTAAAACAATGAAGGAAGAAGGAAAAATAAGACCAAAAAAGTGTACAAATTTCTTTTTTAAGTCGTTCAATGCCAAAATATAAGATAAAATAAAAATAATAAAAAAATATATTTAATAAATAAATAAATAAAAAAGACAAAAACGAAAATGACATTTCTCACTTCCTGCTTTCTGGTTGGAATAAATCACGTGATGACAAGAGCTTACTTAAAATGATTCTATTGTTTAGTAGTGAGGAAATTTCTTCGATTCTATAGGTCATAATTAAAACTGCATCGGCGGATTCCTACTTGTTCATCATCTGTATATTTCCTCTAATTTACACTCACTAGTCTTGCGTGTTGTTAGCATGGCCATCAGTAAAAGAAATATAATTAATCATTGTGGTTTTCAAGGAAGCATCTCCGTGTTATTATGTTCATAAAGAAGCTGTTCTTGGGATTATTTGATTGACTGACTTTTAAGGGTTATCAATAGCAGACACGGAAAAGAAATTACAAAACCTCCTACCGAAGGAAGTGGAGAGCGAGAAGAAGGGACTAAGCATAAACTGCAAAAAGAGAGAATGCATGGTCATCAGTAAAAGGATGAGCCCAAAATACTATCTACTTAATAATATAAGATACGCAGATGACACAGTACTGATAGCAGACACAGAAAAGAAATTACAAAATCTCCGACAGAAGGTAGCAACAGCGAGTGAGAAGAAAGGACTAAGCATAAACTACAAGAAGACAGAATGCATGGTCATCAGTAAAAGGATGAGCCCGAAATGCTATCTACTTAATAATATAAGATACGCAGATGACACAGTACTGATAGTAGACACAGAAAAGAAATTACAAAATCTCCTACAGAAGGTAGCAACAGAGAATGATAAGAATGGACTAAGCATAAACTACAAGAAGACAGAATGCATGGTCATCAGTAAAAGGATGAGCCCGAAATGCTATCTACTTAATAATATAAGATACGCAGATGACACAGTACTGATAGTATATACGGAAAAGAAATTACAAAATCTCCTACAGAAGGTAGCAACAGACAGTGAGAAGAAAGGACTAAGCATAATCTACTAGAAGACAAAATGCATGGTCATCAGTAAAAGGAATATAATTAATCATAGTGGTTTTCAAGGAAGCATCGACGTGTTAATATGTTCATAAAGAAGCTGTTCTTGGGATTATTTGATTGACTGACTTTTAAGGCTTATCCATAGAAGACACAGAAAAGAAATTACAAAACCTCCTACCGAAGAAAGCGAAGGAGAGCGAGAAGAAGGGACTAAGCATAAACTACAAGAAGACAAAATACATGGTCTTCAGTAAAAAGATGAGCCCGAAATACGATTTGAAGGTCAGGGACACTAATATCAAGCAGGTGCGAAAATTTAAATATCTGGGAAGTGTTCTGACAGAGGACGGTAAGTGCGACGTTGAGACCCGAAGACGTATTGTGATGGCCAAAGACGCATTTTAATAAGGGGCGGTAGGGTTTACATTTTCACTGCCAACTATTGTATCAACATATTAGTTACTTTCGAAAAGAGGTTATGTCAAAATTAGTTACTGTAAAATTCACTTGAGGATGAAACAGAACTAGGTACTTTAATTTAATTTAACTTCTATAATTAAATTGAAGTTTTTTAGCTTCTGTTTTTGAAACATGAGAACTCTTATGTAGCGATGGAATCATATGTTTTTAAAGAAATAATCATAATATAGGCTCAACTTGTGTACTGAGCACTGTTTTTAAAAAACAAAAAAAACAAAAATACTACAGAACTTCGGATTATTAACTTAACGGTTCTTTCCTATGTTTCTATATATTTGCACACACACGCACACACACACACACACACACACACACACACACACACACATATATATTGTTGAGTCTTGACTCATTGTTGAATCTTGACTAATGCATGGAATAATAATGCAACACAAAATGTACTTAGAACAAGAATGTATTATAACAAGAAAATGTACACAATATTTACATATAGTATTTCTGTATATTTCTGGGAAGACGTTCCTGGAGAATGTGTTGACTAAGTCGCAGTCGGCAGAGTCTCTAGCTGGATCTCTGTATTCGCTCCCCTGTCTTCCGGTACCAACCATTATTTATATAGTCGGTAGTCACCTATGCAGATTAGGTGGATCCTACCACAACATATATATATATATATATATATATATATATATATATATATATATATATATATATATATATATATATATATACCTGTGATAGCCATAATATAATATACTATTTATTCTGCACAATATGTCCCAATAGTGGATATATTGGTGAATCTGGAAATAATTTTAGATTTCGATTCAACAACCATAAACTAACCATACGTCAAAACAATCCTTATTCCCCCATAGCTGAACACTTTAATCAATCAAGACACTCATTAGACAACTGTAAATGTTTATTGATAGATTCCGATTTTAGTTCCACATACACACGCAGAAAGAAAGAAAAATACTGGATTTTAAAATTAGACACATATAAACTAGGGTTAAACAAAGACTTGGGAATTTTAAATCTGTATAAATATTTCAATAGTTAAAACTTTTTTTTTAGATATAGTTAAAAAAAACCTTTTTAAACAACATCTAAAATATTATCGTTAGATTTACGTTAGAAATATTCAAACACAGTTGCATTCCACATCACGTGACGTCCGCGTCTCGCGACGGACGCTACCTGAAAACAAACTTCTGAATACAGTTATTTAAATTATTTCTGACGAAAGATCGGGGCAGATCTGAAATATCAAATATATATATATATATAAAAAAATATAAATAAATACTTTCACAAAAAAAACATTCAATTTTTTTAATTTGCAACTTTTCAGTAGTTATATATATATATATATATATATATATATATATATATATATATATATATATATATTATCCACTCCCGGATGCACCGCACGCATGCTGCACTTACGTACATATATGTAATTGTTAAATAGTGTATATTTAAGTGTTTGGTTAGATCTTATTATCGGTTATTCAATGTTTAATTTTTATTTAATGGTTAGTAGTTTATTTGTTTTTACTTGGTGTTATATGTCTGTCCACTCTTCAGAGGGTTAAAGCTGTCTTGAATGCGCTACAGGTATATTGATGTACCTACATGCGCATTTGCTAAAAAGATGCCCTGTTGTATCATTAGACGTATTGGTGTATCTACGCCAAGGCTTAATACAGTCGAGTAATGGCGACTTTGTCAGTTTTTATAGCAGAAACTACTTTAAAATATAAAAAAAAAAGGTTATTTTCGTTCTTTTCTCAAGCACGTCTTCGAACTCATTGATGTAAAGAGTGAATTTTCAGACATTACGATTGGGTGTTGAAATCGGCATCAGAAACCTTTTGAAAGAAGATAATTTAAATTTTGAAAGCAAAAGCCTCAAAAACTATTTTGCGCATCACGCCGAACGTTGGAGTTGTGGTAAGCGACTTTTTTTTTCCTATTCTTTTCTCAACTGATAAAACATGCAACGAACTTGTGGAGATAACACCATTGCCATATGACTGCTGCATTGCCGAAATGATGTCTCGGTTGAAGATTAAACAAATATTTCCCTCCGACGAAACTGTAACTTAAAATAGAGGTAAAGAGAAAAAAAAGTGCGAAGAGAAAAAGGTGGGGAGAAAGATATCGCAGATATAGACGAAAAGAGGAAGGACCAAAAAATAGGGAGAACGACAAAAAAGGAAAGGTCGTCTCCTAGAGTGCGATATGTCTCAAGATAATATTGTCAGCTAATTCTCTAGTAAGTGTGAATTCCAGTGCAACCATTGTTTTAACAATGTGATTGGTTGATTCCGGTTGGAATCAACCAATCACATGGCTGACCTTTTTTTCCAGCATTTTCAAAAACAAAACGAAGCTATTCACATAGACTGGTCCGTTCTTTAAAAATCGTAGAGAAAGCTTCTTGTAGAAAATAATTTTTGTACATTAGCTTTCAATAGACCTAAATGTAAATTTTCGTTTAGAAAAGATAGGTTTTCCTCAGAATATCGATCCCAGAATTATCTCGACTTAACTATTCAGTGGACGAAGGCACATTTTTACAAAACAAAAACAACTTATAAATAAATTTTTAAAAAATACGGATATATACATTAAAGAGGTAAATTTTACATTAATTAATAGAAATATATATCTGCTAATTCTTAATTTAATATAAATACGCATTATCCTGCAATATTGTACACGTGTTTCTGAAAAAAATCCCCACCACAGAAAATATTTTTTAAAAAAACATTCTGAAAATTATAAAAATATGTATATATCAACGATGTAAGCAGTTTCAAACTTAACATTTATAAATAAGAGGTAAGTCCAGTATCTATAAAAAAAAGTCAGATATCGATTTTATATCGTATCGATGTTATGAACAGTAACTCTGAATCTATTAAATATCAGTATTTTTCTGACATGTGTTGTTGTTTGAATAAGGTCTCATGAATTCCAATCTATAAAGATTATTCCCTGAAATAAAAATTCTTTAGATGTAGTATCAACAAAACAATAACGAAAGTGAAAGTAGAAAATAAAAATGCAGCAATTGCTCAAGAATGGTACTTACATCCCAGCAACATAGCAAATATGGAAAATATCTTCTCAGCATTGGTGTTGGGTGCAACGTTTCCAAAGCCGATGCTGGTGAGACTGGTGAAGGTGAAATAGAGTGCTGTGAGGTATTTGGTCCGAATGCTGGGGCCACTAGTGGTGTCGTTCGGCAAATAGGGTTCGTTCAGAGTTTGCGCCAGATTGTCCAACCAGCCCACTTTGGCCTTGAGGTGAGGCCGCTCCATGTTCGCGATGGCGTAGAAGATACAAGCCAGCCAGTGGCCGATCAACGTGAATGACACCATCAACAAGAGCAAGACGGCAGCTCCGTACTCCGCAAATTGTTCGATTCTCCGCAAGACGCGGAGGAGGCGAAGGAGACGGGCGGTCTTGAGGACCCCAGTAATAGTCATAGTCTGAAAAAGAAAAAGAAAAGTAAATGGTTTGAAATGAAGACATAAAAAAAAAAAAATTGATGATAAAAAAGAAGAATTTATTTCACAATAACAACTTAAAAATTTATTTGTATTTATGTCTACTCTAAGTGTTTTTGCTGTGGCCTCCGTAGTAGGGAGGTTTTTATGTCAGACAAGATTTGAATTCAGATTTGGCTTTCTCCTGTACTCGTTTCAAACCAATGTTAGAGTGTCCAGTCTACCCTATTATTTAATCCGTAGCTGAGAGGAGAAGACATGGATGTATACCATTACAAAAATATTTGCGCAAAAGCGAACGCAACTCCCTCGGCTGGAATTCGAACTCGGCACTCCAATTCCATATTCTTCATTAATAACCGTTATTCTACACGCATATCCCATTCTCACCTATAATGTCCTTTTCTTTTGTTATATATATATATATATATATATATATATATATATATATATATATATATATATATATATATATATATATATATCCGAATGTAATGTGAACGAAAATAATATAAATTCTAACGTTCACAGCATTAATTCAAAGGTAAAGCAATAATTGTTTATTATCATTTTTACATACGGACCAAAAAAAAAATTACTCACTGCAAAGATGCACTCTTGTTTCGATGCAGCTGCATCTCGACTGGTGAGAAACAAAAATGGATAACCATTTTTCGTTCTAATATAAATTATTTAAATATCTTATTTTTAAATATAACTTGTCTTTGGTATAGTGATTTTAAGTATGATTTTGTATTTTTAAATATAACATTATCTATAAATTTTACAATTTTTTTTAAAACCCATTTTTAATCCTCTTAGATTAAATTATTATTTCATTCTTCGTATAACCTCAATTTACTGTCATGAGGTTCATATCCGGGTTTAATTTTACAAAACATCTTCCTTTTAAGACTAATAGCTTCCACCCACCCTTGACCACTGTTTCGTGCTTTTCGTCTGACTGAAACACTGAAATGGATAAATTATGTGTTAGTTATTCGACAGGTGTTTGTAACTTCTTTTTGTAGCTTCAACAGTAAAATTACTAATTCCGACATGAACTCAGTCTACAGTGGGGTTGAATAAGACTGACAAATTTTATTTTTTCGTCACTCGGAATAAGCTTATTCCCCATATGAGGATTTTATCATATACATACATATATATATATATATATATATATATATATATATATATATATATATATATATATATATATATATATATTTATATATATAAATGTAGTCTTAAGATGTGCTATATTTATGGGATAAAGTGCCCAATATCAGAGATAGAGCGTATGTAAATATAAATATAAAAGTGAACATTGAAGTCAACACTCAGAGGCGAAAGGCTGTTTCATGCTAGACGCAATCGTATTGCTTCTAGCATGAAACAGCCTGTCGCCTCTGAGTTTTTTATCGGTACGATAAGCTATAGTTTTAAATAGAATTCCCCCTTTCCACTTAAGATAAAATCTCTTTCTTGGGAGCGCGTATTCGCAGCCCGCCCACGCGGCGCCAGCGTAAAACAATCCAAGAAAGAGAACACTGACTTTAGAATTTCAGTTTTTCTGTTTCTGCCTAGTCCTGTATCTATCGTCTCTTCATTTTAACTTAAATTTAATATAACTATGTCTCCAATAAGCATGTCCTGAAGATGGTCTTTTAGACCGAAACGTCTGACGTTGACAGAAAAACAAAAAACAAAATAAAAAACAGTAAACTCACATATTCGGATTTTGCTTTGTCTTTTCCACATTTTCATCATACCGTCGGATCTACATCCACATATTTGCTTACATATATATATATATATATATATATATATATATATATATATATATATATATTTACCAACATTATCAAAAATTTTACTTAAATAATATTTGAAAATAGAATTAAAAAAAAAGTAAAAAAATGGTAGCTGGTAATAAACATACTTATATTTGATATGAAAAAATAATTTTTAAATAATTTAAGTAATTCTATTACATTTACGTGATTTAAAATGAAATATAGCCTATTAGTAATTAAGGGTAAAAATAATATTTCAAAATTGTAGTTAAATAAAACGTATTCTAACACAAACACCCCTTTTTGAAAGAATCGTTAACTATACAAGTACGAATTTAACAGAAGAAAATGCCGTAAAATATATACAAAAGACTAATATTAGGTAACTAATAACTGATACAAGAAACGTTATTGAAAATGAACACACAACCACCCCTTGTCTGGATGAGTGGCTTTCTCTGTATCCTTGGAAACAGTGAATCATGAATCTTTGCCGTGCCTTTAAAACTCAGTAGATTTAAAAAATAAGTTACTCCAAAATTCGCTTGAGGATGAAATGGAACTAATGTTTTTAATTTAATTACAAAATTAAATTCGAAGCTTTTAGCTTCCATTTTTGAAACATGGTTATTACTGTGCAGCGAAAAACAATTTAAATAATTTAATTTATAATATATATATATATATATATGTGTGTGTGTGTATATAATTTTAAACGTTATTACTAGTGGATCCCCGTATTTGAGTAGGCGCAAATAAAAAGCTTAATCACAGTACCTTTTCAGTCATCTTTAATTAAATATATATATAAATAAAGGGGACTATCTTATAATATCGTGCGGCACTTTCCAGAATTTTCCTAAGGACCATATAATGGATTGGCAAAGTTACAGGGAAGCTATCAATATTTGTGATCGCACGATTCACAAATAATCGTAACCGAAGGTTGGATAAAACTGGGCTGATACACTAGTTGATCACGCTAGATCATGTAAAAATGATCAAATAATAACTTATTTGGTTGGAAAGCACACGGCTTTAATAATGTTTATGTCTCTGTAGCCTACATCTTTTGAATAAAGACTTTTAGAACGCTTATATTGTATAATAACACTTGACACTTCAAAACATTTATAATATCAATTTTCACGATATTGTTTATATATATATATATATATATATATATATATATATATATATATATATATATATATATATATATATATATATTAGTGAATACGTTGTATATCATGTATATCCACTAATACATACATAATAGCGCTGTTATATATCATCGACCACTGTTATTAAAAGACTTCAGAAAGAATTATATATATATATATATATATATATATATATATATATATATATATATATATATATATATATATATATATATATATATATATTATGAAATAGACAAAGTCCGACAATTATTTTGAGACACTTTTTTATATTTATACGTTCTTTTTATAGATACACATATTTAAGTAAATGCTCTGTTTATAATAAACAATATTAACGACATTTACCGGCCTGAATATATTTTCTATGTAAATTTCTCGGACATTCAGGCCGGTAAATGTCGTAGATACTGTTTATTATGAATAGAGCATTTACGTAAATATTTGTATCTATAAAAAGAACTTATAAGCATACAAAATGTCTCAATACATATATGTATATATATATATATATATATATATTTCTATATATATATATATATATATATATATGTATATATATATATATATATATATATATATATATGTGTGTGTGTGTGTGTGTGTGTGTGTGCGTGTGTGTGTATGCGTGTGTGCGTGCGTGTGTGTATAATGAATTCAGAATCCTTAAGAATTCATCAGGTCAGATTATAATTTATTTCCTGGACTTCAAACGTCCTTCTTTTCAGACCAGTTTTACATCAATGTTTTATTTATGTAAATCTGAGATGGACGTTTGAAGTCCACGAAATATATTAAAATCTGACCTGATGGATTTTTGAGGATTCTGAATTCATTACACACACACACACTCACACACACACACACACACACATATACACACACACACACACACACACATATATATATATATATATATATATATATATATATATATATATATATGTATTGAGACATTTTGTATGCTTATACAAGATAGATTCTGATTTCATTATTATATTGCTTTGTTCCTACATTGAGCTTTTTTGGGATTTATATCATCCTTGGAATTATCCCTACTAATCATCAAGTGATATTATTCATATATATATATATATATATATATATATATATATATATATATATATATATATATATATATTGTATATTATGTATATCCACTAATACATACATAATAGCGCTGTTATATATCATCGACCACTGTTTTTATAAGACTTCAGAAAGAACTATATATTAGGTCCTCCCATAAGTTCTGTCCGAATTTTAACTTTTTGTTAAAATGAACGAAATTTAAAGAGTATTTCATAATGTCTAATGGAGCTGAACATTATTTTTATGTTTAGATGCATTTAAACTGATCAAATTTTATTTCAGAGAACAATAAAATTAAGATTTGTTTGATTAAAACCCTGCTAACATGGAAGTACCCAAGAATCATTTGAGGCACATAATGCTTTATGAGTTCAAGAAAGGAAACTCAGCAGCCGAAGCGGCTAGAAACATTCACTCAGTTTATGGAGAAGAACGTGTGAATGAAAGAACTTGCAGAAAATGGTTGGCAAAATTCAGAGGTGGAGATTTCACCCTTGAAGATGAAGATCGAACCGGACGTCCAGTTGAGCTTGATGAAAAGCTTCTTGAAGCAGCCCTTGAAGAAAATCCTACTTTATCAGTTGAGGAATTGGCAGTTGTTCTCAGTTCAAACCATACAACTGTTCATCGTCATCTTCAACAACTTGGAAAAGTTCCTAAACTTGGAAAATGGGTGCCTCATGAATTATCTGCAAACAACCTCAAATCCCGATTTGACATCTTCTCTCTTCTCCCCATTCTCGCCAATAGACTTGTGACTGGCGACGAAAAATGGATTTTTTGTCGAAATGTTAAGAATCGTAGACAGTAGCTTGGTAAAAGGGAAGGACCCCAGCCACAGCCGAGAAGGGAACTTCATCGACAAAAGGTTCTTCTTTCAGTCTGGTGGGATTGTCAAGGAATAATCCACTTTGAATTCTTACCACCTAATGCAACAATTGATGCTCAAATATACTGTCAGCAATTAGAGCGTTTGAACCAAGCTTTGAGGAAAAAAAGACCTGCTCCAGTGAATCGAAAATGGGTGATGTTTCATCAGGACAATGTGCAACCACACACAGCAAGAATCACATCACAAAAGATCGAAGAACTTGGTTGGGAAATAATTCCTCATCCACCTTATTTTCCCGACCTTGCTCATTCAGACTACCATTTGTTTCCTAGCTTACAGAATGATTTGGAAGAAACAGCTTTTGTAACACAGGAAGAGGTTAAAACTGACATTTGTGAGTTCTTCGAATCAAAGCCAAAAGAATTTTACAGTAATGGAATTAGTAAGCTTGTTAATAGATGGAAGGAAGTCTTAGATAATCAGGGAAAATACATTGTTGATTGAATCTGTAATTAAATGTAAAATTTGGTCACTTGTTTTCTTTATTCAAAATTTGGACAGAACTTATGGGATGATCTGATATGTACGTACAAGCTTATTGAAGATTTATGATTGAAGAAAGGGTAGATAATTTTATATATAATTCTCAGCATGAAATAATATTAAAAGAATATTAAATTTAATATTATTTTAATATATTTTAACATTAAGCACCATATATACAAAAATATGTACGCGCAAGTATATGTGCGTGTATGTATGTTGTTTTCATACACATATCTATTATGTAATTGACAAAGTCCGACAATTATTTCGAGACGTTTGTATGTTTTATGAGGTCGATTTGGATTTACATTTGGATACGCAACGTGCAGATATGAATGTACGGGAGAAAATCATGGAGAATTGTTGTTTAAAAAAAGTAAAATCGACCTTGATAACCGAAACGCTACTCTGAGGCTCAGTCGGTAAAAGCACGTCAGGCTATATGACGGTTCCATATAGGATACAGGTTCGATTCCTGCCGGAAGGACGCATATTTTCTATGAAAATTTCTCGGACATTCAGTCCGTAAATATCGTTAATACTGTTTATTGTAAACAGAGCATTTACTTAAATATTTGTACCTATAAAAAGAACGTGTAAACATAAAATATACATATCTATATATGTATGTATATTTAGACAGCATATGTTTATGTCTAGTGTTAACCATTACCTATTACACCCCAACTTTACCGCTTATTCTGCAGTCTTCTGCTACGATTGACACATAGCAATAAAAGGTCTGATAAAAAAAATCGGGAATTTTATTCGGATAACGGAGATAAAATACACAGATTGTCCGTGAACTTTTGTCACGCATACATAGTAAGTTTATAAATTTCATGCTTACTTCCATTGTTTTATTGCAGTGCTTGGAATGAAAGTGTGTAGAATGTGTTCGTCTCACCACACAACATAGTTTCCATCAGTAATCATGGCTTGTGGAGAAGTCTTTGGTCAGGGAACACCGGTTCCAAGGTTAGACGACCACCATATTCCCCATATCTCGCCAATTGCGACATTTTCCTCTTCCCACTTAAAATGAACAAGATTTCAAAACGTCGATGAAATGCAAGTGAATGCGACAGGACAGCTGAAGTGATAGGTGTTGTTTTCTTTTTATAGCAACAGACCCGATACATTTTGTATCTATATCGTATATAAGTGAGAGCCATAAGGATTTTCACTGATCTGTCTCGTTGCAATCAGTCATCTGCGAATATAGGTTCGATCAGGAATAAAATTACCGTGAATACTTAACGCTACGTTAGTGAATATGAAAATAGTCCGTCGAAGAATCCGTGGAAATGATATACACCTTAGGAAATCATCAGATCAATGAAGCTGTTCGAAATATCACCAAGGTAACGCTTATCTCAGGCTGCGAAGGATAGAGGGAAAAGAGATGAGGGCGTCTATCACGAGCAGGATAAAAATGATCATCTATCAATACATACCAAAGGTAGTTACGATTTGGTGAAAGAAATCAAGTTGGCAGTTTCTTATCGGATTTGGCGCGAATATATATGACATTAATTTATTTTAAACAGAATCATTATCATTAGATATATTTTAAACGAAAACATTAGAGAACCGACTTATATATGCGAAAAAGTTAACGTGTACACACACACAAACACACATACCCCCTATATATATATATATATATATATATATATATATATATATATATATATATATATATATATATACAAGTATAGCATTGGTGCATACGCAATAAATTCCAATAACCAAAAATACTATTCTTAAAAGAGTGCTCAATACAGAGTAGAGCAAATTTAATTTATTCGAAAATTATAACAAAAATGTTATAAAATGGCTACAAAAATAGCCATTTTGTTTCAACACTTTTGGTGTCTTATCAAGTGATGGTGTTGTATGTAGAATGTGGAATAAAGATTTTATATATATATATATATATATATATATATATATATATATATATGTGTGTGTGTGTGTGTGTGTCTGTAAACAGTGACTATTAAAGCTAATATAGTAAGACTCTTCGGCAGAATTGAGTCACTGTCAGTCACTGTGTGTTTATCTAAATCTAAAAATAAATACGCTAAAATTCACCTTCATCCCTACCGTACGCCGACGGCTTAGTGGTAGAATTTCCGACTGACGTCAATTTAGACGGGTTTCGATCCTAGCTAGAGGCAACCGGACGTCTAGCCACACTGATGAGCTGTGATACAGCGAAACAGTCTGTCTGTGGATGACAATAATATATATATATATATATATATATATATATATATATATATATATATAAGTGAACATAGATATCAACACTTAGAGGCGACAGTCTGTTTCACGCTTGACGCAATCGTCAGGCTTCTAAGTGTTAACTTCTATGTTCACTTATATATATATATATATATATATATATATATATATATATATATATATATATATATATATATATATATATATATATAAGGGCAAAACCATGGAACCTAGGGTTAAAAACTCACGTCCATACAAGTAAGTATATATATATATATATATGAAAAATCCACTGTCTTCCGGGGACTTTAGGTTTTTATCAGCCATTATCAAGTATTTCTCTGCATTAATAAGTGTTTGTATGGAAGGATGGGCCGCGTTTCATTGGAGCATAAATGTGAAATAGTTATCCACTATCTATCTATCTATCTATATATATATATATATATATATATATATATATATATATATATATATATCATTCTCCTCGTTATCTATGTATCCCAGTTTGTTCGTATCTATCTATCTATCTATCTGAATCTTTTCCTTACAATCTGTTCATATCTATCTATCTATCTATCTATCTATCTATCTGAATCTCTTCCTTTCAATCTGTTCATATCTATCTATCTATCTATCTATCTATCTATCTATCTGAATCTCTTCCTTTCAATCTGTTCATATCTATCTATCTATCTATCTATCTATCTATCTATCTATCTATCTGAATCTCTTCCTTTCAATCTGTTCATATCTATCTATCTATCTATCTATCTATCTATCTATCTATCTATCTATCTATCTGAATCTCTTCCTTTCATTCTGTTCATATCTGTCTATCTATCTATCTATCTATCTATCTATCTATCTGAATCTCTTCCTTTCAATCTGTTCATATCTATCTATCTATCTATCTGAATCTCTTCCTTTCATTCTGTTCATATCTATCTATCTATCTATCTATCTATCTATCTATCTATCTATCTATCTATCTGAATCTCTTCCTTTCAATCTGTTCATACCTATCTATCTATCTATCTATCTATCTATCTATCTATCTGAATCTCTTCCTTTCAATCTGTTCATATCTATCTATCTATCTATCTATCTATCTATCTATCTATCTATCTATCTGAATCTCTTCCTTTCATTCTGTTCATATCTATCTATCTATCTATCTATCTATCTATCTATCTATCAAATGTGTGTGTGTGTCTGTCTCTGTGTCTGTGTTGCAGTTTGAGTAGCCGTTATCTCTTTATTCACGCAACCCTCTTCGTATGAGTTCGATCCTAATTAGGCACCATTCATATGCAAAACAATCTATCCGTGGTATAATAAATAGGTTTTAGTGAATGTTCACATTCCCAAATCTTAAATGTCTTCCCTGCCTTTTTTCCTAATATAAACATCTACCTGTCTCTCTGCCTCTCTATCTGAGTGCATAATGTCGAGTGCCCAGCTGAGCGCTTAGAACGTTCGCTTTCCAACCATGAGATTCGAGTTCGAATCTCACCATAGTCAATTTGTCAGGAAAGTGAATTTGTTTTTATTTTATTCGTTTGGAAAATGCCTGAAAACCTTAGCACGGGTTGATCCAAACTTTTTAAGTGAAATTGGATAGATGTACGCCGTCATTGTGACCGACGGTTTGAACGTACTTATGTTGATCAAACTCATTATACGCCCCCTTACAGCAACTGTAACTAAGGTCCGCTCAGCATAGTTTTAGTAGAAACCACAGGTTGGCTCAGGGGTGTTTAAAAAACACAAATATGCCTTAACAGGTTGTTCTCGAAAATGATGAGTCGTCATCTATATATCTATTTGTCTGTCTGTCTATCTTTCTATCTAAGTATATATTGGTTTGGTTTGTTTTGTTTTACGGCATATCAACCTCAATGGGTTATTTAATGCCGACAAGATTTTTATTGCTGGTAATATTTTTTATCTATCTATCTATCTATCTATCTGAATTTCTTCCTTTCAATCTGTTCATATCTATCTATCTATCTATCTATCTATCTATCTATCTATCTATCTATCTATCTATCTATCTATCTATCTATCTCAGTATATATTGGTTTGGTTTGTTTTGTTTTACGGCATATCAACCTCAATAGGTCATTTAATGCCGACAAGATTTTTATTGCTGGTAATATTTTTTATCTATCTATCTATCTATCTATCTATCTATCTATCTATCTATCTATCTATCTCTCTCAGTCTATTCATATCTATCTATCTATCTATCTATCTATTTCAATATGTTTTTCTTTCTGAAACTTTGGGATAAAAAACGAAGAAGATAGTAATACAAATAATTCATTGAATTATTATCCTACTTCGCTTAAACATTTTAGGCATCATTTTTGGATGGAGATAGCGTCACCTATACCCCTGTAACTAAAACGTAAATAAATAAAATAAATAAATAAAACAAAATACAGATGTGAATATTAGTCTGAAAGATTCAGAGAATAATAACAATCCTTCATTTAAATATATATTCGTGTTGCTAATCTTTACTAAATACAAGGCAGGAGAGACACTCGAGGTAGAGAGCTACTATGAGCGCTAAGAGGAAGATATAAGTAATTCAGTTTCTGAAGATATGTAGGAAAGATTACGGCCAAACCTAGACATGTACAGTTTAAGAATGTAGTAATCGGGAAAGTATCCTCTCGGGAGTCCATTCCACAAGTATCCCTTTTTTTCAGAAGAAGCTAACCCAGTGGAACTTCCTTTATCTTAAGGCGAAACAAAGGCAATGGGGATGATTCATTCCAATGTAACTTGCATGGAGGGGGTCATCCTTGTGAATGTCACAACTAATCATAACATTTGCCACAGATAGAGCAATAGAGTAGCAAGACACTTGTGATGTTTCGTCTCTGTGGAAAGGGGTTGCAAGGTGGAATGTACAAGGCCGCGTAGATGCTTTTGAACTCGGCAGCTCCAGCCAAGATATGAAAGCAGTAACCCATTCTTGATCCGAATTCGTTCTTGTAATATGAGAGCATAGCAAGCGGTGTCAGGTACTCTCTGGAGCAGTTTGGGCAACACTTGAAGGATGAAGACCTCATACGTGTAGCTAAAATTAAATAAAACAACGTAGAAAGAGTAGAATATGCAATGGTTATTGACCAATGAGAAGACGTGATTACATGTCACGTCAAATTATTCTTTATTTCGCTCTGGAAATGGTCACTTTATGTCGTTGTGCATAGACTCGGGGGCTTCCTCCGAACGTGAATTCTACATTCCCCCAAGGATTTAAAACACTATTTTCTCTCACTTCATTGGTGGGTATTTATATATCTGCTTTTTATCCAGATTATTCGACCTGTGCACATTCTCGGTGCAGCTATATCGATTACGTTTTAATTATTGTTATTAAAACTTAAATTACGGAACACTCAGTCTATACTCATCACCTGAAAATTGCATTGTGCATGGAACTAGTAGTTGTACTATCGACGAAGGAAGATATGTATACTTATTAATATATATATATATATATATATATATATATATATATATACATATATATATATATATTTATATTTATTTATTTATTTATTTATTATAATTTTATCATATAGACAAAACCATTTTACTCACAACAAAGATGCAACTTGGTTTCAGTGCATTTTAACTGCACATCTACGGGTGAGGGTCGGAAATGGTTATGAACGATCCTGTTTGTAGGCAAGCCCGGATGTAAAACGTCACTTCCTTTTTCCATTTTTTGAGAAGAAAAATGTACTTAAAAAAAGTATCTACGTGAAACGATAGTTGTTGTTGACAGCAGTTTGGTGTTGGGTGGGTCGGGTAGTTGATGTTGAATGGAGTGTGGGCATTCTTTCGATGATAAGCATCGGTCACCGCATCGGATATATATATATATATATATATATATATATATATATATATATATATATATATATATATATTACTATTTCTGTAGCAGTTCCTGTAGTTTATTTACCCTGCGAACTGTTATATACATTAATAACAAGATATCAACTTCAACCATGTCAGAGGTTGAATACAGCCAATAAACCGTGTAACTTCAAGACATGAGCGATCATAGCTCTTCTCGACTTCCTATTATTTAGCTCATAGTATGCAATTTTCCTAAAACTTTACACTTATCGTCCAGAATATTCGCAGCATAGCGAATAGATAAATAAGAAAAAATAAAGAACATATTATGAGCATTAACAAAGGTTATCATTTAATATCATTGAGCGTACCAAACGTAATCGACACAGCAAAGATGAAGATTATCGGCCCCAGTGAAATTCAAGAAATATAATGTTGCAGTTTCATTACGTACATACACTACAGTTCAAAAGCTTGAAGGCCCCCTCCCCTGGTTTCGAATGAACGTGACAGAAAAGTGAAGAAAAAAAAATGAAAAAAGAGCTCTTAGAGTCATTGAAAAACGAATGGAATCAATTATCAAATTTATATTTTGAGAAACTTTGGTAGAGAATGCCAAAAAATTGTGCTGCATTAATCAAAGCTACAGGAGGATATTTTGACGAAAGCAATATTGAATCATACAATGCTTTTTTTTTCTTTTTGTCATAATAAAATTACTAAAAAAAACCCTGTCTGACTTTTTTTTAACCGTTTATATTAATTTTCTTTTATTCAAGGTACAAAAATTACTTTTGCGGGCAATTTAAAAAATTACCAGGGGTAGCCTCAAACCTTTGATCTGGGGTATATATATATATATATATATATATATATATATATATATATATATATATATACATATATATATATATATATATGTGCGTGTGTATAAAGAAATAGAGTTTTAAGGTGTGCTATATTTATTGGGTAAAGTGTTCAATATCAGCGATAGAGCGTATGTAAATATAAATATAAAAGTGAAAATTGAAGTCAACACTCAGAGGCGACAGGCTGTTTCATGCTGGACACAATCGTCAGGCCGCCTGACGATTGCGTCAAGCATGAAACAGCCTGAAGAAACTCTGAGTGTTGACTTCAATGTTCACTTTTATATATATATATATATATATATATATATATATATATATATATATATATATATATAAATATATATATATATAGAGAGATAGATAGATAGATAGATAGATAGATAGATAGATAAATGGCGTATTTTGTATCGAAAGAAACGTTAAAATTGCTTCCCTTTCTGCTGTGTGACGATGGCCTAGGGGTAAGATATCTGACTGAGGTCAAATCAGTCTGATCCCGGCTTAAAGAAATCGGACGTCTAACCACTCTTAGGAGCTGTGGTACACTGTGTATGACAATATATATATATATATATATATATATATATATATATATATCATTTAAGTGATACACTGTGTATGACAATATATATATATATATATATATATATATATATATATATATATATATATATATATATATATATCATTTAAGTCCATGCTAGGCAGCAGTGCCACCTGGATGCTGAGGATTCAGAAAGGGAGAAGATGGCGATTGATGTTGCATTTAAATTCTTGAAGATTGTAGGTGACAGGGAAGCAATAAATCGGAAGATTTCCATGGGTTTGAGAAAAGAAACTGTTAGAATAGAACTTACTTACATCTCGCTAGTTCAACAGAGCACATTGGTTGTGGTATGATCTGGAGAGGGATAGGCTCTGTTCAAGACACACTATACTTCTTTTTTTTTGCAATGATGTTCCCTTTGTACCGAAGAACTACTTGTGGTAGAGGGTTAGAGAGTAAGAGGCGCCACCCCAAGCAAGAAGAGAATGGTGCAAGGACCCACCAGATGTGAAAGAGAAGAAAAAATGCTTTTTTTCTTTTTGTCATAATAAAATTTCTATTAAAAAATAATGTCTCGCTTTTTGTTTTTACTAATAGTTTTCTCTTATTTAAAGTAGAAAACAACTTTTTTTCGCCCAATTTAAAAAAATTACCAGGGGTGGCCTCAAACATGGGAACTGTAATGTATGTCTAGGGGTCTCTTGTTTTCTTATTTAGTACTACTCAGTTTTGAGTTCAACCTCTTGGCTGGGTAGGACAGATTTAAACTCGTTGGAAACAAGGTAAGTTATAAGTGAGCAGTATCAAATAGGAAGAGTACATTTTTGAATTATAATCAAATAAAATGTTTATATTTCTAAGAAATAATCTCAAATTAAACCTCCATTAATTGCTTAAAAACATTTTATATTTCAGGTATATATATAAAGTCAGCAGCTATAGACTTCAAAAGTCACGACATGTGCTTTTTTTGCTGTGCTGCTTCCCATGGTTCGATAGTAAAGCACACATGGCTTTGAATTGCTGTAACAGTTTAAAAATGGGAACACTGGTTCAATTCCTGTGGCTAAGCAAAGTTTCTTTATTTTTTTCACACTTTCAATGTTAAAGTTGTTAATTTCACTGTTAAAAACGGAGATGTCTACTTGAATATGTGTACACCCTAATTAATTAAAATGTTTCTAGTAAGATAACTAAAGTTTATAAATTTATACAAGATATTTTCAAAAAGCTTATATTTTGATATGATGCGCCAATTAAAACAGATAACAGTGTATTAATGGCAGACAGAAGAAAGAAATCGAGAAGAAAGTAGTAACCATCAATTGTATAAAGACAGATGTATGGTTGTCAACAAGTGAAAAGGCCCTATTAGACAAGGTTGACAGTGATACAGTAAAATCTGAAGGCACATTCAAATTAAACCTACAATAACTGCTTAAGAAATTAATCACAAAATGTTTTTTTTAAATTTTTAACATAATAAAATTTCTTCTTTTTTTAACCTTCTATAATAATTTCCTCTTATTTAAAGTACAAAACAACTACTTTCTGGGTCAATTAAAAAATTACCAGGGGTTGCCTCAGACTTTTGAACTGAAGTATACGTCTTATTGTTTCCTGCATATTGTTTACATTCATGCGTTGTTTTGGAACATCTTCAGTTCCAGAATTAAAATCTTTCTTTAATATACGAAGATGTGGTGGTTAGTGGTATTGTGTAAACAGCTACTTGCACACAAAATGCTTTCTTTTCATTAACAGGTACGAAGCTTGAAGCATGCAGCATTACGATGTCGGTATAAACCTCATTTCGCCTTGGGTCTCTCCTGTCGTCTTTTCCCAATTTTCTCATCCACTTCAGGCCCAATCGAAGTCCGAAAAGTGACCTAGCTGCATCTCCACAACCACAATTGTCCACCAACTGCACGATCCTTCACGTGACTCCTCCCTAGCCCGTATCTCATGGTCCATTCCGTCCTCGTATATCAAACTTCAAATCATTATTATCAAATGGTTCATTATCGTGCCCACGAATCCTGAAAGCAGCGCCTTTCAAACTCGGTTCCGAGATTGCCAAATCGGCTTAAGCAGATGGCACAAGTGACAGTTTTTAGATGATTTTTCCCAGGATTCCCGGTTCTATTCTATTCTTCTGTTTTCATGTTCGTTGGCGTTTTTTTCCCCACCTACAATGACAATTTTCTGGAACAGGAATCACTGATATTATGTACATCATTCGGACTGTTATCCTCATCTTCACTGCCATATTCACAACGTTTCGACCGTTGTACGCTCCGGCCTTCTTCAGATGATTGGATCTCTGAGATGAAGTATTATGATTACTTACAATTTTTACATTATTCGGACTGTTATCCTCATCTTCATTGCCATATTCACAATATTTCGGCTGTTGTACGTTTCGGCCTTCTTCAAGTGATTGGATCACTGGGATGCACTATTATGATTGCTTACATTGTTTACATTATTCGGATTGTTATCCTCATATTCATTGTCATATCCACAACGTTTCGACCGTTGTACGCTCCGCCCTTCTTCAGATAATTGGAAATTCGATCGAACCCTTTATTCGCGTCCACCGGGGTAGATTGTTCTAGTTCCAGGCGGTTAAAGACACACAGTATCAAGACAGTGTATCAAGACGTTGGTTAGATAGAGTGACTAAACCCAAAGAGTTGTGAGTTCAGTACCAGGCTACAGCAGTGCTGAACCAAAACTTGGAGAGTTGAGTCAAAGGGAAATAACTGAGACATTCGGAAGAGGCATGGCACATGGAACTAGAAGTAAGGGGTTCAGTTCGAAATTCTAATCACCTGAAGAAGGCCGGAGGTTATAACGGTCGAAACGTTGCGAATATGACAATGAAGATGAGGATAACAGTCTGACTAATGTAAATAATGTAAGTAATCATAATACCTCATCTCGGAGGTCCAATCACCTGAAGAAGGCTGGAGCGTACAACGGCCGAAACGTTGTGAATATGGCAATGAAGACAAGGATAACAGAATAATGTAAATAAATCATAATAGGTCATCTTAGAGATATAGGCAGATATTACATATTCATTTGTTAATAGATTAGTTTTAAGTATATAGATATAAAAACATAGAATAAAGAAATCTAAATAGAACTGACATATTCGCAACGTTTCGGACGTTGTACGTTCCGGCCTTCTTTAGGTGACTGGAATTTTTGAACCGGACCCTTTATTTCCTCTACCGGGATAGAGAGTTCTAGGTCCACGTGTCATTCCTCTTCCGGATGTCTCAATTATTTCCATTTAACACAAATTTCCAATTTTTTTTTGT
>OZ038511.1:24838462-24885962 GCA_964036315.1 Acanthosepion esculentum | reverse complement strand
TCCGGCTTTGTGTCAACGTACTTTTTGCGGAGTTGCGTTCCAACAGTTCTGGCTTTTTTTACTGGTTAGTTTTTCCGACACTTCTAGTTCTTCAGCAGATGCTTTTAGGAAATCGCACGCGTATAATGGAAAATGTGAAGCGATGTTCTAAGTACTTTCTGTGTATGCACCGTAGGATGGCATTTTCATCAATGCATTTCAATAAGAAATTTTAGGTTTCTAAATGAGTTATTAAAGAATACAAAAAAAACTTTTGTCATCTGCTAACTCTTTAATTAATGTCGACGTTATGAGATAACGATATATATATTTATATATCAAGGAAAGTATTGGGAGAATTGTAAGACAAAACTTAAAAAAAATGGTTCTTAACTGTAACGAAACTGACCACAATTTTGACATAAAAAATGGTATTCTAATTAAGAAGGTAATGGATAGCGACTGGGATTGAGGAATCGGAGGGCCGAGTTCGAATTCTAGTCGAATTCATTACATTCATTTACATGCTAATACCCTTAGGAAAAGTATGAATCCTCTTCTTCTCCCTCCAAATATGGGTAAATAGCAGGACAGACCGGGTTGTATAGCTTTGGAGGGCAACTGGTCTACCGCAGAAAGAAATGGCACCCTACTGCGGGAAAAAACTCATGCATCAAAAGATACATGATCGCCTAAGCGTGTATCACGCATGGCACATACCTGGCTCTAATTAAAAGAGAAGATAAATAACTAAGACGAAAATTTCTATGAAGTGCTTTAATTGCTATTTAAGCCACAGTAAACTGACGTACAGGATCTTACACTATTCTTGGCAGATTTTCTCTTACCACAATGTGGGATACTTAATAAGAAAAATGATGGAAGGAAAAAAAAGAATATAAATGTATTTCGCTAGATTGCAAAAATATATTTCAAATGTTTGGAAACTTCCAGTATCTCACATTCACGCGCATGTGCCTTCACAACAACGTCAATAAAGTCAATCCGATGAAGTCCTAGCGGATGAATACGTCACAAATAAACTTTTTTTCCATTTTTCTTAAAATTCCCCAATTCTGTTCTTTATATATAAAAATATATATCCTTATTTCATATATATATATATATATATATATATATATATATATATATATTAAACTTTTCACCCCAAGCAAGGCAGGAGTGTCACTAACACGCAAGGGGTTACAGAAAGTGGGAGCAAGAGTAAAGAGGCGTGAAAGAGGAAAGGATGAAGAGAAGGATGGGTAATATATCAAGTCATCTGGAGATGTCGACTGACATTACATTTGAATAGTTGGAGATTATAGCTATCAGGGAAGCAAGTAAGAGGAAGGTGGTTGCACAGACGTGAAGTGCGAGTCATGAAGCTATTGGAGTAGAAGAGACAGCTACATTTAACCGTTTCGACAGTGAAATGGTGGGACCGAGATGCCGACCTTGTGGCACGTTTAAATTCATGCATTTGTCAACAAGTATGTTACGAATAAGTTCCGGGAGGTCCCCATGAGTATTTAAATGAGACCTAATTGAACTATGGTCAGAAAGATGTAGGGTGAGTCTCCGTGTCAAACATGTTGTAGTATGGCCTATATAATTATTTACAAATACAATTCCTTAATGGACATTTAAATTCGTAAATAATTTCCTATCTATTCATATATATGTGTGTGGGTGCATTATGTTTGTGCGTGTAAAAATTATTTTCAGATAGTGTGTATCTGCAAAGGAACACAATGAATAAAAAGACAAGGGGGAAAACTATACCCACGCGTTTCGTCCCCTGGCGCACATTATCAAGACAAATGTAGGGTTTATTTTGTTGCGCGTGTTTATATGCAAGAGCAAAGATGTCATTGGTTTATCCAGGCTTCAAAATTTGTGAACATTCATCAGGTTGTTGAAAGGTCAGTCAAAACATGTGAAGGACACAAGGTGCCATAATTCAAAGTCTAGCAGGACGAAAGTAGCGAGTAATATATATATACATATATATATATATATATTAACACATTTTTATGTTTAGCATTCTTTTTATAGTTACAAACATTGAAGTAAATGCTCTGATTATAATAAATAGTATTAAATAACATTTACCGACCAGAATATACGAGAAATCTTCATAGAAAATATTCGTCCTCCGACAGGATTCGAACCTGTATCCTATACAGAACCGTCATATAGCCGGACGTGCCTTTTAACCGATTCGGCCACAGCGGATCGTTCGGTTGGCAAGGTCGAATTTACTGCTTATAAACTTCAATCTTCCATGAATCTTTCACGTACATTCATATCTGCTCATGGCGTATCAAATGTAAACAAATGACGTCACACATTATGAAATGGACAAAGTCCGACAATTATTTTAAGTCATTTTTATGTTTAACATTCTTTTTATAGATACAAATATTTAAGTAAATGCTCTGTTTATAATAAACAGTATTAAAATTTCTCGGACATTCAGGCCGGTAAATGTTGCTTAAACAGAGCATTTACTTATTTGTATCTATAAAAAGAATGTTAAACATAAAAATGTCTTAAAATAATTTTCGGACTTGAGTGAGTAGTGGCGCTTTATCGAGTCTAGTTTATGTCTTCTTCGTCTTCCATGGTGCAGTTGGTATGACGTTCGAATTGTATCGAAGCGATCCGGGTCCGATTCTCGGAGGTGGATGCGCACTTCTGATGAGTCACAGATAGGACGAAACGGCCGTCCAGTGCTTTCTGCATTCTGTAGAGGATTCTAAGCTCGACGAATTACTATAATATATATATATATGAAATGCCTCCGTATCACCTAAGTTGATCTTCAGGCCAGCTTACCCTGAAGCTCCGTTTAGGTGATACCCAGGAAGTTTGTTCCTGGCTCTTTAGG
The DNA here is from genome assembly GCA_964036315.1 of Acanthosepion esculentum. NCBI lineage: Eukaryota > Metazoa > Mollusca > Cephalopoda > Sepiida > Sepiidae > Acanthosepion > Acanthosepion esculentum. The sequence continues at coordinate 24,883,090 of OZ038511.1, read as the reverse complement.
TTTTATTTCATTTATCCCTGCTCTGCTTACCGTACTGAGCTCTCTACATTTTAGTTTTAGTACTCGCTTGGGTTTTTTCTTTGGGCTAAAGACTTAAGGCACTGGAGGATTTGTTTCGCCCAGTTCGGATGTTCCTAGTTATTTCTTTTGTTCCATTTTTTTTTAACTCGGGTACCTATTTGTTTTGATAGACTTACAAGTTGTGCTATCCGAGTTTTTTTCCCACCGAGTATTACTACTACTAGTACTAGTACTAGTAGTAGTAGTAGTAGTAGTAGTAGTAGTAGTAGTAGTGTATATATATATATATATATATATATATATTTGCAAGTTTCATTAAAAACGACAGACAAGGTACTACGGTTAAGTTTTTTATTTAATTTTTCTTGTGTACGAACAAGAGCTTTCTTTGCTGGACAAAGGGTGTGTAAGAACTGTCCAAATGTTTTATTTTTCCGAGCGCTTTCGGCTATACCTTTAGCCATTATCAAGGATGATTTGATTTTTCAGCTTAATTGAGTGTGTGCATTATGTATATGTCTTAGTGTGTAGTAGTGGTGTTTTAATTTCCAAATACGGTTAGCACGTTGTGGCTTTGTTCGTAGTTAATATTGTTAAGGGTAGGCTTTTTCTTTTTTATTATTAAAGCCTCCATTATTTTTAACCGTTTTTTACAGGTGGAAGCAATTAATATATTTGTGTTTTCTATTAGTATATTTCTAATGGAGTCTGGTAAATTTTTGTGTGTGTTTAAATGGGTTCTAATGGAGCTGTGATCGGATAGGTGTAACGTAAGACGTTTGGATAAGCATGTGGTTGTGTGACCGATGTAATTATTTATGAGTCCGGATCCGTTACACACAAAAATTTGTAGTAGTGGTGTTTTAATTCCCGAATACGGTTAGCACGTTGTGGCCTTGTTCGTAGTTAATATTGCTATGGGTATATATATATATATATATATATATATATATATATATATATATATATATATATATATATATATATATGGAGGGAGAGAGAGAGAGAGATTTAATAGACCGTTTAATGAAAATTCATGAATATAAAGACAAAAAATGATAACAATATTGGCAATAAAATTGATTGTATTTATTATATATTAGCCCTTTTAGTTAATTGAAGCACGAAGAAGAGAAAGATGTTAAAATCGGAATTTTCGGACACGCCTGTGTCCTTTTTCAACGACACGAGGAAAAGTGGTACTTACTCTTCCAAAGAATATTGTTGTTTCTGGTTAGAGTGCTCCCCCTCTGGAAAATATATACTCTTAGTAAACCCAAATCTCTGATAAATCATTTCGTGCATGATTTTATTCTTGTCGGCTGCGAAATGAAGATGTTAATATATATATATATATATATATATATATATATATATATATATATATATATATATATATATATATATATGTATATATATATATATATATATATATATATATATATATATATATATATATATTTTAGAATTGGACATTGTCCGAAAATTTATTAAAGACATTTATATTATGTTTAACGTTCTTTTTATAGATACAAGTATTTAAGCAAATGCTCTGTTTTATAATAAACAGTATTAAATAACATTTACCGGCCTGAATGTCCGAGAAATTTTCATAGAATGTCTTTAATAAATTGTCGGACAATGTCCAATTCTAAAATATATATGACGTCATTTGTTTACATTTGATACGCTAGAGCAGATATGAATAGAAGAGATTCATGGAAGATTTAAGTTTAAAGATAGTAAAATCGACCTTGCTAACCAGACGCTCGTCTGTGGCCGAATGGTTAAGGCACATCACGCGAAATGATGGTTCCGTATAGGATACAGGTTCGATTCCTGTCGGAGAGCGAAAATTTTCTATGAAAATTTCTCGGACATTCAGGCCGGTAAATGTTATTTAATACTGTTTATTATAAAACAGAGCATTTGCTTAAATACTTGTATCTATAAAAAGAACGTTAAACATAATATAAATGTCTTTATATATATAGCCTGAAGATTGTGTTCAGGCTTGAAAAAGACTGTTGCCGCCTGCTGTTGATCTCAGTGTACACTTTTATATTTTTATACGCTCTATCTCTGATATGGAGCACTTTGACCATAAATATGGCATGCATTAAAAATATATTTTTATCATACTTATCTCCTTATAAACACTAGAGCCTGTTTTCACTGTGGTAGACAATATTTCATTGAGTACATCCTTAATTTCTTAGACCCTTATACACATATATATATATATATATATGTATATATATATATATATATATATATATATATATATATATATATATATATATATAATGAGGTTATTTAAAAACATGTGGCTATCTGAGTTCATGAGTTTATTTAAGGATATAATCTATATGAGTACATGTGGCTGTTTAAGTACATGAGGCTATTTGAGTACATTAATTTTTTTCAGAATATGTGGCTATTTGAGTATATGATGTTGTTTAAGAACATGACGCTATTTGACTAAATGAAGCTGCCTGGGAACATGAGGCTGTTTAAAAACATACGGCTCAATGAGTACATGAGGCTGTTTAAGAACATGGAACCATTTGAGTACCTGTCCTGGGTAAGACGATAAACTACGTCCAGCAGCAAGGCCATTGACCAGGAGGTTTTTAGGAGCATGGAACCACCTCTTAATTACTGGTGTTGTTCCACAGGTCCACCCTGACCCGGGGTGGTAGCACCTGTTAGGAGTTCCAGCTATGGGCAAATAGTGAAACCCAAACTTGTGTTAAAATAGGTTTTAATACCAGAAATACTTTGTAATAAAACAAAATGATTACCAGCAATAATTTTTGAAGGAGGAATTATTATCAGCAATACTTTTTAAAAAATATCAGCAAAACCAACAGCTATAGATTCTTTGGAAAAATATGAGCAGCTATAGATTTCTTCAAGGAAAAATATTCCCAGAAATAGATTTTTGAAGAAAAACATATTACCAACAATAAAAATTTTGTCAGCATTAAATAAGCCATTCAGGTTGATATGCTGTAAAACAAAACAAAGCAAACCAATATATACTGAGATAGATAGATAGATAGATAGATAGAAAGAAAGACATAGATAGATAGACAGATAGATAGATAGATAGATAGAGAGAGATAGATAGAGAGATAGATAGATAGATAGACAGATAGATATATAGATAGACAGATAGATACATACATACATAGATAGAAAGAAAGACATAGATAGATAGATAGATAGATATAGATAGATAGATAGATAGATAGATAGATAGATATAAATATTAGCAGAAACAAACATTTTGTCTGCATTAAATAACCCATTGAGGTTGATATGCCGCAAAACAAAACAAACCAAACCATTTGAATACATGAGTCTATTTGAGAACATAACGTTGCACACACCCACACAAACTCAGACAGACACGCACGCACGCACGCACACACACACACACACATATATATATAGTGCTACAGACACGCACGCACGCACGCACGCACGCACGCACACACACACACACACACACACATATATATATAGTGCTACAGACACGCACGCACGCACGCACACACACACACACACACACACACACACACACACACACACACACACACACACACACACACATATATATATATATATAGTGCTACAGAAAATCCATGTCAAATATGAATTTAATGCAATATATTTATAGCTATTTGCTTGAAAATTAAGTTTTGGTAAACACCAGCGACAGACGCTCATGTCTGAATGCTCCCGGTAACTTGATAGGCTAGGGAATTAAATTTTTGTTGAGTCATCACAGACACACTCAGGAAAAAAAAATAATCAAAACCAGAAAAGATGTCTGATTTTTTTTTAATTTAATGTTAACAGACAATTTTGTTATAATCTTTACATTGAATACTTAAAAAAAACAAAAAACAACCCCCCCAGCAGCCAAATAAAGGTAATGTTGAAACAAGCATCTAAATTTACACCTTCTATTATTTATATCAATTTAAATGTTGATTTCGTTTTCTCACCGACATGGAAATAAAGAAGCCATACTTCAATTTCCAGTATTTTTGTCCACGCCTCTGGTGCAAACAAGCTAGTACAGTTGTATCGCGCCCTCTTTATAACTTCGGTTTGTCTTCCCTTCCTGTTCTCATTCAAGTGTCTTTATTTGCAGAAACCCGTCTGATGGAGCTCGCTTTTCTTAGAAGAATGGCGTTCAACTGCCTTCGCCCGCGCCAGCATGGAGAGGCGGGAATAAGAGCGAAAATATCTAACTACGCTTGGTCACAATCTTGCGTAATCCGACTTGCTTAGGCTATCGTCTGCTCTCTCGAAAATTAAATTATCGGTTCGTATGTGATTAGAGTCAACCCTAGATATTGTCGAAAGTGGCAGGATGTCCCCTGTGTATGTTTGAGTTTATTTGTTTCTTGTGCATGATTGAATTTTTTTTATCTCGATGAAAATTGCTAAGGTTTCTTAGAATGTAATGTTTGCGGAATGGTAACTGACAGAAAACTAAATGGTGTGGAGAGAAAAGACAGATTCTATATGCCACGGGAACTATCTTTTTTTTTGTCTCAGATTGTGCTTATAAGTTTACTTATTCTAAATCCTTCGAGAAGGAATGATTAATTGGAATAAATTCCTAGCAGTATTCTCAAAAGATAGGATTTATGTCAATCGTTATCTTGTCTTCTTAATTTGTGTACTTATACTCTCTCCTTAACAGGAATTTTTATAATATTCTTTCATACTCGGTAACCACTTGCGTTTTAGTGTCTTTATTACCTTACATGGGGTGAAATGATTAAAAAATAAATTAAAACAATTTAAAATAAATTTTTAACACTTTTTTTTTTATTTACCTTTTTACGGCGGTTTTTCATGTTTGGCGAATTAAAAAATGGTGACTGTTTTTGAATAACTTTCCCAAGGTTCATTTTCCCTTTCGTGATTTTTTTATTTTTATTTTTACGTGTCTGCTTTACGAGAGTTCGAAATAATTTAATAAATGGCCTAAGATCCACTCAAGGTAGATAGATACTCAATGATATTGTTTTGTGCGTTTACGGCGAAAGAAACATTCGCGGTAAACATTTTTGCCGTATGAAAACTCGCTCACCAATTTTCGCCGTAGGAAATTTCGCCGTACGCGATTTTTGCTGTAACACAATTTGGCAGCATTTTATCTCTTTTCGTATATTTCAATATTTAGGTATTTATAGTGAATTTAAAACAGTTTATGTTTGCAAATAATTTGTGTAAATTCAAAAGACTTACTGAGACTTACTTTGAAAGTGTTATCTGTCTTTGATCAGATATTTTATATTGAAGTTGGTTGCATATTCAGGTTGCAAGTTTGTTTGAAATATATATTGCTTGAGTGAGAATTATTGGCAGACTGATATTAAGAGAAAATTTAACGCTAAGTGTGAAATATGAAATTTTGACGTAGATTCTGGAGTCAAGTTGAAACTATTGCGCTCTTCACTGTTGAGGATGAACGATGTAGGATTCTGCTCCTATAACTTCATTTATTAGAATATTTAAATCGAAGTAACAATAGTGTGAGCCAGATATACTTGATAACAAGGTACTTCGCATATTAAAAAGAAAATGCGGCGAAATTGTTTTCCAGCAAAAAATTCTATACGACAAGGTTTTCTACGGCGAAAATTCCTGAGGCGTGTTTTCCTACATCAAAAATGTTTACGGTGAATGTTCCGAGAACCTGTTTTATGAACAGGCAATAGTTAGTCCTTTCTTCTTTTTTTCCTCTTTCCTCTAAAGCCTTGTCTACGAGTTCTTTCCAGTTTCTTTCTGAATGTGACGTCAACATAACGTCCTCTACGTATCTTCTTAAGATTAAGTCCGTCGGTAATAAATATTTATGGGGCTTCTTGGTCTCTTATTGTGTATCGTTTTCTGTTTTTTTTTTTGTGAATTCATCCTTTATTTCAATAAAATAGGAGGTTACGCGTTACTCGAATATCGTTCCCGCTAAAATCTCGCTTTTGTAGTGCTTCAAGTTGATCTTCATGTCGTATTCTCTCAAATAACTGTGTGTTATCCATGAAATATTGTTATTCAGGTCTAACATGTCAATGGGCGATGGCTAATACGTTTAACTTGCGAATAATTATATGTAAGATCAGTTTCTACATAGATTTTTAAATGAAATATATAGATAGACAGATAGGCATAAAAAGCCTGGGTTAAATAGACGTGAAACTGATATAGATAGATAAAGAGATAGAGATATATGATTAAACTTAGATAGATAGATAGATAGATAGTTATGAAAAGACTGACATAGATAGATATGGAGGGACTGAGATAGACAGAGAGATAAATAGATAGATAGATAGATGCATGGAAGGAAATATATATATATATATATATATATATATATATATATATATATATATATATATATATATATATATATATATATATGTATGTATATATATATAAATAAAAAGAAAGAACAGTAAGATATAAAATCCGGTGTTCTTATAGATATTTTTATTTTTACACAATAGTGCTCAATGTAAATTTACAGAGCATTAATATTATAAATTAATTGATTTAAAATATAGATGGAAATAAACACACACACACACATACACACAAACATATATATATATATATATATATATATATATATATATATATATATATGTATATAGATAGATAGATAGATAGTAGTGTATTTAGGTAGCAATCCTTCATTTATACAGGTTTCATTAAAAACAACGCACAGCTACTACGATTAACCTTTTATTTAATTTTTCTTGTGTTCGAACAAGTGTTTTCTTTTCTGGACACAGGGTGTGTAGAAACTGTCCAAATGTTCTATAATTCCGAGGGTTTTCAGCTATACTTTTAGCCATTATTAAGGATGATTTTATTTTTCCTTTTTATCTGGGTGTAAGTGTTATGTGTATGTTTCTAATGTCATAGGGATGTTTTTATTTTTCGAATATGGCAGAGTTATTTCCAACGAGGCCCTTAACTTTACTTTTTTTTTTTTTTAAAGTTTTTGACCCCAAGCAAGGCTCGAAGCCACTAGCACGCAAGGGGTTACAGAAGGTTTGCAGGAAGAGTAGATAAGAGTGGTAAAGGAGAGGATGTGGAGAAAGATAGTGGATCGATCAAGGCAAGGGGGTTACAGAAGATTTGGAGCGAGAGCAGATAGGAATGAAAGGGGAAAGGATGTGGAGAAGGGAAGTGCATAGATCAAGGCAACTGGAGATGTCGATTGACGTTACACTTAAATAGTTGGAGATTATATTTGTCAGGGAAACAGGAATAAGGAAGGGAGTTCCACAGGCGAGATGTGCGAGACATGAAGGTATTGGAGTAGAAGAGACGTCTACATCTAACAGTTTCAACGGTGAAGCGGTGGGAATGGGATGCTAGCCTCGTAGGACGCTTAAATTCATGAGGCCTGGGAACCAGCGAAAAACAGCTCATCGGAGCAATTAGCGTGAAAGTATTTGTAAAAAAGACAGAGCGAGGCAACGGCGCGTCTGTGCAGACGAGATGACAGATCAGTGCCAATTACATTGCATATCCATCTCTGGATCTTATCAAGAACCCTGAGGCAAACAGCAGGGGCTCCAGACCATATATGACAGGACGAAATCAGTAAAAAAAATACCCCCCATTCATAGACGTTCTCGTATAACAGTTTTAACACCTCATTGTATAAAGTAAACCACTAGGAGAAAATTAACTTTAAGAGTGAATGCCCCCTCAGATACAAAATAGCAGTAATTAAAACTTCCTAAGAGAGCACACGAGAATTCATCCTCCCGTCTATTCTTCCTTAAAGAACTCAACAATGCAAAACAGACATTAGTTAATAATGGTTTCTCTAACAACCTTACAAACCACCAAATTAGACTATTTCTTCCCAAAGTAAATCATAATGATAGTGAACACACAGCCGAAAATAATATAAATATTTTCTACAAAAGCTAAATGCACGTCAACTACAAACAAGATGAATCTTCACATAGAATTATCATAAAGAAATACACTACTCCAATTAACAAGAAAAAAAAATCAAATTAATTATGTACTACAAAAAAAATTAAAATTCTTAAAGTTATACTCAAAAATAACAAAAAATCAAGATGACAACAAACGAACGTTATTTTTGAGTTCAAATGCCCCTTAAGGAATTGTGTTCTTGATCAAACCGAACTCATAAATAATTACATCGGTCACATAACTACATGCCTATCTAGACGCCTTACGTTACACCTATCTTACCACAGCTGCATTAGAACCCATTTAAACACACACACAAACTTAGCAGGCTCTATCCGAAACATACTAGTAGAAAACACAAATATAATAACCTCATCCACATGTAAAAAAACAAAACAAAAATCATTAAAAATAATGGAAGCCTTAATAATAAAAAAAGAAAAAGGCCAACATTCAATAATATTAACTACGAACACGGCCACAACGTGTCTTCGGAATATAAAACATCCCTATAACTTTAGACCAGTGGTTTTTAACCAGGATTCCGCGGAACCCTAGCGTTCCGCCAGTAAAGCCCAGGGGTTTCGCAAGAAGTTACACAAGTACTATGATTGACAGTAATTTTTAATTCTCCTGTGCAGATATGTGTGTTTAGGTACCTCCACTAAATCAATAACAAAACAGCATAGTATGAATAAAAAAAGGTCCATTTAAACTGAAGTTTTTTAATACATGTGTAATAACCGTAGAAGCAAGATTAAAATTGCATATGGACGTATACAATATTTTTACAGTTTGTCTTTGTATTTTCTGTAAATAAATCTGAAGATGAGTATTTTTATTTTATTTTAATAATTGAAAGTTTTTTTTTTGCATAAGACAATTAATTTATTGCAGGGGTTCCTTGAGCCACTGGAATGTTTCCTTGTGGTTCCGCTCCAGCAAAAAGGTTAAAAACCACTGCTCTAGACACATACACACAAACTATACATCCAGTTAAAAAGCAAAAATAAAATCATCCTTGATAATCGCTAAAAGTATGGCCGAAAGCGCTCGGAATTACAGAACATCTGGACATGTTCCGCACACTCTTTGTCCAGAAAAGAAAACCCTTGTTCGAACACACGAAAAATTAAATAAAAAGCTTAATCCCAGTGCCTTTTCTGTCGTTTTTAATTAAGCTTGTATAGCTAGCTAGATAGATAGATGGATATAAAAATACATGGCGACACGGTGAGCAACTTCAGTTTACTATCAACTTTATCAAACTAGCTTGTAAGAGAATGACATAAAAGCGTTTTATCATCATTTTTGCTCAAGGTTTTCGTCTCAATCATTGCAGATAATTCTTTAAGTGCCGCTAGAATTCTCCCATTGTAATTAATCCCTCAAATAATATTGTGTTTAATCTAAGCAATGTTCGTCACATGCCTCATGGAGAATTCCGAACTTCTTTGTTGTCAAACTTGAGGGAGGCATGTTACTCACATTTTTTCAGTCATCGCAAATAACAGAGCTGTTCCAATTTTACAAAACCTCGCAGAATTGATGACCATCAGTAGACAGCTATTTTTAAAAGCCAGGCGATAATGCCCCTAAGCCGCAAGAGGAGAGTGAAAGAGAATGAGAAGATTTTAGAAGGACCTAGAAACCCAATCCTAAACAGGAACAAAACCTCTACTCCTGTTAAACAAAACGGGGAGGAGTGTGAATCGAACGGTAGGTGAACCTATCTACTGTTATTAATTGGCAGACTAATTCAGTAAGTTGGGTACTAGTGTTTGTTAGTTTCGAACGCATTCTCTTTGAAAAAAAAATAAAAGCTTGTTCAGTCATTAAAGATAGATAGATAGATGCATGAATGGATATATATATATATATATATATATATATATATATATATATATATATAGATAGATAGATAGATAGATAGATAGATAGATAGATAGATAGATATGAAAAGACTGACATAGATAGATATGGAGAGACTGAGATAGATAGATAGATAGATAGATAGATAGATAGATAGATAGGTATGAAGGACCAAGAGAGACAGATAGACATGAAGAGACCAAGATAGATAGATAGATAGGTAGATAGCTAGCTAGCTAGCTAGCTAGCTAGATAGATAGATAGATAGAGATGAAGGACCAAGTGAGACAGATAGACATGAAGAGACCAAGATAGATAGATAGATAGATAGATAGATAGATAGATAGATAGATAGATAGATAGACGTGAAGAGACTAGAATAGATAGATAGATAGATAGATATATGCATGCATGGAAATATATATATATATATATATATATATATATATATATATATAGATAGATAGATAGATAGATAGATAGATAGCTATGAAAAGACTGACATAGATAGATATGGAGAGACTGAGATAGATAGATAGATAGATAGATAGATAGATAGATAGATAGATAGATGTGAAGAGACTGTAATAGATAGATAGATAGTTAGATGCATTGATGGAAATATAAATATATATATATATATAAATATATATATATAGAGAGAGTGAGAGAGAGAGACAGAGAGAGAGAGAGAGAGATCGAGAGATAGAGAGATATGAAAAGACTGACATAGATAGATGCATGGATGGAAATATATATATATAGAGAGAGAGATAGATAGATAGATAGATAGATAGATAGATAGATAGATAGTAAAGGCGAGCCATTGAAAGAGATGGAAACAATTTTCGGCCATATTAAAAATCACAGAGCCGTTCTAGATATCTATTAAAACACTTCTCAGGTATGAGGGAGACGTGTTGCTCAATTTGTTAGTAAACGTAAAGATCGTAGAAGCGTTCCAATACAAAATCTCGTGTAACAAAAGAACCTGATTAATTAGGCGCCGGTTACCGGTAGATTGACCCAGCTGCGTGTGCGTTAGTTGAAAAGGACATGCATTGTCACTTTGTCTCCGGCCTCAAAGTAATGGATCCAACACTCATCCTGAGTTAGGAAGCCTTCAAGGCAATCAGCTGTGTATCTGTGCCTCAAACAATGTCAGACTTTGCCCGTGATGTGATCAACCTGTACACCTTTGATCACGTGTCAGAAGATCTGCTTCTCACCGAGCAGAAACCTTTGTCATGAGAAGTTCATTGTAGAAAATATTCTCACGAGATATGCTAATAGCATTGACTTTTTTATTTATTCATAGTCAATCGCCAGTCATTTATGATCAGGTGTTGAACATGTTTTTCCCGGTGGTGGCAGTTGTAGCACATCTAGACCAGGGGTCATTTTCAAGACTCTACCTTCCCATCCTAAATTCAGCTGCCCACATTTGCACTGTTGATACAGCTGGAGTGTTGTCCGCTAATGTAGCAATCATGAATGTCATTGTGGTTAAACCCTTTTTCTGTAGTTTACTGATGGTACCACAATACCAAATTTTATCCATGTTCAAGAGGAGTCGCCACTAATTACATTTGCAGTCTTCTTTGAACAGTCAGATGTCAGTTTACCTGGAAATAAACAATACAGTTATTAATAAGAAGGGCTGAAATTAATGAATGCAAGATTTCACAGCTCTAGCATCATTCCCTCATAGTCACCCTATGAACTTTTCAGCCCACCCTCGCACATGGAAAGAAACAATGCAGTTATTAATAAGAAGGGCTGAAATTAATGAATGCAAGATTTCACAGCTCTAGCATCATTCCCTCATAGTCACCCTATGAACTTTTCAGCCCACCCTTGCACATGGAAAGAAACAATGCAGTTATTAATAAGAAGGGCTGAAATTAATGAATGCAAGATTTCACAACTCTAGCATCATTCCCTCATAGTCACCCTATGAACTTTTCAGCCCACCGTCGCACATGGAAAGAAACAATGCAGTTATTAATAAGAAGGGCTGAAATTAATGAATGCAAGATTTCACAGCTCTAGCATCATTCCCTCATAGTCACCCTATGAACTTTTCAGCCCACCCTCGCACATGGAAAGAAACAATGCAGTTATTAATAAGAAGGACTGGAAGTAATTCATGCAAGATTTCACAGCAATAGCGTCACTCCCTGATAGTTAGCCGATGAACTTTTCAGCCCACCCTCGTAACTTGAACGTAATTTTATGCCTTCAACTATAGCTATTTTTATATACTTTTATACTTTCAAAGTAAACGTATGTTTTTTATAGTTACATATAGTTTGTAGATGATCTATTGTAGGTATTATTTGTGTTGGTTTAAACCTATTTCGTTAAGGTAGGTCATTATGTTGATGGTTTCAGTATTTCCAAATAGTTTTCTCCAGTTGGTTTCATTGTAGTAATTATATCTTACAGGGACTAAGTAAGTACATTCAGTTAAAATGTTGTGGTGAACAATTACGTACAAGCAAGCGAGTCAGAGTGGCTTGCATTTGGTGTAAAGGAAAATAAGTTCCTTTCCTCAATACACGACACGTAGCAGCGGCATTTTGTTCCTTGAAAAATGGCATGAATTTCCCCTCCTCACATTGTATTATTCCAAAAGTGTATATTCTGTAACGGTGTCTCTTGTACAACTTAGCGTGGTTTGACCAATAGCAAGCCGTGTGCTGACTGGTCGGACTAGAGGATACCTTTTACCTGGGTAACTAAAAGTTAAAAAGTCAGCCTATAAACTTTTCAGCCCACTCTTGGAAAACTAACAGAACGTTCTGTCATAGAACAGTGATCTAACTGTTCTGCTGAGGCTGTTAGCAGCTCTGGAGAACACTCTGCCTTTGGCAGAGTGGAACTCGGACGAGGCTGTACCGAAGGGGCAAAGTTTCGTTCGGGGAGGTAGACAGACTCAAACCCGTTTATGCGGGTTCTACGGGAATATTTTTGGCCGAGCATACAAGCTCGGAGAACCCACGGTAAACTTGTTCTTGTGCCACATTACATCCCTCGTTGGGGTGCTGTTAAATATTAACAGATAGTTCTGTCAAGAAACATTCTGATACCATTTTGTAATTCATTTGCCAAGGATCAGTGAATGATATCTAACATAATTTTCTCTGGAGGCTTGTCTCGTCGACAAATCCCTGATAATTCTTCAGTTCGTAAGAATTCTTCCGTCGTAGTTAATCACATTATTAATAGTTTTAGAAAGAAAAAAAAAATATTGGTGTCAACGTTTATAAGGCATCAGTCTTCAGAAAATGTACGTCACAGAATTTGATGATAAACTGTGTAGACATTGTTTTCTCTGCGTTTAGCTGTTTCTGTTCACTGTTTATACACAATTACAAGAAACACGTTGGTCGTTGGTCGTCTATACGTGTAATGTATGTTATGGAATTATTTAATAAATATACCGTTAATTAGCGCAGCTGCTGTTAAGAAACGACTTTATATACATATTTAGATAAATAGTACGCTTGCACGCAGAAATCGATCGGAAATAAGAAAAAAAGTCCGCTTCCGTTTAGCCTGAAATAGACGCGAACAGGCAACAATGGAAGCAAACATACTGAAATAGATAGATGTTGTTAGGGGGTGACCCCCCTCTCGTCTTCTCTTGGCCAATGATCTCTAGTTGTTTTGGGTCCAGAAAAAAAAAAGAACTTCGACACAGGGGATTTTAACTCACCTATTTTATTAACGTTCATGTCGACATCTTCTATCTATTCAGTGGAGGGGAGTCGTTACCTCTCACTGGGGAGCCATATCAGACACAAAATAAAACACGTCTACGTTGCTTGACGGTTATGACTCGATTGTCTGAAAGAGTTTTCTCTGTCTACTTTCCCACGCTGGCTCAGCCAATCAAAATCGACTTCCTTATTTTGTCTTCGATCTGACCTCGAAGGTCAACCTCAGGAAGTCCGAGCGGAGATAACATTCCCCTAAAAATAATAGTGTGCTAAACTATTATTTAACATGGATAGACAGATAGATAAAACACGCAGTGATGGAGGGAGATTTAGAGAGAAATATAAGGAACAGACTGAGATAGATAGATAGATAGATAGATAGATAGATACATACATAGATAGATAGATAGATAGATACTAATACAAAGAAAAATAGATATCAAATGTGTATGGATATAAATAGACGCAAATAGATAGGAAAATTCATGTTTGGACAGATTAAGATAAGCAGATAGATAGATAGATAGATAGATAGATAGATAGATAGATAGATAGATAGATAGATAGCCTTGAGTCGAAGATAGGTAAAAATAAACGAGAATATATATTAACTGTGCACTAATCCAGCAATAATAGGTATGGAAAAATCAGTCTCAGGACCTTACTACCAGTGGAAATAAAGCAAGTAAGATTAACATGGGAGAAATGCTACTAAAAATGAATAATGTGTGACAGGGTTTCATCTAATAAAAACTCAAGATAATATTACTTCTAGTGTACCTGAACAAAGAAAAATTAAAATGAAAGAAATACTTGTCAAAAATTAAAAATTGTTGATAATGCTTCTTCTAATAAAAAAATCAAGATAATATTACTAGTGATGGAAATAAAGCAATTAAAATTAAGATGAAAGAAATACTGGTAACAAAATGAATACTTGTTAGCAATCCTTCAACTCATTAAAATTCAAGACTATTACGACTAGTAGAAATAAAGCAATTAAAATTAAGATGAAAGAAATACTGGTAAAAAAATGAATACTTGTTAGCAATCCTTCATCTCATTAAAATTCAAGACTATTACGACTAGTAGAAATAAACCAATTAAAATTAAGATGAAAGAAATACTGGTAAAAAAATGAATACTTGTTAGCAATCCTTCATCTCATTAAAATTCAAGAATATTACTACTAGTAGAAATAAAAGAATTAAAATTAAGATGAAAGAAAAAAATTAATAATGGCTGACAATGCTTTGTCTAATAAAAATTCAAGATAATATTACTTCTAGTGGAAATAAAGCAAGTAAAATTAAGATGAATGAAATACTGGTAAAAAATTATTTATGGCTGACACTGCTTCTTCTAATAAAAATGAAAATAATATTACTACCATCACAAATAAAGCAAGTAAAATTAAGATTAAAGAGATACCAGTTAAAAATTAATAATGGCTGACTCTGCTTTCTCAAATAGAAATTCAAGATAGTATTAATATTTTTGTAAGCTAAAGCCAGCAAAAGTAAGATGAATGAAAAATTGTTAAAAAATAAAAATAAAAATAATGGTTGACACTGTTTGACGCAATAATAATTCACTTGCAACTTTCTGTATTCAGCTAAACATCCAGATTTTCAATTAATTTCTCTGTTCCGAACGAGAAAAATATCAAGAGATGATGCAAAACCTGAGCAGCAAGTGGAAAGAGAAGACATCGGATACTCAACAACTTTCTCATCTCAAAAACATTCACGTACATCAACTTGTTTTGCAAGACTCGGGCATAAAGCATTGGATAAAAATGTCGTTTTTCAAAATATTTGTCCAATACACTATCGACTTTGTAATTCAATTTTCGTTTATTGGTGTAGGTTTTTATTCCGGTTGTCTGCAAGTGAGTCGAGGGAGATATTTCGGTATTTCGCTTGGCGGAGAGATAAAGGATATCAATGGGGCTCCTTCACTTGAACGTCTACTGATACTCAAGGCCACTCATGATTTCATGTAATACACATATATACGATCCATTGCTAAATATATCGGAAAAAATGGTCGATTTCTTGTCCCGCTTCACATACCATGTACACAAGTTCGCATAATTTTCATTCCTTTCCTATTCCGTCGGTAAGAAGAAGGGGGGCACTTCTGCATGGTGTAATGGTTAACAATCTTGTCGGGCTAGATCTATTACGACTGATTAGTGAATCCAACCCCCAGTAAGTGCCCAATACATTCAGCCTTGTGCCACATCGAAGCTACGTTTAGTAAATCGCTATATGGGCACTTCGATGTGGTGTAATGGTTAACAAGCTTGTCTCGCTAGAACAATTAGAACTGAGTAGTGAGTAGTATCCTCACTTAGAACTCCAAGCTTTCAGCCTTGTGCCACATCGAAGCTACACTTAATAAATCATTTATGGGCATTTAGGAGCGGTGTAATGGCTGGCAAGCTTGTCTCACTCGATTAATTACGACTGAGTCGGGAGTTCGATCCTCAATGGCTGCTCCACACTTTCGGAATTTCTCCTTTTGGAGACGCCTCAGGTACAGGGTAATTACCTCATACCCATCCAGAAGGCGGGCTACTGCCTGGGGGAGAGGGCTTCCTAGGGATTGAATATTGTTTTAAAACTACTCAAACGAGGCCATTTAATAACCTTCACGGCTAAGGCCCGCCATGCCACGCACATTGTCGTGAACAACGCCCATTTTTTCCGTATTTCATTAGAGTAATGGAGGTTCAACACTAGCAGCTTTTTTAACGAATCCGATTGCGCTGGACCGACTCCCTGATACTGCACTGGAACCGACTCCACGCTACTGTGCTGTAACCCACTCCCTGCTACTGCGCTGGAACCGACTCTCTGCCACTGCGCCGGAACCGACTCCCTGCTACTGCGCTGGAACCGGCCCCCAATGACTCTACTAGAACCGACTCTCTGCGACTCCGCCAGAACCGGCTCCCTGCTACTGCGCTGGAACCTACTCCCTGCGAGTGCGCTGGAACCAACTCTCTGCTACTACGCTGGAACCGATTTCCTATGGCTGTGATAGAACCGACTTCCTGTTACTGCGCTGGAACC
This sequence comes from Acanthosepion esculentum, assembly GCA_964036315.1. Taxonomy (NCBI): domain Eukaryota; kingdom Metazoa; phylum Mollusca; class Cephalopoda; order Sepiida; family Sepiidae; genus Acanthosepion; species Acanthosepion esculentum. Next base: position 24,866,400 of record OZ038511.1, on the reverse strand, counting down.
AACTCCCCGTGACTGTACTGGAACCGATTCTATGCGACTCCGCTGGAACCGACTCCCTGCTACTGCGTTGGAACCTACTCCCTGCGAGTGCGCTGGAACCAACTCTCTATCTACTACGCTGGAACCGATTTCCTGTGGCTGTGATAGAACCGACTTCCTGTTACTGCGCTGGAACTAGCTCCCTGTGACTGTACTGGAACCGATTCTATGCGACTGCGCTGGAACCGATTCCCAAGACGACGCTTCCACGATCAATAAAATCTTATTCTGTTCATCATTGTCTTCCGGACATATCCCCGTAAATTGTACCTCTAACACTATAATCCTCTATCTAGAGTGGCTTTTGGGCCTTGTACATTAGACGGAGACAGTATACTGGTATCTGTGTTTCTACACATCAAGATAGTCGAAGACATTTCAAATTTTATGAAAATGTCTGTTACCTTCTGGCAAGCACAGGTCAACGCCAGTGTCATCCTTCGTGGGGGAGTAATTTAAATTTCTCTCCGTGTAATATGAATATGATATTTATAATGGATTAATGTAGATGGAAATAACTGACAAAAAAACCGGAAGTTGCACATCAACGGTAATTTATTCAGGCAACGATATTTTAATCTCTACATTTTCTCTGTTCGGGATGTATACAACGTGTTTTTTCACTTCCTTATGGCTAAAAAGAAAGTTCTATTTTTTAGCTACTAATTTTTAATGAATATTTCGTTCGTTTTCCAAAACCCTTGAGCATAAATCACATCCAATAAAGTCGTTTTCGCATAACAACCTCCGCGGAGCAAAAAGCAACCACACAGAAATTCAACACAATAATCTCACACCCGCATATACACCCGCAAACACACAGACACAAACAAACACACACATATTTTCTGCTCCATAAAAAAAGAAGAAAAATAGATTAAATGTTGATTTAAAATTCTCCAATAGCCTAGGGAATTTATATATAATGATAAAAGGGAAGCATATAAAATTTACAATGGAAACGAAAGAAAGAATTTATATACAGCAGCACAAAAACTAAGCTCATTTTATTGCCTACAAATTTCATAACTAACAAAGCTTTGAGAAATTTAGCAAATATCAGTATAAAATTGATTATTCCATTACATCACAATTATTATTAATTTTTGAATAGTATTTCTTTCATCGCATTTCTCTTGCTTTATTTACATGAGTAGTATTTTAGGAGTCATAGTAGAGTAATGGATAACGGCTAGAATTGAGAGCCGAGTTCGAATTCCAGTTGAACCCATTACATTCACTTATGTACTAATACACTTGGGAAAGGTATGAATCCTTTTCTTCTCTCCCCCAAAAATCTGCCTCATCAGTCATGTATTGAAAGATATATGATTGCCTAAGTGTGTATCATGCATGGCACGTAACTGACTGGGTATTTTTTTTTATTTACTTTAAGGTCAACTCTGTACAAGGCCTGGGGGCGACTTGAAGTAGAGGGTTACATTATATTTATTAAACCCAAATTTGGAAATTCTTAGTAGGTGTAGACATAGGAAAAGCTGGTTATTAGAGTAGTTTAAAAAAAAAAATAAATTACGTACCCCGTACTCCCCATTGTTTGAGTTTATTATTTTTTATTGTCATGTGGTCATGGTTGTTTTTGGTTTTAGCTATAAATTCTGTCCCATAATTTCCCTTTTCAGCCGGCATCGCCCTGACGATCCGTTTAGGTGAAACCTCGATAGGTTTAGCTGACTCCTTAGGATTATCTGATATATATATATATATATATATATATATATATATATATATATATATATATATATATATATATATATATATGTATGTGTGTGTGTGTGTGTGTGTGTGTGTGTGTGTGTGTGGCGTATTATATGTAAGATTTTTGTTGAATGATAGATGGGAGAATCGAGTTTGAATTCCAACCGATTTCCTAGGATTCATTTCTGAGTAAATAGCTTTTGGGGAAGTATGAATCCATCATTGTCCCTCCTTAGTTTTGGGTTAAATAGTAGGGAAAGCTGAGTTGCCGCCCAGTCTAAGAGAAGAACAACTCAGAATTCACAACTTCAGGTGGATTTTTTAGAGACCTGTGCATAGTTCTCTGTATTCAGTTCTTTTGAAAAGTGTCAGCCGATATGAACGTTCGAGGGAAATGATGGAAAATTGTGGTTTAAAAGCAGTGAAATTGATTTTGCTAACAAGACGCTCTCCTGTAGCTAAACTGGTAAAAGACGTCAAGATAAATGACGGTTCAGTGTGGGATACAAATTCGATTCCAGTCAGAGGTCACATATTTTCTCGGAATTCAGGTCGGTAAACGTTGGTAATACTGTTTAACAGAGCATTTTCTTAAATATTTGTGTCTATAAGTATAAATGACGCATAACAATAAAATACATAAAAATAACTGTCGAACTTTGTCCATTTCGTAGTATGTGATATCATATACATATATATATATATATATATATATATATATATATATATATATATATATATATATATATATATATATAAACAAGGAAACCGCACAGAAAAAAATGAATGCGATTCCAAAATCGTCTGGAGGCCGGGGTTGAATCTTGTGGCGATTTTATTGAATAATTTTTTCTTTCGTATTTAAAAATATTTTTGAGTAATTTTGCTAAATATATGTGATAAAATGAGATGTCAATGTCATAATTTTTGCCTAATTTAGACGAAAATGTATCCATTTCACCTTGTACACACACATACATACACACACACACACACACACACACACACACACACACACACATATATTATTAAACAAACAGACCGTACAGCAAAGATGCGTGACATTCCGAAGTCGTCTGGAGGCCGTCATTTAATCGAATGTCGATTTTATTGAATAAATTTACTCTTTAGTTTTTCAAGAAATTTTATATAATTTTGGTAAGTATATCGGTTAAAATGAGCCAGTGTGTATTCATTTTTGCATATATATATATATATATATATATATATATATATATATATCAATTATGTGGTGCGTGTTCAATTTATATAACGTAAATCATTCATGCGAAAAACAAATAATGAATTTCACTATATGGAAAGAATCACTCTCGCAAACAATATTTAATAATAAAATACAATCAACCTCGAATCCGTTAATGAATGGTATGATCATTGTTTATAAATTCCGGTTTTATCAGGTCTTATTTTTGCTACTAGCTCGGCTTTCAATCGTTCCATACGACCATCATCAGGTAGGAAATTAGGTAAGTCATATATATATATTATGGAAATAAAAAAGGCAAGACAAGCTTTACCGTTCACGATTAAAAAAAACAAAAACAGCCGACCAATTTCGCCCTCACTGAACAGAACTAGAATCAAGGGAATAAATATTACAATATAAAATATGAAATACATGTAATGTATGAAAGGTGGAACAATCGATCTGAAATCACGTCAAGGCCCAACAGACATTCCCTCTGTTTACAGGGAAAGGCTGTCTGCACTTGACATAGATCTTTTCTAATGCCTTTAAACGTAAGAAAGAATGTGTACGACTAAGTATGGTAAAAGAGTCAACGCTAAAATTTGTGGCACAATTTTGATTATACACAAGATGATAACCGATGGCAGATTCATAGTTTGGCTGATCGACTGTATTTTTTGTTTTTAATCATCAACGATAAACCTTGTCCTGCCTTTTTTATTGCCATAATAAAGTTCTGTACCCCTAAGAAATATATATATATATATATATATATATATATATATATATATATATATATATATATATATATATATATATATTATAAATTAATTGATTTAAAATACGGGTTTTTCGCTACACAGTGATAACCATGTTTCAAAAATGGAAGCTAAAGCCTTCGAATTTAATTTTGTTATTAGACCAAAGACATTAGGCTCCAAAATTCGCTTCACGAGGAAATGGAACTAATGTCTTTGGTTTAATAACAAAATTAAATTCAAAGGCTTTAGCTTCCATTTATGAAACATGGTTATCACTGTGTAGCGAAAAACCCATATTTTAAATCAATGAATTTATAATATTAATGTTCTGTAAATTTACATTGAGCACTATTGTGTAAAAATAAAAATATCTATAAGAACACCGGATTTTATATCTTACTCTTCTTTCTTTTATATATATATATATATATATATATATATATATATATATATATATATATATATATATATATATATATATATATGTACAGGGTTTACATTGTTCAGACTATCATCCTCAGTCTTGTTGCTATATTCATCACAACGTTTTGGCCGTTGTACGCTCCGGCCTTCTTCAGGTGGTTGTAATGTCGAAATGAAGCCTTTATTTCTCTTGCTGGGGTAGACTGTTCTAGTTCCACGTGCCATGTCTAATGGATGTCAGTTATCAGTTATCTCCTTTTAATTCCCCTCTCCAAGTTATCCACCGCCTTAACCAGGTATTGAAGTTACACTCTTTGGGTCCTATCACTGGATCTAACTAACTCCTGTATCTACTGTGCCATGTGTCCTTGATAACTGACATCCATTAGACATGGCACGTGGAACTAGAACAGTCTACCCCAGTGAGCGAGATGAAGGGTTAAGTTCGAAATTCCAACCACCGGAAGAAGGCCGGAGCGTACAAAGGCCGAAATATTGTGATAAATATGGTAACAAAGATGAGGATGATAGTCCTAACAATGTAAATAGTGTACCTAATACCTCATCTCAGAAATATAGACAGATATATACAGGGTGTCCATAAAATCCCTTTACAATTTAAAAAAATATTACAAACATTACAAAAGTAAATGAACAGACAAATATGAGGAAATTGTTAGAAAATAAGGAGTAGATAATGAATTTATATGTAAACTAATTTAACACACGTCTATATGACGGCCATTAGTAAAACGAAGCAGATCGACGGTACACGATTTCTTGCCATGTTCGCTGGAGCAGAGCCTCATCATTGGTGGCAATGGCATCAGTGAAGTTTTGCTTTGATAAGGGATGTCCCCTATCTTTGTTACGGTATCTTTAATAAAACTCCATAGAAAGAAGTTCAGGGGAGCGATATCTGGTGAACGAGGTGACCAGGGAAATGGACTATCACTTTCAATCCACCAGGCTGTAAATGTTTGAATTAGGGGACCACGAACATGCAGTCACGATTGTGGTGGTTGAAGATCATCTAGTTGTAATGCCACACCAATTGCATTTGTAATGTACTTTTAAATTTTAAAGAGACTTTATGGATACCATATATATATATATATATATATATATATATATTATGTTTGATGGAGATTTTATCAAGACGGGAGAGTTCTTCATGTATAAAATAGGAAGTTACTTTTCAATCACCCCGTATATATATATATATACTTGAATATATTTCAGCAAATATTTTTTTTACTGTTAACAGGTTATTTTCAGAAGAAAATCACACACACACACACACACACATATATATATATATATATATATGTGTGTGTGTGTGTGTGTGTGTGTGTGTGTGTGTGTGTGTGTGTGTGTGTGTGTGTGTAAATATACACTTGATTATATTCTATCAAATATTTTCACTGTATTTTTTATAAAAGAAATGTCCGCGAGGACTTTCTTTCAGAATTCGATAGCTTCATTTAAATAATATAGTAAAAATTCGCACAGAATATATCTATGTTCTACAATTAGATATATGTTTGCTTGTCTGTCTGTCTGTCTGTCTGTCTGTCTGTCTGTCTGTCTTTCTTTCTTTCTTTCTTTCTTTCTTTCTTCCGTTCACTGGGAGATAATGGCCATATATTTATCAAGCACGTAAGCCCAGGTCAGCGTCTACTTTTCATTCGCGTCTTTCGGAATATGACATTTTTCCAAAAAGCCACCTTTGCAATGAGAAGCAACAGTACCACATCAGAAAATCACAGGATGTTTTGACCAAACCTGATATGCCTATTGATGATTTACATGTGCCTTCTCTATAAATATGTTTATGGTAATTGTTTTGATGAGCTTTCCTCTTTGCTACTAGATTGGCAGCAAGGTCTAATCATTTTACAGTTGAAATGGACAGTTGCAACCGTAAATTCTATGTTAACGGTTCCTTCACTCGCATTTTCCGACTGTAGAACATTCTACCGGCTTCTTATTACTCCAGTCAACTCTGGCTTTTAAAAATTTAAATGCGATCGTTATCTTATTTTTTGTTCTTTTTTTGTTTATTGTCATATTCGCCCTTGTATGTAGTAAAATGATTAAAAGAATTAGAGTTCTTTTGATGAAGTCCTCAAATCTATATCTTTATATATATATATATATATATATATATATATATATATATATATATATATATATATAAATATATAAAACAGAGGATACTGTGTCTGTCTGTCTGTCTGAGTGATACCTTTTCACTCGATATCCATCCAACCGATTTTGACCATCCTTGGAACATACCTTGTACAATGTAAGAAATAGGTTCTTTGCGTAAAAACGTCGATAATTTTTTTTTTAAATCAGTAATCGATAAAGCCGACCAAAAGTCGATAAATTCAACATTTTTCCTCCGATTTCGTTCAAACTCGGTATGTAGATTACTTGCATCATGTAGAGCTCAACGATACCTCCTTTATTTTTTTTTATTTCTACGCCACTGCGGTTAGCGAAAAACGAAAATTCAATTTCAACACAAGGCGGTTTCAACATAAATTTTAAACTAAAAAACTCCCTCAATTTTCAAGCAAACTAATACAAACTTCACTCAATTGTAGCCATTGTTGATTGTTTAACAGTCATTTAACTTGATAATTGAGTCCACCTAAATAGTGAAAACCCGTGTAAATAGCGAAAAATGGCGATTTTCATTGGTTTCTTTCTTATTTTTCGTTGATATTTCAACCAATTTTCATCAAACTTAACAATTGCTTTAGATATGTATCTTCTTTTACATCACTGACAAATTGAATTTCAAAAACTCCAAAGTTATAAATTGTCTTTTTATAGTGAGAGAAAAAGGTAGACATCTTTTTTCACGGCTGCCACCTTCCCGGAGAGTTGCTAGTTGATCCGCGATAACAAAACTCTTACACATCGAGCAACGAGATAATAAAAATTCTCAGCACACATATTTATCTATGTATTTTTGTCTGCTCGCATCGACCTCAGTCTGGAAATATATATTATATTTATACAGTTCCCTTTCTTTGTTTCTCTAACTATGTTTATTCATGTCAATCTAATCTAACTGTATTTAGATTCAAAACAGCGTTTCCTTATTGGCCTAGTTTACTGAATAAACATTTTGGGGCTAAGAAAATAAGACAATTCTTGAAATCGAACAATATTCCCACCGCCTTGATATGGTTTTCATGAGTTTTACTATAAATATCTTCAGAGCAATTGTTCTAATGTGCTCTGCATTATGATACCTAGACTGCATAAATTTAAGCATACTACTAGATTGGCTGATAGGTCTCATAAATTAAATTTAACCATAAGTTCTATTCTAATTGTTTAGTTTCTCGCACATATCGTATGTGGAACTTCCTTCTGGCTTCTTGATTCTTTGCCCTTTCTTCTTCTTTTTCGTTTTCATGGCGTAGGTGATTATGGCCCTCCACAGTTTCCGGTCCTTTGTCTCTCTTAATAAATATTGTCATGTTGTTATCTCTCCTAAACCTTGTTCCGCCATCCATTTACTCAACTTACTACGTCGATTATGCGTCGTTTTCTTCTTCCCACCTTGCCTTTAATCTGCCCTATGAGTATCAGATTTTCCAATCACACTGTCCTCATCATTCTAACCTAGAAATTTCAATCGGCTTTTGCAAATCTTAAGTTTCAGTATATTTTTTTGTTTCCATTTTATCTAAAACTTTATCGTTGCTTAGATGTTCGGTCCATGGTATCCTCAGCATCCTTCTGTAGAACTATATTTCTTTTGCTTCATGTCCCATATTCATCTGTGAGGAGATTGTCCAGCATTGACTGCCAAATAGTAGGAATGATATTACGTAACAGTTCAGTAGTCATGTATTTGTTTCTAACGACATTTTCCTGTTTCTTTATAGTTTGCTTAACTTTTGGAAGGCACCTTTCGCAGATATTACGTAACTCTTCAGTACTCTTATGATCATCAAAAATTGAAATACAAACAAAAATGGGAGTGTCGGATCCAAATACCCCTGACTTCGCTTTCGCACAAGGACCCTTGAATTTATCATTTTCCCCATCAATTAAGGATTAACAGCGGAACAGAATATGATCTCTAGCTTTTGTTGATAAGTAAGAAGTAAAACTTTGAATTCAAAACCGATTGCTTGTGGCTCTAGCAACTCGATCCTCTTAATGACCTAAAGGCTACGCAAACCACAGAAATAAAAACCCAGCGTGAGAGAGGATATGGCCCTATACAACAACGAAAGAGACTAGACGGTTAGAATATATATTAATAATTTTAGATATGTTGGCGTAAAAGGGCATTAGTCTTAATTATTTTATATACGGCATGTATCAGAATAATTATTTTAGATACGGCATGTACCCTAATTATTTTAGATAAGTATGTATCATAATAATTGTTTTATATACAGCATGTATCATAATAATTATTTTATATACGGCATGCATCATAATAATTATTTTATATAAAGCATGTCTCATAATAATTATTTTATATACGGCATGCATCATAATAATTATTTTAGATATGTATGTATCATAATAATTATTTTACATACGCCATATACCATAAACATTATTTTAGAAACGGCATGTATCATAATAATTATTTTAGATACGTATGTATCATAATAATTATTTTAGATACGGTATGCATCATAATAATTATTTTATATACTGCATGTATCATAATAAATATTTTATATACAGCATGTATCATAATTATTTTATACACAGCATCTATCATAATAATTATTTTATATGCAGCATGTGTCATAATTGTTGGATTTTCAGAATGTATAATAAAAAACCCAGCGTTGCTTATTCTCTATACTGCAAACTTGTGATCTAAATGCTAAGTTCGTTACCAGTTTCTGGATAGAAAATGGTTTTGATAGATCAAGTAAACCTTGTCTAAGTTTGTTTTACGGCATATCACACTCAATGGGTTATTTAATGCCGATAAGATTTTTATTGCTGCTCTTCAAAAATGTATTGCTGGTAATTTTTTTTTTCAAAAATCTATTGCTGGATTTAAAACCTATTATTACACTTTCATAGTCTTTTGACCCCTGTCTGGATGTTAACTATTTGCCCATAGATGGACCCTAACATGTTCTACCGCACCGGGTCATGGTGGCCCTAGGAACATCAGCAATTAAGAGGTGGTTCCACGCACCTGAAAACCTCTTGATTAGAGGCCTTGCTGTCGGATGTAGTTAATCGTCTTACCCAGGACCCGTAAAAATACCGTGTAAATAATACATAACGGAAATGCTCTGAGATTGATAAAAAATGTTTTTCCAAACATTAAGTCTCCCTCTTTCCATATATATATATATATATATATATATATATATATATATATATATATATATATATATATATATATATATATATATATATATATATATATATATAGTGACACGCATAAGTATTGGATACATATTATTTTCTGTTATAACTCAAGTTTATGTTCGCCATTTTGCCTGATATTTGTTAAGTAATATCTCGGAGAGTCGTTTTAGTTGTATGTGGAAGGAAAATTAAAAACTCATGGTTGAATCCATTTTTTTTTATCAAAGTTCAAAATTACCCTATGCGGTGTATTGGTTAGCAAGCTTGTCTCACTAGAACAATTACGACTGAGTAATGAGTAATGAGTTCGATCCTCACTGGGTGCCCCCTACTTTTGTGCCACATCTAAGCTACCCTTGGAAAATCACTATATACATACACACATATCCATTGTCCATTTCATAATGTGTGACGTCATTTGTTTACATTTGATACAAATATAACATGAAAGCGGAACACTTACAAATCCATAGGTAATAGTTTATTTCATAGGATCTGGCATCCATCTCTTCAGAACAAAATTTAACAAAAATACATGGATTTAAGTACATATATTTTTGTAAAATTTTGGTCTGAAGAAATGGATACCTGATCCAATGAAATAAACTATTTCCTATAGATTTCTAACGACTCGCTTTCATTATATATACAGGTTGTCCATAAAGTTCGTGTGGACTTTAAAAAAAATTATAAATTTATTTGTATTTGCGATAAAAATAATTTTTAAAAAGGATTAGAAAGAAGTAAATCTATATTTTTTTAAGGTTTTATTGAAATTTAATTTAAGTTTCCACATGTCCTCCATCATTAGCAATAGAAAGGGTAATACGATTTTGCAGTTCACGGAAAACATTTGCCAACTAATTTACAGTAATGCCTGAAATCACATTAGTTATTTTAGCTATACATAAAACTAGGTACATTAAACTTTATAACATTTTTTACAGATTATTTCTATCACAAATACAAATAAAGTTATAATTTTTTAAAAGTGCACACGAACTTTATAGACACTATATATATATATATATATATATATATATATATATATATATATATATATATATATATATATATATATATATATATATATATATATATTGTGTATTTAGGCAGCAAATATTCAAAATAGGCAAAACACCTGTTTTGTGTCGATTATATTTATTGATTAACTTTTAGAAACTACCCTTCTCCGATAGGAGTAATGGATAGCGGCTCGGATTGAAGAATCGGAGAGTCGAGTTCAAATTTCAGTCGAATCCATTACATTCACTTACGTGTTAATATCTTGGGACAGGTATGGACACTCTTCTACCACCAGCTATGGGTAAATGACAGAAGAGGCCGTGTTCTGTAGCGTTGGATGGGAACTGGCCTACTGCAGAAAGAAATGGCAACCTACTACGGGAGAAATCTGCCTCGTCAGTCATGTATTGAAAGATGCGTGATCGCCTAAGCGTGTATCACGCCTTACACATAACTGACTGACTGACTTCTCCAATAAGTAGGAAATTCCGTAAAAAATTGTCCAAAGTACATTTTGGAAGAAATATTGTCCAAACTATATATATATGAAACTCTCTCTCTCTCTCTCTCTCTCTATATATATATATATATATATATATATATATATATATATATATATATATAGCCATCTAACCCTGACGATCTGCCTAAGTGAAACCTTGGTAGGTTTGTCTGGCTCATTAGGCTTTGACTAGGTCTGCTCTACGTTTTTATCGAGCTCTTTATTTAGTTAGTTGTTTACTCGTATCGGTTTTTTTTCTTTGAGCCTTGAACCTGTATCGGTGCGATTATTTTCGACAGACGTTCATGTCCCTGGCTCTTTCTTTTTTAAAACCTTTTTTCCCTTCGAGATTGATTTGGCTATTGTTAAATCAAGAATTCGAAGCTTTTTCTACATGAGTATAGTCACCTTTATATATATATATATATATATATATATATATATATATATATATATATATAAAATATGTGGTGCAGTTCAATTTATATTACAATGAATCATTCATACAAAAAATAAATTAGTAATGTTAATGATATAAAATGGCGAAATCCCTTCGCTAACAAATTTTTGAAGATGCATTAACCTACTAATCACTTGATGAATGTTATGTTCGTTGTTTGTTTTTTTAATTATAAGCTCTATTAGGCCTTTCTTAAATACGCAAGTACTTTCGACTGTACATACAGTCATCTTCAGGCATGGGAATTATATATATATATATATATATATATATATATATATATATATATATATATATATATATATGATAAGAAATATACTCTTAAGATGTGCTATATTAATGGGATAAAGTGCTCAATATCAGAGATAGAGCGTGAGTAAATATTAAAGTGAATATTGAAGTCAACACTTACAGGCAACAGGCTGTTTGGTGACTACGTCGAGCACGAAACAGCCTGTCACCTCTTAGTGTTGACTTCAATGTTCACTTTTATATATATATATATATATATATATATATATATATATATATATATATATATATATATATATATGAACTTTATCTAGTTATATAATTGTTATTATTTACAAAGAGTCTGAATATATATATATGGCTTCATTTGTATGAAAAATCTTTCTAATCCTCGAGAAAAGGTCCGTGTGGGTGTAGGAGAGTGTCTGGATGATTGGGTTTGTGTGTGAGAGAGAGAGTGGGAGAGTATAAACGAGAGGGATAGTGTAATGCCACTCGAAGCCGGAACTCGCTTTCTCGCCATTTCTAAGCATTTGTAGACTGTCGAAAGTCTTGTCACTTCCAAGCATTCACAATTTGGCTTCCTCTTTTTGTGTACGTCGAATTAATCCTGACGCTTCTCGGAGCGTTTACCGGCAGCATCCGAAGTATATGAGAAAGAATTGATTGACCCCACCCCCCAGAGCATGATAATACTGGGGGTAGTCAGGGGGAGGGGTTCTTCTTTTGACGGATGCGCGACCAAATCTCAACAATACGCTGAATAGACTATCTTTTATGCCATACTTTTAAAAGGGCTTCCTTTTGCTGCTTAAACGTGTTCGAAAATCAATCACGCCTTGCCCTCCCGTTTAATTCAATATGTCGAACCAAAAAGTCGACACTTTCAAAAAGGAGTTCCCGTGTCTTTCAAGTAGGTACCCCTCGACCCCTGTGTTTTCAGTGTATTGTTCGCTAATCCAATCTGTCTGCCAGCGAGCGGTTGCTTAAAAGTTAATGTCGATAAACGCTTAAAGTAAAACAATAATTTTCTATCCCTGATTATCTGTTTTCATGTTTCTTGACTTCCAAATTTTTTCCTTCAACAGCAACTTATGGATTCTCTTCTTGTTCGTCTCCTACATGCCGTGTTTCTTCAGAACGTGGGCAGGGATAATGGTGATCCACAGCGTCCTCTCCTTTGTAGTTCTTAATAAATTTCGTGATCTCTCCCAATTCCCGTCCTGCCAACCATTTACACGAGCTCGTTACGTATCACTATTCGTTACAATCACCGGAGTTAAGCAACGTCGAGCATGGTCAGTATAAAGGGTGACTGCTTGATAAATATCAGACGCTTGGATGTGAGGGTGGTGTAATGGATGATGTCTCGAGATTGTTAATCGGAGAGCCGGTTTCCAAATTCCAGTCTGGTTCATTATGTTCGCTTACGCGCAAATACAATTGGGAAAGTTATGAATCCACCGCTTCTTCTCCCAACTATGTGTTCATTATTAAGACTTGGGGAAAGAAGGCAAGACAAGTTTGATACTCACAGGACAGATTGAAAGCAAGAGGAAAACAATGCATAACCCATCTCGTGAGCTTCAGTGAATGCATGGCGGAACAAGATTTAGTTGAGATAAAAATATATATTAAGAGCTACAAAGGAGAGGAAATTGTGGAGAGCCATGATCGTCTACGTCTTGAAAGGAACAGGGCAGACAGAAAAAGAAGAATGCATGCACATTTCTAAAATGATCAAACACAGAATCTGGAGTCTGACTTGTCTTTTTACTTGTTTGTTTTGTTTTGTTTTACGGCATTTCAAACTCAATGGGTTATTTAATGTCGACAAAATCTTTATTGCTGGCTATATATTTTTTTCAAATATTTGTTAATATTTTTTATCACAAATGTGTTGCTGGAAATGATGAATTGCTGGTGATATTTTTTACGAAGTTTTTCTGGTATTAAAACCTATTTTGACATTTTCATAGAGTTTTGAACTTAGTTTGGTGGGATTAACTATTTACCCATAGCTGGGACCCTAACAGGTGCTACCATCCCGGGTCAGGGTGGACCTGGGAACATCGGCAATTAAGAGGTGGTTTCACGCTCCTGAAAACCTCCTGATCAAAGGCCTTGCTGTCGGACGTAGTTTATCGTTTTACCCAGGACGCGGATATAGTTTATCATCATACCCAGGACGCGGTTGCAGTTTATCGTCATACCCAGGACACGGATGCAGTTTACTGTCTTACCCAGGACGGTGTCTTTTTTTACTGGAGTTGATTTAAATTTCAAAACCGGAAGAGAGAATTTGGAGAAGGGAAAATTATTGAAATATCAAAGAGAATACAACGCGAAATCGCTAAAGAGTTTTGAATATCACGACTTGCTGACCAGGTCAACCAGAAGAAGCGGGCTAGTGTTGGAAGCGCTTTGGATATGAAAACGACTTGTGAAGCTTCGAAATTAAACAAAAGAGAACAAGGAAAGTCAGATTAATATCCAACCACAAATGAACAGTTTCGACAGTAACTGATGAAAGCAACGTAACTATTGAAGTTTTAATTCATACAACAAAGTAACTATGTAAACGTAATTCAAATGGAAGCCACCTCCTTTCACTTCAGATATGGGTTAATTAGTTCAGGTCTCCAAGGTGTACAGCCTCTCGTCGATGGCATCAATATAGGTAAGGGAAGTCGGCAAAATGGATCCGTACATTCGAAAGAAGGATTGGCTCCGAGGACCGGGTCGGTCGGGCCATGCACGTGCGAATCGAGGAACCGGTACGGGGCTGTAGCGTTCGCTCCGTTCGCTCCGTTCGCGCTTTGCGGCGCGGCTTCAAGGTGTCGCAGTGGTCCGTCGGCGTCGCGGTCGTGCGGGGTCGGGTCGGGTCGCAGGGGTCGGTGTCGGGGGTGTTCGGCGGTACGCGGACCGCGGCGGATGTCGGTCTGGGGTGACGGGCGCGTGCGACTTAGTTATCAAACGGCTCACGAACTGATCCTCATGTTGTTCATTCGTCGCCAACGCCCGTCGCAGTAAATCATTATTATCTGTTAAGATATTCTTATTATCTACACATATTTTCTGACTTTAAATAACCTGCAAAGGGTTGATAAGCCGTAAAAAAAAAACAAGCAATCAATTCAACCAACAAGAGGAATCATCTTGCAGTATGTCACATGTTGTTATAGGTACGGGGCTGAGTGGTTAGAACGATTGCATTTTAACCATGCGACCCGAGTTCGAATCTCACCGTTTTGTTGGGAAAGAGACTATCGGACTGGAGGTATCGATCCCAGCGTGCGTCACCTTTGGAAAGTGCCTGAAAAACCATACCCCAAGGGTTGATGCAAGCCTTGTGAGTGAAATTGGCGGCCGTCGCCTGAATCTGAACAACGCCTGGAATGACTTCATCCCAAGCGTTGTTCAGATTGTTGATCACGCTAGATAACGCCCACTCCCAGCATAGTTGCAGAATAAACACAAATGCGCTTGAGCTAGTGTCTGGAACAGGGATTGACTACCCCCTAGTAGACGTGTATCCTCGAATACGAGTAGCCAGCAATGCTATATCCTATGTATCAAATAGATTTCTCACTGATGAAGGCATTGCAGTATTTCAAGATTGGCCCACAACATGATAGAAGGTATGTGAAATGATTTGAGCGCATCCTGAGAACCGCATAAAATTCCGCAGACAGGACAAGGAACAGTACACTTTGAGAAGGCTACAGGAAAGTTTCAGCCGTCGTTCGTGATCTTCCTTTTAATACGGATAAGCGAATTTTTTTATGCACATAAGCCTCCCCTTGACACGATTAGAAGCCACTTTCTTCAAGGACCGCACAATATTCCACACTCAGTACAATGAACAGGACACTTTGAGAAGGCTGCAAGTAAGTTTGAGCCGTGGTTCGTGATCTTCCTTTTAATATGGAGAAGCGAATTTTTATGCACATAATCCTCCTCATGTCACGATTAGAAACCACTTTCTTCAAGGACCGCACAATATTCCACACAGAGGACTACGAACTGCACCCTTTGAGAAGGCTGCAAGAAAGTTTGTGCCGTGTTAAAGAACGACCAAGGGATCTCAATAGAATTTAGGTTTTGCTTACGTTTATCTTTGCACTTTAACAGGAGTCTTCCGCTTTCCGTGAACCTTTATACAGTTAGCTGTCCATGAGGATTTTCGGAGCCCTTTCGTCATTCATACGCGTAACATAACCAACTCACCGATGGTGCGATCGCATTACAAATGTTTGTTTTTTTTAAACAAATCAATATTATATATTTTGTTTTCCATATTTACAGTCACAGATTGTCCGAAAGTAGCGCTTATGGAAGGTATGAAAAGTAAGCAAACGGTTATTAAACTTCTTGTCGAATTCCACCTAGAGTCGTACAAATCGTTTGAGGTCAGGTGAAATCTCGTAAAGGAAGTTATTGAAACTGTGTCATGTTCGGTGTTCATTTCTTCGAGCACTGGCCATTTACAAGAGAGGAAAATGGAAAATTCAAGAGCTGGCGAATGTGGCAGTTATGTCGTTAACTAATGATGTATACCGCGTATCTTATCCTTTGGGAGACTGTGTTGCCGTCTATAATAAATAAAGAAAACATCAAACTATATTAGTCATGCCAGAGCCTTCCTGTGAAGAATATTGACCTGTTATCTTTGACTAAAGTGTCATATGTAAGCATATAACACAAATCCCCGTCGCCCATTTCAATTTCTGTCAGATTATGATCGGTAATAGAACAGTAATTTGCGAATCCAACGACAAAAATCGATTAAAAATCCTAGAAGCCATTTACATCAAAGATCGGCAACACACTGTGAATAAAATTTGTTTCAATCTTAGCGGGCGCATTTTAAAATGCCTTTGAACTGTAATGTTATTTCCACTTTGTAACGTTAAAATCTATTTCGCAGTCATATCATGTAAATTCACGAACATTTCAAACTTCGATCTGTGAGCAATATGACCGCCAAACTGGAACCTTGCCTCCCCCCTAAAAACAATCGACGAGCATCGAAAATATTAGGAATACAGGAATACCAGATATTTTCTTCACAGGCTTGTACTTGACATCAAACTTATACAACATCAAGAAAAACAAACGCATCACGCATATATATATATATATATATATATATATATATATATATATATATATATATATATATATATATATATTAAGATATTTTTATGTTTATACATTCTTTTTATAGATACAAATATTTAAATAAATGCTCTGTTTTGTAATAAACAGTATTAAACAACATTTACCGGCATGAATGTCCGAGAAATTGTCATAGAAAATATTCGTCCTCCGACAGGAATCGAATCAGGCGAAATGACGGTTCCGTATAGGATACAGGTTCGATTCCTGACGGAGGACGAATATTTTCTATGAAAATGTCTCGGACATTCAGGTCGGTAAATGTTATTAATACTGTTTATTAGAACCAGAGAATTTACTTAAATATTTGTATCTATAAAAAGAATGTATAAACATAAAAATGTCTTAAAATAGTTGTCGAACTTTGTCCATTTCATAATGTGTGACGTCATTTGTTTACATTTGGATACGCATCGAGCGGATATGAATGTACGAGAGAGATTCATCGAAGATTGCAGTTTATAAGCAGTAAATTCGACCTTGCCAACCGAACGATCCTCAGTGGTCGAATCGGTTAAGGCACGTCAGGCTAATTGACGGGTTCCATATAGGATACAGGTTCGAATCCTGTCGGAGGAAGAATATTTTCTATGAAGATTTCTCGGACATTCAGGCCGGTAAATGTTATTTAATACTATTTATTATAAACGGAGCATTTACTTAAATACTTGTATCTATAAAAAGAATGTTAAACATAAAAATGTCTTTAAATATATATATATATATATATATATATATATATAAAAGTGAACATAGAAGTCAACACTTAAAGGCGACAGTCAGTTTCATGCTAGATACAGTCGTCAGGCCACTTTCTTCATTCATATATATATATATATATATATATATATATATATATATATATATATATATATATATATAACATTCGGATAGTTCTTTATATCCAGAAAAGAAAACACAAGAAAATTTAAATAAAAAGCACAATCGCAGTACCTTACCAGCTGTATTTAATGAAACGTGTATATATATATATATATATATATATATATATATATATATATATATATATATATATATATATATATATATATATATAATTAAATCACACTATATGGGATATTTTATATAAATTGCTACAGACGTTGTTTACTGGATACACGTGTTGAAGTTGATGTGCCTGTTTTGTTTTTGGTTTTTGGTTTTTAACAAAGAAATTCACGCCAACCCGCCTGGAGATTGAAATACTTACTGAAGAAAAACGATTCTTCACAGGTATGGAGACATTCAATACTAAAAGTAAAACAAAAACCCATATATAAAATGATGTATATTTTATATATATACATATATATACTCGACTCTTCCGTCGAATTGGAGGGTCGAGCAGAGTTCCTGTGAACCGTCAGCCCGACACTAGCACATATGATTTCATTATAATGGTGAAGGTTTTGTGCAGAACCATCCACACATTTTGAAGGACCGAATATAGAGACCGGGTGCGCTAAGTGCAACAAGGTCCTCAAACGAACCTCCGCATGTTTTGAATTCAGAGTTGTCCTTCTCCTAGACAAGTTGCCATCTAAGGCTATATAACCCTGTCTGTCCTGCAATTTACCTATAGCAGGAGGGAGTAGAAGAGGATTAATACCTTTACTAAGGTTATTAGCACGTAAGTGAATGTAATGTACTCCACCGGAATTCGAACTCTGCTCTCCGATTCCTCAATCCGTGCCGCTAACCATTACTCCACATATATATAAAAGTGATGGTTGTTCTCACGAGAGAAATGTGTATTTATTAAAAGGAAGAGAGAAACTGCAAACGTTTTTGGTTGTAATGTGGATTTTTAAAAAATATTTTTTGCTTCATTTTTCATAATTTTGCCACACGTGTTTCTGGACTCACGACCTTCATCAGGTAAAGAGGTGAAATTTATACATTATTATTAAAAGGAATTAATTTTTCTTATATTTTTCGATGTTAAACATTCTCTTTTTTGCGTGTTAGTGACACAAATGTTTTCCGTGTACTGGAACATTTTTTTAAAATCCACAATACAACCAAAAACGCTTGCGGTTTCTCTCTTCTTTTTAATATATATATATATATATATATATATATATATATATATATATATATATAAGTGAACATAGAAGTCAACACTTAGAGGCGACAGTATGTTTCATGCTAGATGACGATTGCATCTAGCATGAAACATACTGTCGCCTCTAAGTGTTGACTTCTATGTTCACTTTTATATTTACACACGCTCTATCTCTGATATTGAGCACTTTATCCCATAAATATAGCACAACTTAAGACTATATTTCTTCATATATATATATATATATATATATATATATATATATATATTAAAGAGAAAAGAGAAGTCGTAAACATTTTTGGTTATAGTGTGGATTTTTAATATGCATTATACTTTATTTTCCATATTTTTTGCTATACGGGTTTCGGGTCTTGTGACCTTCATCAGACGAAGAATGGTTATTTCCACATAGTATTTAATGGAATTAGTTTTTATGCTGTTTTCTTATGTTTAACCTTTGTCTTTTGTGTGTGGTAGTAATCCAAATTCTTCTTGACACTGGTGGAAAAAATATTCCTTTGCTTAAGGGGTATTAAACATTTAGGATTGCTCGGAGAAAGGTGGAACGTAGGAGATCTTTGATTATATCATATTATGTCCTCTGTATCATTTTAAATTTTAAATATCGTGAGTTTGGCAGATGTTAAGCGGTCAGCTATGAAACGAACAATCATCGATCCAGCAAATCCATTCAATTTATATGTGATCAATGTGGTAGGGTATATTTCTCCAATGCGGTTATCATTATTCGAAAGAATAGTCGTATTGGTAGAACTTTGATAAATTACAATTAGTACAGCGTTGGAAAATAAATTAGTATGTGCAGTTTGTCTGAAAACCTAAAGAAACTGGCCGCGGATTCTCCCGTCACATAAAAAACCTCGAACAAACTAAATAAAATTTTTAAAATACGCACGACCTTGTACAAGACAAATTAGTTTGCCACATCGTCGATATGCTTTGCAAGTCACTTACTAGCTTCAAGCGCCATCGTCGTTCGCACGAGAACTAAAACATGGAGTAAACTTGTCAGTGATGGTCATACTCATCTAAAGAGTCAGATCTATCTATCTATCTATCTATCTATCTATCTATCTATCTATCTATCTATCTATCTATCTTAATCTTTATTTATGTTGAAACTTGACTAATGCATGGAATAATAATGCAAACACAAAATGTACTTAGAATAAAATGTATTGAAACAAGAAAGTGTACACAATATTTACATATAGTCTTTTGTATATTTCTGGGAAGACCGTTCCTGGAGAATGTGTTGACTAAGTCGCAGTCGGGCAGAGTCTCTAGTTGGATCTCTTGATTCGCCTCCCTGTCTTCCGGTACCAACCATATTTATATCGTCGGTACTCCGCTATGCAAATTAGGTGGATCCTACCACAACAATTTATCCATTATTTCTATCTATCTATCTTAATCTTTTCTTTATCTATCTATCTATCTATCTATCTATCTATCTATCTATCTATCTATCTATTTTAATGGATATGAGCGTGTGGCTGAATGGGTAGAAACTATCTCTAAAATTAATTCTTACAGTTTAAAAATATTTCCTAGTTTTAAATGACCCTCAAACTTTTGATAAACCGTAAAAAATGAACCGATTTATGCGAAATGATCCATGGGAAAAGTATGAATCAATTTTCTCCTCCTATCTATGGGTTAATTAGTATTTAAAACTTGTAACACTAATCCATTATGATCTCAAAAAAAAAAATTCTTAAAATCTAAAAAGATTTTCTGGAGTAAAAAAAACCTGGATGGAATGAATGGAATTGGACATCGGAAAGCAGAGTTCCAATTCTGGTCGGGTTCGTTATATTCTCACATTCGCCGATACCCTTGGAAAAGATATGAAAATAAAAATAACAACAAATATGATTTAAAAAAAATTAATACAACAGATTAAACGTTGGCTTCGCGGTGGGTTTTGATCTAATTGTTATTCGTAAGTTACTATAAGCTGAAAAGAGTTTTAGATAAGGCATGCCTATGTCGTCTAATGAAGCAGATTTTTAGACTGAAGAATACCTGCGATTTTTTTTCTGTCTTATCTCTATACGAAAGACGAATCTCATCTATAGGGCTTTTTAATTAACGATGCAAAGCAAAGACGGAAACGTTTTATAGATAACTAGTTAACTCACCAGAATGGTAAATTCTATCGGACTAAAAAGAAATCATCAGTAGACATCCTCCGTTTGTTAATTTTTGTTTGTTGGCAGAAAGAATAATCACTTGTTTCAATTTTGAGATTACGTCATGGTCTTGGTTAGACTCACGCGTTTGCTTATCTCATAATGGCGGAAAAGAATAAAGGAAAGACAACTGCCGTTTGACATTATTAATGTTGAAGATGAGTTTATTAATAACCAGCAGGCTTTGCCCGCTCGCAATCACTTCGCAAAGTAAGATATATTCACTACCTGAATTCTTTAAAAGAAAAATTTTAAATGAGCATATCATTCATAAACTGGCTTCTTATAGTTAAGGGAAGTTTTACAAATAGATGCCAACTTGCTGAATGCTAAGTAAAATGCAAATTTCAAACACTTTTCTGCACTATAAAATATTCCTAAATAGAACTGTTTTGATATGAAAATCAAAACAATCCTTGATTAAAAAAGAACACTAGAGGGGGACAGTTAATTAATGAAATATACTTTTTTAAAATCAATATGCAAATTAGTTAAACCTAAAGCGTGTTATCACCTAGAAGTGGATAATATATCATACAGATATTGAGCTTTTAGTGTGTAAATTAATATAAAGTTGAGTTGGGGCTTTTAAACCCCGGAATTTGCTGGATAACTGCGACCCAATTCCGCATTTGTTCATATAGATTCCATAATATAGGTTTTACTTATTTAGCTATTATGTTTCTCCAACTCTTCAAATGTTAAATATATAACTAATTCTATTTTCCTATCTTTGCACTATATATTATCTTATACATTCTGTTCTGTCACCCATGAAATAAAAATAATTGTTTGTATGGAAAATAAGGATCTACGTATATCAAATCGTCTTTAAATTAAGTGGCAGCAGAAGAATTATCGCTGAACTTTTAAAAGGCAAGCTTTAACATTAATTCAATACTTAAATGCAGTGATCAATTTTGAGTTCTTCTGTAGTTTATTGATGCCTATCTCATCTACTCCTTCCTAGCTATTGTGATGATGGCCAAACCAAGAGACCTCCACAGGAGCTAACTTAAATGCCGCCCGATATGGTGACTTTTAATCTAATTTATAATAAAACGTGCACTGCAATTTTGGATACAAAAAGAAAATAAGATTTACTCTCTTTGAACCATGAAAGCAACGATAGTGTCTAGTATAATATATTAATATATATTTTTTTAACTTCGCATATTCTGGCAACTCTGAACCTCAGCTCAACGAAAATCGTTCCCTGTGCCTAACTTTTCTAGCGCTTTTGAATGAGCTATGTATCATTGAAATCGAACCTGTGGGAGCGGAGCAGTTGCTTGAACACACACACACACACTGCACTTTATATATAAGATAATGGAGGTGCAGAATAAAATTAAGTATCAGACAGAGAATTATAATTCGATATCAGTCACGTTCCCACCGCCGTCTGGGTGCCTCTCTGTGTTTTTTTCTATAAATACTTTCATGGTAATTGTTCGGATGAGCTCTTTGCTATTGGGGTTAGTTTTTAGAATTGTTATTTTATTCCCCTCCGCCCATAGACACTGAATTGTAAATATGGGGACTAGTTAGTATTTTCATAGAGACAGTGAGGTATTATGGTGGTTGTAGTAAGAAAGGTACGTATGAATGTGTTGTTTTGGTGTAAGGAATATTGTTCGTACGATTTGGTCAGTGTTTGCGGCTATCTAAGTTATAAGTTAAGTTAAGACAGAAGAAGATCGTCCAATCCCCAATCGCTCCTTCGGCCTTGTGCCACATTTCTGTGTATTTAACAGAATAAATATCGCTCTTTGTTATAGTACCTAGCCTACTTTAATTGAAGTGCAGTACAAGACAGTGTCAAGATTTTCATTAATTCTTCGGTAACCCTCACTAGATATCGTGTGTGAAAATAATAATAATAATAATAATAATAATAATAAACCGAAATGCACATTCTGTACTAAATATTCAGAAAGAATTGAAAGTCTTGTATCAGGTGACACGGTGTTAGCAGTGGTGGGATTCAAAGATTTCAAGAACGGGTTCTCTCAAAAACAGGTCTTAGTAGCAAAGGGTTCTCTCATTTTTCCATAGTCTATACTTTACTAATTCAAACATACGCTCTTAAGTAGGCGCCCGAGGGAGTCGTCAGTGATGTTATTTGACTTGGTTCATCAGGGAGTTTCGGGTCTTTCAACATCATACTCCTCATCACCAAGTCGACCCAATCAGGGGAGATCAATCCCTGACCCTAACGCTAACAGCCACTCTGGCCTTTTAATGAATTAGACGGAAAAAGACCACATTTTCCGCACACCCGATTGGATGTTTGTAACAACCAATCAGCTGCTCGAACTATCTTTTAAATGGTCCACGTTGGGGACTGGTTTTTTTTTTTTCTTCTTTTTTTTTCGGTGGATAGCATGGTTAACTAAGGAGGTAATCTTAATGTTCCTAAATTTAACCCTTTTCCCTAAGTACTGTGGAATGTCTTACTCTAAATATTTGCCGTTTTTATTTTATTTGTGTTTTTTTTGGGGGGGGGAGAGACTTAAACTCAACCCTACTATCACATTTTTATCGTTTAGCCTGATTCTTAACGTTATTAGAGGTCAATTAACTTTAAATGGATGTATTCGCAAAATAAAAATAATTGTCCATAAACATGCCATATATCTTGATTGTACACACAAAAAATAAAAAAATAAAATACAATAAAAATAATAGAAAATAAAACATAAAACACCGTAATATTCTTTAACATTGATTTAAAACTATTTACAAATTTGAGGTCGTTTAAATATAAATAAACTACGAAATACTCTTGAAAAATTAAATTAAACGAAAGAAAATGCGATCTGCTTTACAATGCATTCTTATATAAAATAAAATAATATTAAGTAATAACGAAGCTTCATATTATAAGTATACATATGTATAGCTTAAAACCGATGACAATCTGATAAAATAAAATAAAAATAATATACAACGTATATATCGCGATGATAGAGAAAAAAAACTCTATAAATACACTATGTCCGTGTTATGATTCCGATTGACATATACAAAATACGAAATATTCGTGTAAAAATAAAAATTTTAAAAAATATGAGAATAGAAGACAAAAAGCCCTACGAGATGTGTCGTGCCGAAACCGCTAAAAGATAAATAGTAACATAAAATTACCGCGTATAAAATTGGGTTTAACATAAAATAGATAGAATTTAGCAATAAAGCAAATTGTTCTTGCACCTATTCAAAAATAGCAAAATTAATCTCCATTACACTGCACGCTATCATTTTGAAAAGGAAATAATTAAAAGAAATACTTTAAAATCTTTTATTCATGATCTTTCATTTTAGAAATTTCCTAATGACCACTTGATTGTCATCATAGTCATCAAATCTTTTTGTTATCGACACTGATTTTTTTTCTAAATCATCTTTTAACGAAAGGGGTGGCATCCCATAAATCTAAAGGGAGTCCAATAAGATATATAGCTATTAAGTTCGGTGCATTTTTCGCTGTAAGGCGGCTTTTTTATCTGAGAATATAATATTCCTTATTGAAAAAAAAACACTTTCTGCCTCGGAAGAACTGATAACAATCGTATTGATAATAATTTTCGCTTTTTTTTATACACGTTGAAGAATTACAGGATTATGAAATTCCACATAGTCACGAAAGACATTAATGCGAAAATTTTTACTGAGTCCATTCAGCTTTTCTTCTGCAGCTTTCAAGAAAGTAACTATTTCAGCAGTTCAAATTTATATCAACCTTTATTCGATCACCTGAATTGACATCCCCCCAATCGATTATGTGAACTCAATGTGTAGACAATCTAAAATTAGCAATTTGTTTCTTCGGGTTTCTGCTAGCAACGGGTACGCTGAACTCATTAAATTCCAAGAATAGTTCCGCGCGAACCGGCTGAATCCAACCGCTGCGTGTTAGTACCCACTGAATAGAAGACTCGGAACGATAGAGTTGGCCAATATCTGCACTGGAAAAAAAAGTGCCATTTTATGTGAAGAAAACTGCAAGAAACTGATATGAACTTCAACCAGACCCGGCTACGGAGATAGGACGTGTAACAATTTCTTGGGACTTCACAATACACAGAGATAAACAATCAAATCTAATCGCCCAGTCATTGTTATTAGAAGCGGCAAACAAAAATAAATTGCCTCGTTATTGATATGGCAGTACCTGCAGACTGCAAAGTATCTTTGAAGATATTCAAAAAGCTATCAAAATACAAGGACTTTGAAATAAAAATCTCAAAATTGCGGCACAATTCCAGTCGTAGTTGGAGCCCGCGGATTAATTGGAAAAGATTCCAAGAGACTCTTTGAGAGGGATTCCTGGTAATCATGCCTTAAATAAATACAAAAACATTGTTCTCACGAGTACAGCCCACACTTTACGAAGGGATTTATCTATGTAAAATATGCGTGATTTTTTTTTTAATTTGCTCATTGGAAAATGTCATGACGCCATTTTTCGTCTTAGTGTTTACCTATTTGTGGAAAAAAATTGCGCCTTGAAGATGACAATTTGAAATTGTTGAAAGTACTTGGATATGCGTCTTCCATTCGACAACAACTTAAATATAAGGATCGTATAATTCAAGGAATTGACTGTAAGCTAATGTCTCATTAAGCCTTGTTGGCGAAGTGATTTCCCCATTAATCTCATTAACATTGCTAATTAATTCTTTGTATAAATTGTTTTTTATGATATTATATATATATATATATATATATATATATATATATATATATATATATATATATATATATATATATATATATATATATATTAATTTCTATGCCATCGAGCCCAGGCCGGACTTTCAGCTGCAATATTGCGATCGTGTATGCCTGTTCCACGTTGGACTTATCGCTCACAAACTTGCCTGTTTGATCTTCGTTTTGCGAAGCGAAGCTAAGCCATCAGGTGGGGAATCACGGTGTTACTGATTATCAGGAAGTATATGAGAAATACCGTGATTCCCCATCTGATGAGACGTCTAAAAAAGGTTTTCTCATTTTTGACGTTGAATCAAAAATGTACAATTTTGTAGTGGATATGTGCATGTTCTAATGTAACACTGCATAAGATAAATATTTACGACTCAACTGTGTGTATTTGGACTATTTTTAAATTAATGTTTTCAACGCAGTAATCCTACTGTTCGTTCTCCTACACTTTGATATTATATTTCTGTTTGCATGGAAGATTTCCAAGCAACGACAAACTCGTGCATATAAGACGCATGACCACGCAGGTTAGGTTTCAACTGTTTTATGTATATAGCTTCAACAAAATTTTAGTTTTTGTTTATTGTTTACATGTTTAAGTATAGTTGTGTTTTCAACAAGGATTTTCTGGAATTGTGTATGCGGTCAGGCATGTTGTTTAAATGCCTGTGATAATGGCTTATGTAAGCCGAAAGCTTAGGATTCAAAATATGTATCAATATTGTGATTTTCTTTCTTCGTTTAATGATAATGTTATTAAGCTTATCAGACGATATGAAAAGAATTTACATAAAATAAACAGACAACACTTGCCTATATTATTTAAGGAAAGATGCATCAATATATATATATATATATATATATATATATGTATATATATAACCAAGCAATAAATAATAAAATAATAAAAGTATAAAATTATCAGCAAGTGTATGAGAACACAATGGTCATTAATACACTATTTTTATTTATTGTCGAAATGAGTATGAACGAATTTTACGGGAGGTCTCGTCATATAGCTGCTTATGAACTAAATAACTTGAGGTCGCTTCATAAAAAAAAGATTGATTTCTCCCTGGCAAGAAAAATGTAAATGAAACGCACGTTTTCAAACAAAAGAGAAATGGTCGTCGCTACGAAACTAAATCAATTCGTAAGTAAAAGTACTAAACGCTTGATAGAAAATACGAAATGATAGCTACAAAAGTGAATGATAGTTTGGAAAAAGGCAGTTAAGAAGGAAAAATTGGAAATGAAAAATGAATAAATGTCCGTAAAACATGAAGAGTAATGGAAGGCACAAAAGGTGCGGAAAGGCGGCGTGCTTAGAATATATTACGGAAAGAATTAAACAATAGAAAATCAGGCAGAGAGGAAAAAATAAAATCTTGCATGAAAAGCAGAAAATGGCGGCAGACAAACGCCAAATAATGAATGAAAGGAAGATATTAATCCAACCACGGCAAGGTTTGATCGCTGCATGAGTCTACATGTATTAATTTGCACAGACAGACATACATATAGACATATATATATTTTTTAATTCCTCTCTCTAATTCCGTCATCCTCTCATTCTTTCACTCATTCCTCTCTTTATCTTCTTCGCCTTCTTCATCAATTTCTATATTTCTTACTCTCGATCATAATATATCATTCTTCTTTTTCTTCTCTCTCACTCTCTCTTTCACTCTCTCTCACTCTCTTTCTCTTTATATATATATTTTGCCTGGACATTTGAATGTGGTGTTTTTTATGTGTGTGTGTATGCGTATATATTTATTTTTTCTGTTCATTTCTATACATTTTCTTGTCTTTTCCCTTTGCGTTGTTCAGTGCCGAATATTTGATTTTTTATTCTACCCCTCTTACATTTTATCTATTGAACCCTTTTTTTATCTCTATATCTTTGCCCATGTAATTAATATTTTAATAGTCGGTTTGAATTCGTTTCCTAACACTTTCAAACTAGAATCT
>OZ038511.1:24828462-24830962 GCA_964036315.1 Acanthosepion esculentum | reverse complement strand
AGGTTGATATGCCGTAAAACAAAACAAACAAACAAAAACTTTCATGTTTCAATACCATGTTTGTACTTCCTCAAGCGATGGTTTTGTAACTGGTGATAAAAATGATTTCTTAGGGAAATTCAAAAACAAATCGTTACCTCTTTTCCGAAAGTTAAGGTGGGGTGGCTTAAGATCAGAATTAAAAATATACTTGTGGATATGTCTCGACTAAGCATATATATATATATATATATACATATATATATATATATATATATATATATATATATATATATATATATATATATATATATATATATATATATATATATATATATATATATGTTATTAATACAAGCGTACGACACCTTGAAAAAACCATGTAACGTATTGACCTAAGTCTTGTGAGTGGAATGGGTAGACTGAATTGTTCTCGTGGTTGTCAGTTTTCTTATAATAATCCCATTATAGAAACACGCCACAGTTTATATAGATTAACACTTTTGGATGCGTCAGTTTACACGAATATATTGACGTGTTTGAATATCACGACGAGTAAGTACACGCAGACGATTATCTATCATGGAGTTGATTTAGTGTGCCAGAGGACATTTTGGACTTTTTGAAGGCGACTCGTCTATGAATATTATTCAATCAAAACTCCTCGTAGTTCGGTGTTAAATAGCCTGGTTCATTTTTGCAGTTCCGCTTTTAGTTATAAAGCTTTTAATTCTTCCTTCCTCCTATTTTTCTTTCTTTTATTTTTTCCAGATTGATTTCCAAACCAAAACGTGACTTCTTTTGGTACGCATGCGCACAGCCTTCATTCCCCCTGCCTTTTTGTTTGACGTGTATGTGTAGACGATCAGTTGTTACATCTCACCTTGTGTGTATGGTTGGATAACAGATATACAGTCTTACCAAAGCATACAAGGTACGACGTATACTACTGTTGTTCGCCAGGGGGATGTCTGGCTTTGAATTCAGGGTGGTACAGTCGAGGAGGATCAGGGTGATGGTCGTGAGTAATGGAGGATTTTCTGAAGAAGTAATGTGATGATTGTAGAAGTAAACATGGTGCTGTGCTGACGAACAGGGCTATGTGGTCAATGTGCCGGAGTAGACAAATTTATTATCAATATAGAGAATAAAATTTAAAAAGACGTAACAGAGGGGAGGGAAATATCGGTAGTTATACGTATACATAACGAATACTATAGTTTAGTTTGCTGTCTCAAAAAGAGGCTCCCAAACACAGTGTAATTCAAGTTTTTATGTGGGTATTTTCAGTATAATTCGAAATTTTCTGTGCGTAATCCATACCTTTGCCAAAAAAGCTAAATATGGAAACGAATTGTCATTGTTTGTGGTATTTGTAAAAAAATAATGGGTTAAATTTATGCAAAAAAAAATGAAGATTTGAGTTGAGTAACGAAAGCATTTTATATATAATCCGATATTTTTTGCATATTATTCACTCCTGACAAATAAATATTTGTATAAAATCGAACTATTTCGCTAAAACATATGCTACACCCTTGTGCAAATTAATTGAAAAAGAAAATAGAATAATTCCTTTATTATTTATTTTTTTCATTATTTTCCAATGAAACATGACTCACTACACATGTTAATACTTCGTATATCCATTCCACGAAGTCGTTCTTTGCAGATTGACCACAGATTCTCGAATGGATTTAAATCAATATAGCTTCCGTGCCAGTCTATAGTACTTTGATTTGCTCACTAGTAATGTTTGTCATTGTGTTCGTGCAGTATTACAATTTTCATATTCTCTTTGGAGTAACGTCCATCGCAGACAATGGTCATAGGACAACTAATCGTTAGTCGAGACAATAGCGACTGTACGTGATAAAAATCTGATGCAATCACGAATGACGCAATATTTTTCAAGGCCATATACCCCGAAAATAGATTCATATTATTTAATGCTGAAATCAAAATATTTTATACATTATTTTATGGATTCAACTACAGATATTTTGTACATAATTTTATACTGTCTAAGCAAAGGTATGCTTTTTAGATATATAATTCGTAGATCATAAAATGTATTGCTGGTAATTTTACTATAAAAAGCTATTTTTATATGATTTTAATGATGCGTTGAGCGTCATTTTGCTATAAAAATGGACTGTAGATTTTTGTTTAGAACAACAGCATTAAAGAGAAGATTCCACGTTCATCAAAACCGCCAATCTCCTGATAAGAGGTCCTGCTGCCGGATGTAGTTTATCGTCATACCCAGGATGATCGTAAAATCTACGCCCTTGTGCAAAGTAATTGAAACAAACCGAATAATTCCGTTATTATTTACTTTTTTTCGCATTTTTTCAAATGAAACATGACCCAATGTGCATATTAGTACTTCGTACATTCATTCCATGAAGTCGTTCTTTTCAGATTGACCACAGATTCTTGATTGGAATTAAATCAGGAGTGTTTCGGGGCCAGTCTATAGTACTTTGATTTGCTTACTTCTGAAGTAATTTGATGATGG
>OZ038511.1:24803462-24823462 GCA_964036315.1 Acanthosepion esculentum | reverse complement strand
AATGCCACATTTCAGAAAATGTTACGACGTAGCCAACAAGATGAAGTCGACGGTAGGAAGCACTTAAAAACAGAATAGACGAAGATTGAACTTTTTATCTACTGTTTTACTTTTGGTTAGTTGTTCTCAGCCTTTTTCGTTTTTTACACATGTGGGCCTCCATAACCTTTCGATGAAAAAAAGAAACTGATTTTATTTTTTACTAATAGATAAATTTAGGAATTGTATTCAGAAATAATAAATGTATATGCTTTTTTTTAAGTAAAATAAATTTAATGAAAATAAACTTGTATTTAACAACATTAGTAAAATAACTCATAATAAAACCATTTTAAAATATATGAATAGTTAATGAATTAAAAAAGTGCACTTTTACTCAATGAGACCCCCCCCAATCTCCGGTTTTTGTTTTATATTCGGCTCCATCGATGTCAGTTATAGTCGAAGGTCACAATTTCAAGTCTATTACTATTGTAGGAACATTGTTATTATTATAAATAAAAATAAAATATAAAATAATAATAATGAAAATTATAAATAAAATAAAATTTAAAGCTCGTTTAAAATAAATAAATAAAAAATAAAAATAATAAAATCACAGCCAGCATGCAACAAGGACTGTTTCTCCCGGAAGTACAGACATAGCGCCAAAAGACGTTAGATTCAGCCTCTTCGCAGAAGAACTGTCGGGATGATAACACGTGTGTAACTTGCCTCCGTGATAAGACATGTGATATTACGGAGTGACTTACTCCCTTTTATAACATGAACATTATCACAAATGTAATGCAAAACACACACAAATAAAATTATATGAAATTACCATAGAATATTTCATGTTTTTCTATCGTTATTGTGTACGTTTATTGTACTGTTTTTCATCGTGAACGCAGGCACTAATTTATGACTCCTATGGCGCGTGTGAATACACACCACACTATATTAATTAAGTTAAATTAATATTTAAAGTTAATATTATTATTTATTATTATTGTATTAAATTAATTTATATAATAAATTATTATGTTTATATGATTTTGCTTTATATATATATAACCCTTCCTTTCCATATCAGTTTTTATTTAACTTTTACAATCAAAACATCCGACAGATAAGTTTAGGAATTGTATTATAGAAATAGTAAATGTATATGCTTCCTTTATATCTAATCCTTATACAATTTATATATTAAATTAATTTTATTATTAATATTTTATTTTATTTATTATTTTATTTATTATTAATATATTCAATTTATATAAGAAATTATAATCTTTATATAATATTCCTTTAAGATAATCTGAAGGAGCCAGGCAAACCTACCTAGGTTTCACCTAAACGGATCGTCAAGGTAATGCCGGCTGACGATCCGTTTAGGTGAAACGTAGGTAGGTTTGCCTGGCTCTTTACGATTATCTTAGGTTTTGCTCTACTTAATGTATTGAGCACTTTACGTAGTTGTCTTTTTACACGTTTTGTATTTTTTTTCTTTTGACTTGGAGCTTGAACACTGGACGATA
The DNA here is from genome assembly GCA_964036315.1 of Acanthosepion esculentum. Lineage (NCBI taxonomy): Eukaryota > Metazoa > Mollusca > Cephalopoda > Sepiida > Sepiidae > Acanthosepion > Acanthosepion esculentum. The sequence continues at coordinate 24,821,942 of OZ038511.1, read as the reverse complement.
GTTTTCGCCTTGTTTTAATGTTCTTGGTTCTTTCTTTTTTTTATTCCCCATTTTTCCTGGGGTACCGATTTGTTCTACTGCAAGTTCAGCTATCCGAGGTTTTTCCACGAGAGTACCAACATTTATATAATATTCCTTTATATAGGTAATCCTTCCTTTATATATCCTTGTCAGTTTTTATTCAACTTTTACAATCAAAACATCCGACAGAGTAAAAGGGACGCTAAATTACATCGCTTGATTTTGTTTTATGCTAGTTTTAGACTTGTTTTTTCTATTTTTAGCATTTTAATATGGCGTAGATTACGGTAGAAATTCCAACCCTGAGTTGTAACAACCCTTCTGAATTGAAAATGTTTAATAGACCCACTAAAATATTATAGTGAACTATTGCTATTTTTTGTGTGGACCTCCACTAATGTTACATGGACCCTCAGGGTCCATATGAACCCCGGTTGAGATCTAATGAGCTAACATAAAAAAAAACTGGAATATTGAAGAGAAAAGATGACGATTGGCATTGCATTTAAATTTTTGAAAATCATTATTGACTGGGAAGCAAGTAGCCGGAAGTTATTTCCACGGGCGAGAATTACAAGAGAAGAAACTATTAACATAAAACGTACGGTTACATCTGGTCATTTCAAATGTAAGGTGATGAGATCCTACCGCCAATCTGCCAGTAGTGAATTTATATATATATATATATATATTTCAGAGTTTCAGACTCAATGATATTACTTAATTATAATTATCAAATCCTCCTAATAATTTCTATCACTTATATATCATTGCTTGAACCGGCTTCTTATGCTCAAGGTTGAGCGGCTTGGTGATAGTAGTCGTGGCTCCGGGGGCACAGTCCTAGGGTTAGAGAGAATCTCAGTTGAGTTCCACCACGGAATTTGTGAGCGAGCGGCGCTATATTGAGTCTGATTTGCTACCTCTTCGACACCGAGGCCCGTAGAACAGTTGGTATGATGTTTGCTTGACAACCTAACTGTCAGGGTTTCAACTCTCGGTAGTGGATGCGCACTACTGATGAATCCCAAATATAGGACGAAATGGCCGTCCAGTGTTTCTGCATTCTGTTGAGGTTTCAGACTCGATGATATTACTTATATATATATATATATATATATATATATATATATATATATATATATATATATATATATATATATATATATCACTTTGACCTCATTTCTTTCTATCTATATATATATATATGTTCCGATGCATAAATTGTTGTCTAAATTACGCTAAAATTAAAATAACACTGACGACACATTTTAACAGATATATTTACCAAAATTATACAATTTATATCTTGAAATACTAAAGAGTTAATTTGTTCAATAAAATCGCAATTCGCTTCATCCACGGCCTTCAAACGACGTCGGAATCTCCTGTAACTCTTCTGGATGGGCTCGTTCTTTAAATTGGTGAATGATGTCATAATCCTCACCTTCAGTTCATCTTTGGTGTTACAAGGAGTTTTGTTGGTGTCTCGCTCAACTGCACCCGACACATAATAAACAAGGCGGCTGCGGTCTGGGGAGTTAGGTTGCCAGATGTAAGGGGTGATGCATTTTCAGAAATTGTCTAGGTTCTCCTACTTGTATGGTATGGTGCAGAGTCATGTTGCAAGAATTCCAAGATCGTAGAAATCATGGAAGCGACCAAATGTATTACGGATGGCGCTGCCATCATTTCTATGATAGTTGGATGAAGGTCTAAGGGTCACTTCATCATGACATTAATAAATAACCCACCCACTTCCACCCCTGACTTTATTTTTCTATTTTAGCGTAGATCTGATTTTTAATTGGTTAATCAAGACATACCCAGGAGTATATTTTTAATTCTGACCTTATGCCTCCCCATTAACTCCCGAAAAGAGGTTCCGAATTATTCTTAAATTTCCCTAATAAATCAGTTTTATCACCAGTTACCTACCATCGCCTGATGAAGTACAACCATGGTATTGAAACATAAATGCTTTTGTGTAGTGATGTAAAATGTTTTTGGTATGATCTATTATAATAAAAATATTATAACAATATTTTCCTCTACTTTGTATTGAGCTCTTACTTTGTATTTTTTTAAAAGTAGATGCTACGAACTGTGGATTTTTACTCCATCTGTTTTTCTCTTATTCGGATTTTTCACTGTTTGATACGCAGTTTTCTTCGGATGTCAGCGTTGCTGTTGTCACTCAGTTACTAAATTCAATTTCTTTTCTCCGTAGGTAACCTGATTGCTTGAAATTTTTCTCATGCCGGATTCTCCCGTTTCAATTCCATGTCTCAATTATATATATATATATATATATATATATATATATATACATATATATATATAGTGTAAATTGACAGTCTGGATGTGTCTTTCTTGCTGACGTCAACCAATATTTTAGCATGAAAGAATTATCATACTTAGCCGTCTTTTAAAAGACATTTTCGTTCTTTCTGCAGTTAGATTTGAAGTTAAGTAAATAGATTATTTTTGAACTGAAAAAAGCGAATGAAAGGAAAAATATAGACACACGCATATATATATAGTCATATATATATATATATATATATATATATATATATATATATATATATATATATATATATATAGTCATCCACAGACAGACAGCTCAGTGTTGCTAGATATCCGAGTAATTTGACATCAGTCTGATATGTTACCCATCGTCGCACGGCAGAAAAGAAGGAACTTTTAACGTTTCTCTCTGTCTCTCTCTCGCTATCTATCTATCTATCTATCTATCTATCTATCTATTTATCTATATCTATATATATATATCATTTTTTTTATTATTTAGGCAGCAATCATTCTTTCATGCACATTTAATTGAATACGACAAGGTATTTCATTTAGTCTTCTATACAATTTCCCATGTGATCTAATATTTTTTTTTACTTTCGGGTGATAAATGATATAAAACCTGTCCAATTGTTCTTTTCTTTTTATCCGAGCACTTTCGGCTGTACATTTAGCCATTTTCAAGGTCGAAATGTTTTGAAAATGAAAACATATAAATACATACATACAACAATCTATTTCTTGTTAACAGTTAATATACTTCAACCTAGAAAATGGCTAAATATATAGTCGAAATGGCACGGATAAAAAGAAAAACTGAACAGTTTATATATATATATATATATATATATATATATATATATATATATATATATATATATGTATATATATGTGTGTGTGTGTGTATATATATATATATATATATATATATATATATATATATATATATATATATATATATATATATCAAATTTGTCATCCGAAAAGAAAAAAATTATTAGATCACATGAGAAGGTGTATAAAAAAAACTAAAGCAAAGCACCTTGTCTGTCGTATTCAATTAAATGTGTATACACACACACACACACACACACACACACACACACACACACACACACACACACATATATATATATATATGTTAAGGAATTTTTTATGATTATACGTTCTTTTTATCGATACAAATATTTAAGTAAATGCTCGGTTTATTATAAACAGAGCATTTTCTTAAATATTTGTATCTCCAAAAAGAACGTATAAACATATATATGAAATATTTTTTAAAAACTGGACGTATTAAAAGTCGAAAGGCCAAACTTCCAGATCTGTTTAATATTTAATAAGGATGAAAGCTGAGCAGAGCACACAGTACCACGGTTTCGAACTCTACGGTCTCCTCCCGTTGTTTGTTCTGCAAATCAACTACAGTGAGCTCGAGAACTTAAGCAATTTCGAAACCGGAAGTAATGAGGGGAGAAAAAATTCTAACTTTAACCAGGTTCAAATAACCCCAAGCTAAATTCTTTCAAACAGAGGAGTGTTCGGTTAGCAAGGTCGATTTTACTGTCTTTAAACATCAAACTTCCATGAATCTCTCACGTACATTCATATCTGCTCAGTGCGTATGCAAATGTAAACAATTGACGTCACACATTATGAAATGGACAAAGTCCGACAATTATTTTTAAGACATATATATATATAAATACATATATATATATATATTGAGCACTTTTAATATGTATCTGTGTTACCCCGGTATATATATATATATATATATATATATATATATATATATAATCATAACCTATCCATACTACAAAACAATCCTTATTCCCCCATAGCTGAACACTTTAATCAATCAAGACACTCATTAGACAACTGTAAATGTTTATTGATAGATACCGATTTTAGTTCCACATACACACGCAGAAAAAAAGAGAAATACTGGATTTAAAATTAGACACATATAAACTAGGGTTAAACAAAGACTTGGGAATTTTAAATCTGTATAAATATTTCAATAGTTAAAAAAATTCTTTAGATATAGTTAAAAAAAAAACCTTTTTAAACAACATCTAAAATATTATTGTTAGATTTGAGTTAGAAAGATTCAAACACAGTTGCATTCCACATCACGTGACGTCCGCGTCTCGCGATGGACGCTCCTTGAAAACAAACTTCTGAATACAGTTATTTAATTAATTCCTGACGAAAGATCGGGGCAGATCTGAAATATCAAATATATATATATATATATATATATATATATATATATATATATATATATATATATATAAATAAATACTTTCACAAAAAAACATTCAATTTTTTTTCTTTTAATTTGCAACTTTTCAGTTGTTTTCTCCATATTATATATATATATATATATTTACTATCTGTGTTACCCCGGTATATATATATATATATATATATATATATATATATATATATATATATATATATATATATATATATATATATATATATATACCGGGGTAACACAGATAGTAAAATATTTGTTAAACCTGAACGTATTAAAAGTGCTCAATACAAAGTCGGAAGACTAGACTTGCAGAGCGGTTTAATATTTCGAAAGGATGAAAGCTGACCAGAACTCAGTGCCGCGCTTTCGAACCCTACGGTCTCCTCAGGTGTTTTGTTCAGCAAATCAACTACACGGAGCTCAACAACTTAAGCACTTTCGAAACCGGAAGTAGTGGGGGGAGAAATGACCGGGTTGAAATAACCCCAAGCTAAATTTCTTAAAATGCCTGCATTTGGTCATGATCTCTGACACCATGTTCAGCAATTCATTGCTGTTTTTATATGTTGCTATATCCAGTTTCTCTTCTTGGCAAGAGCCTACACGTATTCCCGAACATTATGTTAGTCTTTAAATTTCTTAAAATGCTCCATTTAGTACTTGGACTTTTGCTATGTTTCTCCCTAAATTTCCAATAGTAGCTTGATAGCTTCCTGCTGTACCTATACATTCTAAAGCGGAGGTTTCATGATCCCATCTCCTCTTGAACTGGCCCTCACTACACCCAATGTATATTTTGCGCTACTATTTTCACCTTCCATTTCTCCACAATATATAGAGTGACCCAAAAAAACGGGAATTTTTTAAGTGCGTATTGCCAGACATGAGCAAGTGGCAACACTGCGAGACAGTGACCTTGAGCAAGTAAACATTTCGCCATTTTAGTAACGAGAATGAAATTCACAATATCCCAGCTGAGATGTTGCAGCAGTCAATGAGGAATCTCAACAGCAGATTTCAAGAATGCATTCGTACAGGAGGACGCCATCTACAGGACGTAATTTAAAAAAATGAAAATTCCATCATTGTTTCTTAAATGGCATGTTTTAAGGTTTCAATTACTATGAATTAAATATTTTTTTCCATCACTCTTGGTTTTATTGGATTGTTAAAAAGTTCCCGTTTTGGGGGGGTCACCCTATATATATATATTCTACTCTCCCTATATATATATATACTCGACTATGAGGGTCAAGCAGACCAGTTCCTAGGAAACTAGTGATTTTCCAAGCGTAGCTTGGATGTGGCACAAGGCCGAAAGTAAGGGGCACCCAGTGAGGATAGAACTCACTACTCATTCGTAATTGTCCTAGCGAGACAAGCTCGCTAACCATTACACCTCCTCGAGGTGGCCAAAGTTCCTTGGAAACTAACAGCCCGACACCAGCACATGAAATTTGATTATAGTGGTGAAGGTTTCGTCCAGGACCATCCACACTTTTTGAAGGGCCGAATACAGAGACTTGGTGCACTACGTGCCACAGGGCCCCCAACCGACCCTCCGTAGGTTTTGAATTCAGAGTTGTCCTTCTTCTAGACTAGTTGCCAACCAAGGCTATAGAACCCAGTCTATCCTGCTATTTATCCATAGCTGGAGGGAGAAGAAGAGGATTCACACCTTTCCCAAGGGTATTAGTGCATAAGTGAATGTAATGCGTTCGACTGGAATTCGAACTCGGCTCTTCGATTCCTCAATCCATCGTGCCTCCTAATATATATATATATATATATATATATATATATATATATATATATATATATATATATGAGGAAAAGTATGGAAAAACAAAAAATCCGAATATGCAAGTTTACTGTTTTTAATGTTGTTTCAATGTCGACGTCAGACGTTTCGGTCTAGTAGACCTTCTTCAGGACATAGTTATTAACACATAATTAAAATTAAACTACATATTCAAGTCAACATGAAAAGACGATAGACATAAGAATAATCAAAACAAAATGACTGAAGAAGGTCGACTAGACCGAAACGTCTGACGTCGACATTGAAACAACATTAAAAGCAGTAAACTTGCATATTCGGATTTTTTGTTTTTCCATATTTTTCCTCATACTGTCGGATCTATATCCATATATTTGCTTACATATATATATATGTATGTATGTATGTATAACAGGCTGAAGGAAGCAATTTGACAGATAAAAAACAACAGACAGAATAATATTGATAATGATACTTGTTGTATATTAGTAGGCCTTTTGATCAAAAGCATGACTAGAAAGATTTGAAAAATTCGAATTTTCGGACATGTCTGTGTTTCCTTTATCAGCGAGACGAGAAATGAAAAACAAATGACATTTTTTTTCCGGGGTAATTTTTTGTTTTCGTATGTTTTTATAATACTGAATATATTCAAATCTAGTAGGGGCGTACAACCCGCGAATCCCGCGACTGTGTCAGGGCGAAACCTGATTGGGGACTCCGGGCAGTGCTTTCTGACCCTCTCTATCTTATCGACATTTGTTTTTTTTTCTAAGGACAATTTTATACGCTATAAATGAAAACTAAGAAAAAACAGACTATTTAAGAATGGAAAATATTCTGGGGTTTTCGACGTCATTCTGGGTTCTCTTTTGTTCGTCCAAATATGTGAATTTATTTTTCTCATATTAAGTCTAAACAAAAAAACACTTCATAAAATTCAATATTTTTTTTATCCATAATGTTGAATGTGTTAGAACTAGGCGTCTTCACTGTTTTCGCGGGAAAACAGATAGCGTAATGAAAAAGGCCACAAACTTAACAAAAATACATTTTTAACGTGAAAATACTTATGTTATTATTAAGATGAAAGACCAAAGTATTTTTTAATTATTTTTTTAAAATTTTTAATATTTTCTAACACGTTCGAAATTTTGGTTAAAGTCTTCTTTTGTTTACGTCTTCGCGATGTCAGAGACAATAACATAGTTTTTTTTGCGCTTTTTTTTCATTGAAAACACATTGATTTGGAAATTTTTGTAAAAATCAAGTAATTGTCCAATTTTAATGAAATTTTCAGAACTTATTCACAAATGAATGAAATTATTTTTGAAATATTTTTTTTTTGAAAAGTTTGGTAATTTTTTTTTTTTTAAATATGTTACCCACCACTTACTTAATTTCATGAAATTTCGCCCAAAACCTTTCGGTTTCCTGAAAAATTTTTTTTTTTTAAAGAAGAAGTCTTTGGAGATGATAAATCACCTACTTGTTTTTTCAAATTTGAGCTATCTGACTGAAAATCGGCTCTGAATTGAAAAATAATGAATCCAATAAAACTATGATATTACTTAATTAGAAAAGCTTTTAATTGCTTTTGTAAATAAGTAATATTAAGGACATTATTGTCTGAAAAAATAAAAATTTTCTGATGAATAATTAAGTTTTACAAGAATTTTTTCATTTTTCTTAAGAAATTTTAATTAAATAATTTATAATAGTTTAAAATCGTGTAAAACTCTGTATTAGGCTGTTTCCTTGAGGTGATGTAGTAATTAAGCGGAAGCAAAATGTACGATTCCAAAATTGCAAAGATTAATAAGTTTAGTTGCACTATTTTATTTCTTAATTATTTTTTATGTTGTATTTTTTTAATTAATACATTCATTATTTCCATGTATGGTAGACTGAAATTGCCATTATTATAAAAAGGTCGCATGATCTAAGAGTGTTGTCCATTTATTGTAATAAATGGATAACACGTGGACTTTTCATAACATTTCGTTTCTTAGTTGCTTTCCAACAGGTTGTATTTTCCGTTCAGCTTCTTTTCAGTAATGTTTATTGGGTTAATAAAAGTTTTAGTAATTATGTAATTAATAATAACATTTAATAATAAAATAATTGTCATAACAATAATTAGAAATAAAATGAAAAATATATAAAAAAAATATAAATCAGGTTACCAGATAGGTACCTCTACTATTTACCAACATAAATTTAGATTTAATTAAAAGCTTAATGATTAAATTCATTATTTCCATTAAGTAAAAATTCTGGTGTATTTCAGATAGAAACTATATACATTGGATTGGAAAGTCACATTTAATTTTGATTTATTAAATTAATAATTAAATTATCATTTCATAAATTATTAAGTTACTTCTATCATGGTATTTTATTTTACATTTTTTTAAATTATTTTTCAGCATCATAAACGTAAAGGTAAGTACAAAAAAAAATAGAGCGCTAAAATTTTTCCTTGAAAATAACGAGGTAAATAATTTGTTCACATAAATGTAAAATATTTCACTTTTCTCCTTCCGTAGAACAAATTATCCTCACGGAATCCATCAATAGGTCATTCAACACCTGTCAAATGACGCGAAAGTTTATGACCTGCTTTGATTTATTTTCAAATTACATCTTTTCGGCGCAAAAGCTAAGTTAAGCTTGGTTCAAAATATTTTAAATAAACATTATAATTTCTGATTTTCTTAAAATAAGTTTTTAAAAAATGATAATTGATATTTAAAAAATTTCAAACTGAGATTTTCATTGATTCTATGAAATGGAAAAAAATGGTCAATTTTGCTGACTCAAAAAAAACAAGATTTTTAACGAAATTTTTGGACGTGTTAGGAACGATTAAAAAATGTAAAAAAAAACCACAAAAATACTTTGATCTTTCCACTTAATAATAACATAAACATTTAGACGATAAAATTTTTTTTCGTCAAGTTTGGCGTCTTTTTCATCAAGCTATGCTCTTTTTTTTACATTTCGTGGAGGTACCTAGTTAAAATTTGTAATGAAAGAGATAATCAGTTACCTCGGGAAAAAAGTTCGTGTTTTGTGTGCGATCTGCCGAATAAAAATTACCAAAAAGTAGTTAGCAAAAATCTACTACAATGACTAGAATCTATGCTAATTTTCCTCCCTCCTCTGAATGGCGTGACCAATCAGAAAAAATCTCTTGGTGAACAGAAGCCGTTGTTTTTCGCTGATAAAAGCAGAATATTTTCTGAGCTAGGGGGAGGAACACTTACTTTTTGCTAGTGAGAAGTGAAGGTTGGACGTGTAACCCAATTTTGTCGTTTCTACGTTGCTTGTTGGACTGTTATGATGGACTATCGTTTGAACTGTGATTTGGCTACAAGTGTTGCGGTCGAGAAACAGAAGAAATCTGTTGCAGACGTTTGTTGCTGCTTTAAGTTGACAGTTTTATTTTATTTTCTCTCACTACTACAACATTATTCAGCTTTTTAACAAGAAAAAAACTCAAGTTCAAGTTAAAATTTGTCGCAAAACATTGTTGATTTATTTACAATGGAATCATCTCTTATAACATGCCTTGCATTTATATATATTTAGAATTTTTCTAATTGAATTGTTAATCGATATTACATATAATCCATTATCGTACATTAAGTTACAATAAAATGTATATTTTATATGAATACTACCTTATAAAAATTTAATAAAAAATTAATAGATTGATGTTCCTGTGTCATAGATTCAGTACAGGTCCTGTATATATATATATATATATATATATATAGATAGATAGATATTTTTTTGATTTTGAATGTCCGAGAAATTTTCATAGAAAATTTTCGTTCTCCGAAAGGAATCAGGCCGGTAAATGTTATTTAATACTGTTTATTATAAACAGAGCATTTACTTAAATACCTGTATCTATAAAAAAAACGTTAAACATATAAAAAATGTCTTTGAAAAAATTGTCGGACTCTGTCCAATTCAAAAATATATGACGTCATTTGTTTATATTTGATACGCTAAGAGCAGATATGAATAAAAGAGATTCATGGAAGATTTAAGTTTAAAGATAGTAAAATCGACCCTGCTAACCGGACGCTTCTCTGTGGCCGAACGGTTAAGGCACGCCACGCGAAATGAAGGTTCCGTATAGGATACATGTTCGATTCCTGTCGGAGAACGAAAATTTTCTATGAAAATTTCTCGGACATTCAGGCCGGTAAATGTTATTTAATACTGTTTATTATAAACAGAGCATTTACTTAAATACTTGTATCTATAAAAAGAACGTTAAACATCAAAAATGTCTTTAAATAAATTGTCGGACTCTGTCCAGTTCATATATATATATATAAGTGTGTGTGCAATTTGGCAGCAACTTTTCTTTTAAACGTGTTGTGTTGAATGTCAAAGACAACATAGTCCTGCATATTTTCTTTTAAATTTTCTGATATTTTCTAATGAGACTTTTTATTTGAAAATTATATCGGAATAAACATTGTCTGTAAGATAACCGAGTACTTTCGAACATCATTGTTCATCTTCAGGGTCAAAATTTTTAACAATGTCTTATATATATGTAGAGTCAACATTTTTTAAAAACATTTTCAAATTATCTTGTAGCGGAATCATGTTGCTATATATTTCTTTTTTACAAACTAAATAAACGTTACAAAATCATTTTAATTTCAAAAGATGCGATGATGATATCACGTGCATGGCGAAGATTTTTAATCATGTGAAGGCGTGAAAAAGTTTCTTTATTATACAAGCCAAAAGATCGAAGAATACGTTATAAAATTTAAAAAGTTCAAAGGAAATGGTTATGTGGTGTATCTGATTATGTAGAAATATATTATAAACATTGAAGGATGTTTCCAGAAATATTGTAATCTATGCGATTAAGAAGAGGTCTTTTGCTTTTAATATGTAGTGCTTCTAAGATTTTAAGGCGTCTAATGTCTGTATGTTTATCTATAATTTTAGTATTTTCTATAAGTATTTTACGAATATCAGATTGCAGAAGGGAAACAGTATGTGACATAATATGTTGTTTAATGGAGCTATATATATTGTGTATATTTGAGCAGCAATTTTTCATTAATGCATGTTTCACTAAATAATATAGACAAGTTTTGTCTATTTATTTTAAGAAAGTTCCTTTTGTATTGTATCAGACAATACGAAAGAAACTTACTTAAAATAAATAAATAGACAAAACTTGTCTATATTATTTAATGAAACATGCATTAATATATATATATATATATATATATATATATAAATTTAAATTTGAAAGAATAGAAATCATGTCTCTCTACTCCCTTCACTCCCTCACTTCGTAATTTACTTATTACTGCCCGTCATAAATGTGTAAATTTCTTTTCATTTTTCGTTTGAACCTTTGGAAATAAAATCTGATGATCCGCTGTCCTTTAAAAGGGCTGTGGTGAACTAATTTATTATATGGAACCTTAAAGTGGTCTGTTTTTATTTAAATTATTAGCTCTGATTTACATTGAGCTCTCTGGATTTTATCCTCCTTGGGTCTACACATACGGATTACCTAGTTTTTCGTAAACTAATATATATATATATATATATATATATATATATATATATATATATATTTGTGTATTTAGGCAGCAATCCCTCTTTCATGCACATTTCATTAAAAACAACTGACAAGGTGCTTTTGTTTAGTTTTTTATATAATTTCTCGTGCGATCTTTTCTTTTCAGAGGATAAATTATATAAAAACTGTCCGAATGTTCTTTTTATCCAGTTTTTATATAATTTATCCTCTGAAATGAAAAACTTTATTAGATCGCACGAGAAATTATATAAAAAACTAAATAAAAGCACATTGTCAGTCGTTTTTAATGAAATGTGCATATATATATATATATATATATATATATATATATATATATATATATATATATATATATATATATGTGTGTGTGTGTGTGTGTGTTCAAATATAGAGAAAAATAGCAAAGAATACGTTAGGTAAATAATCCGAAGTTTTTTAGTATTTTTGTTTTTAATTTTAAAAAACTGCACAATACAAAAGTAGAGCCTAAATTATAATTATAATTATTTTATTAAAAATATCATTCATTCGCTACATAAGACTTGTCATGTTTCAAAAACAAGTGCCCAAAGCTCTGTTTCATCCTCAAGCTAAATTTTTTGTAATAACTAATCTTGAAGTTTACACAGCTTCATAAGCAGATTCATTCATAGAATAAACTACTATGGAAACGGCTGAAGCGACCAGTCCAATAGGAGGGTGTAAGGGTTAACAATTTCTATCAACAAATCAGTCACCTTCGATATATATATATATATATATATATATGTATGTATATTGATAGAATTTAAAATGTATGTATATTGATAGCATTTAAAATCAATCTATCTGCATAATTCTATACTCGTCAGCTTTGTGATTTGTTTCCATACATGTGCCGTGTAATGTCTAAGTAACTGCATCAGGTTGAATATTATTTTTCGTAAACAGGTTTTTAAAAAAAAAAACTGACGAAACTACATTTTAAAGCTGGTGATTGTGCTTTTCAAATATAATAACAATATTTCCCCCGTTCTTTTTGCGAAGCGAAAAAATCGTGATGAAAACATTTACGAACAATAACCGCGGGGTGGGGGGTCTGCATTTAGAAAGCCATAGAGACGACTACATCTTCAATAGAAAAACGATTTCGGAGAAAATTATATTCAGACTTACACACAGGACAAACATCAAAAGAAAAAAATAAAAGCCTATTTCAATTTGAAAACAACTTTACTGTTTTTTCAATAATATAAGAACAGAGAATGCATGAAGTAAAAATTGTTGCTTTTATAGACACACATACACACACACACACACACACACACACACACACACACATATATATATATATATATATGTATATATATAGTCGGACAAACCTACCAAGGTTTCACTTAGGCAGATCGTCAGGGTCAAATTATAAACCCCCATCCCCCCATGGTGTTGTTTTTCTTTTCTTTTTCTTTTCTTTTCTTTTCTTTTTTCTTTTCTTTTTCTTTTTTCTTTTGTCTGTGGTCACGAGGTGTTGTCTTGTTTGTCGCCTATAAATACGTCGTTTTCCTTTGCCTCTTTACCCAGATGACCCTGACGATCTGCCTAAGTGAAACCTTGGTAGGTTTGTCTGGCTCATTAGGTTTGACTAGGTCGGCTCTACGTTTGTATTGAGCTCTTTAGTTAGTTGTTTACACGTATCGTTTTTTTTTCTTTGGGCCTTGAACCTGTATCTGTGCGATTATTTTCAACAGACTTTCATGTTCCTGGCTCTTTCTTTTTTTTTAAACCTTTTTTTTCCCCTTCGAGATTGATTTAACTATTGGTAAATCAAGAATCCGAAGGTTTTTCGAGACGAGTATAGTTACATATATATATATATATATATATATATATATATATATATATATATATATATATATATATATATATATTGTGTATATTTAGGTAGCATATTTTCATTCAAACAGGTTTGGTTAAATAATTTAGATATATCGATTAGTTATCGTTGTGATCCTTTCAGTACACGAATTAATTACTTAGCGTTAGAAAATTGATTAAGAAAAGTACCACACTTTTCTTTCAAATAGTTTGTACTTTCCCAAGTACTTTCAATCTAATTTGAGACCATCTTCAGGGGGTTGTCTGGGAGTATGTATTTGTGTTTTTGTAAATTCAAAAACATTTCAACTGTCCGTTTTTACTGGTTATGCAGCGTTGTAGATTTCAAAATTCACTGTTCACGTTTCTTTTCACTATAAGGGAAGTAACTTTTCCGTTTTTGCTCATACATATATAATTTTAAAAAAATCTCCTGTTAATTTCCCTCTGAAAGTTCTCCACTGTCTTAACCGGGTATTGGGCCCTGTCACTGGCTCTAACTAACGCCTAACTGACGCCTTTATCCAATGTGCCATGTGTCCTTGTAACAGGAGATAACTGATAATTGACATCCATTTAATATGGCACGTGGAACTAGAATAGTCTACCGCAGTGAGCGAAATAAATGGTTTAGTTCGACATTCGAATCATCTGAAGAAGGCCGGAGCGTACAACGGCCGAAACGTAATAAATATGTCGACAAAGATGAGGACAATAGTTCGAATAATGTAAATAATGTACATAATATATCATCTCAGAAATATAGACAGATACTGAAAGGCCGAAACGTTGTAATAAATATGGTGACAAAGATGAGGACAATAGTCCGAATAATGTAAATAATGTACATAATATATCATCTCAGAAATATAGACAGATACTGAAAGGCCGAAACGTTGTAATAAATATGGTGACAAAGATGAGGACAATAGTCCGAATAATGTAAATAATGTACATAATATATCATCTCAGAAATATAGACAGATACTGAAAGGCCGAAACGTTGTAATTAATATGGTGACAAAGATGAGGACAATAGTCCGAATAAGGTAAATAATGTACATAATATATCATCTCAGAAATATAGACAGATACTGAAAGGCCGAAACGTTGTAATAAATATGGTGGCAAAGATGAGGACAATAGTCCGAATAATGTAAATAATGTACATAATACCTCATCTCAGAAATATAGACAGATACTGAAAGGCCGAAACGTTGTAATAAATATGGCGACAAAGATGAGAACCATAGACCGAATAATGTAAATAGTGTACATAATACCTCATCTCAGAAATATAGACAGATACTGAAGAAAGCCGGATCGTACAACGGCCGAAACGTTGTAATAAATATGGCGACAAGGTTGAGGGCAATAATCCGAATAAGGTAAATAATGTATATAATACCTCATCTCAGAATATAGACAGATACTGAAATTACTAATGCTAAATGACCCATACGGTGTTGATATTCCACGAACAAAACAAATAAACCCGCGTACACGAGAAAACTTAAAGAATACGTACTTTCCGGCAGGGTAAGCATATGCGTCTTCCTTTGTGGCAGAAACAACAGTATGATTTGGCTTGCTTTGACTGCTCGGCTATGGAGAGCTTCATAGCCAGGTAAAACTATATTTGCTTTTAAAGCATATTTGCTTGTTCAGATTATCTCGAAAGCTGCATGGTATCCGAAACTTAAAACAGTTTCTAAATAATCGTTATTAAGCAAGAATACATAAGTTTTATGTAAATAATGAAATCACCGCTTGTACTTATACCCTTACACGTAAACATTTTCAGTTTCAAATATATCGATAGCATCCACTGTAAGATGATTCGATTTGATTGCTTTTTAATTTCGCCATTTTATTGATATAGAAGCTTTATGGTCAAAATATAGACATTTTTAAAGAAGTCTATAAAGAATAAAATATATATATATGAAAAAAAAATATCCACATTGGTTCATTCCATTCTTGTATCTTTGAGTCAGAGAATATTACCATAAATTTAATGGCAGAGAAGACAAAAGACGACTGCACAAGTTGGTTTATTATATAGATACATACGTAATGGCAATTCTAATGGCCATCTTCGCCGTTTCTTTAAAGAGAAAAGATAGACATTCATTCACCAAACGGCCAGTGCTATTTGAGTTACGCTTTTCTTCACTCACAATTGATTGGCATGGATCAAAGTGTAGTATCAGCCCTCGGGCGGTTAAACTGCGTTTTGCCTCTCAATTCAGTCTCTGTCTTCGGACAGATCGCAAGTCAGTTGTCTGCGGGAAAAATGAAAAAAAAAATATTGAGGGATGACCTGTTCCGGTGAACATCTTCCCGCAGTAGTATCTCCCTTCTAAAGTGGTGGGAATCGATAGTCGTACCGACGCAGGCGCGACCGGCGGTTACGTTACTGGACTATTTTTGAACCAGGGCCGTGTGCACGCGCTCGGGGTCCCCGCATTAAAATAACCACGTGTCACGTCCTACCAGCGTGGGGCGCCAAGTAAATATTAAATGTTGTATCAGTTTTCCTCATATCTGATCTATATATATATATAAATAAAGCGCAGTGTACGTGTGTCCGCCCGTACGTTTTTCGATCTCAAGTAATCATAAACAACCTGAAGTCATAGGCAAAAACTACTGTAGTCACGCACGATTGAAGATTTAAGAAAAAATGACTCATTTAAAGTTAAATTTAAATATTGAACAGAGGGACTGGTTTTAAAGAAATCATTATTAAAGATTTATCTTTACTTTCACTTTTCGTCGCAATTGATATCGTCTAATCAAACTGTAATTAAAACTTAAGTGGGGCACGGTACGTTGCTCATATGTTTTCTTTTTCTATCACGCATACAGTGACGTATTCGAAATATTACGTTGTTTGCGTTCCCTAATCTCTTTTAAGAGTGCTTTATGTGAAGGGATCATAAAGAATGGTGATTTTTAAAAGAAAATAAAGTTGTACAAAAAATAAATGTAAATAAACTACGAAGATCGGTTGCGTATACGAAGAAAGATTATGCCGAATTAAGGTGTCTAATAACGATAAAACAATTTTATTATTTCTAAATTCTTATAACTTTTACGTAAATAGGACGTTGAAGGCAAAAGTCATAAGGACCAAAATCCCACCGCAGGAGATAGCTTAAAGTCCACCTGAAGGGCAGCTTCTGAGCTAGACATTAATATTAGTCATTTTTTTATAAGGAACCTTTCAGAATTCATTGATCTAACAGCCAATGCTAGTCTCTGTTAAAATTTATAAAAATCTCTGTTAAAAGAATTATTTTTTTATAAACCGTTGTGGTTCCTTCCAGCAGTGATGAGGGCTTCATTTCCAAACCGTTTTTTTTTTCAAAGTAACGTCAGCATCTTGATTACGTCATTAATTTCTTTTCGAGTTACATGTGCTATTCGTTTTAGACGCTGCTGCTGTTGGAAGTCTCAAACTGATGAGATCTCTGTAATTTGGTACAGTTTCTTTGTTGGTGACTCGGCAGCACCAGTCTACGAGGTCTGAAGAAGCATAGTTCTCTATAACCCCTATCGGGCTCAGTCACATGGTTGTATACAGCTGGCATTTTAGATATTTCTGAACGAATTGAGTGCCATGGCTGATATATATAACAAGGCCATTTAACACTTTGAGTCCTGACCACCGCTTTACCGGTAGTAGAGAAAAATGACGTAGTGCCCAGCCACCGGTTGAACGGTGATAGAGAAAAATGATGTAATGTCCAGTGTAGTTGAACAGTGGTAAAAAAAAAATGACGTAATGCCCAGCTATCAGTTGAACAGTGGGTAAACATTTGTAACTATTTTTATATCTATCGTGAAGCATTACATACCAATTATTTGCGAATTCTGACTCAGGATCTCAGGTAGAAGGGTTAAAATTGTTCAGGAACCCAGGGCTCAAAGGGTTAATTAGTAAGGATTGTATTACAAAACCATTATCTCAAAAAATAAATCCTTAGAAAAATATTTTCTGGCTATGAATAAACCGCAAAGGGTTGATATAAGCCATAGAAAAGGAATCAACCAAAAAATATTTAAACATGTGTAATTATCATCCGACAAAAATGTCAGTCTGAGGCGACAATAACTAAATTTTGATAATAACAAGAATGATTTGAAATTATTTTTCATTGGATTTTGTGTATGTGTTTTGGATAAAAAAAATCGTTTTTACCATGAAGCGTGCAGAGTCTTAACCTGGACCGTCAGGGAAACAATCAGGAAGTTATATTTTTTGTAACTATTTTTATATCCTCCATGAAACATTACATGTCAATTATTTACGAATTTTGATTCAGGAGCTCAGGCAGAAGGGTTAAAATTGTTCAGAAACGCAGGGCTCAAAGGGTTAATCTCCTTCATTAATGTTGGTCGGATTCAAAGGTTTGAGGTTTGCTAAGTGTATCGTGCTGTTTTTATTCGCTCCTAGGTGAACCGTTGCTTAACCCATTGAGGCCTGAGCAGCGCTTTACCTGTGGTAGAGAAAATGACGTAATGCCCAGTCACCGGTTGAACAGTGGTAGAGAAAAATGACTTAATACCCAGACACCGGGTAAACACCTGTAACTATTTTTTATGTCTACCGTGAAACATTACAT
This sequence comes from Acanthosepion esculentum, assembly GCA_964036315.1. Lineage (NCBI taxonomy): Eukaryota > Metazoa > Mollusca > Cephalopoda > Sepiida > Sepiidae > Acanthosepion > Acanthosepion esculentum. The sequence goes on along the minus strand of OZ038511.1, from coordinate 24,803,481 downwards.
ACCAATTATCTGCGAACTT
>OZ038511.1:24785962-24798462 GCA_964036315.1 Acanthosepion esculentum | reverse complement strand
TTATATATTTCTAAGAATCCGTCTCTGCCTTGTCAGCATTCAAATAGCGGAAGATATTTCTTCCACAGTTCTGGTAGTTTCAACCAGCTGCCTACCGTGAATGCTTAAACATTACTTCTGATGTGCTGGCCACAATAAACAAAACTCTTAGAACTTCTTGATTAAACCTTGCCAAATGATATTTGATAGAGACAGATGTAATTAGTTCATGGTATAATAACATCGGCGGAAGTATTAATAGCCTAAGGTTTCATTTAAGGTCTTGCCTCCTTCGAGAATTCTTGTCAATAGATATACACAATGTAACGTATCAAATATCGCAAATCCCTTAACGACTGCTGCTGCTTCTACACCTCGTTTTCATGTCGGTAACACGGCAAAATGTCTGCCTAACACTTTGGTTTATAAAGGTAATGGTAATATTATCCATTTCCTTATAAGGAAACATTTTGGAGGTCATTGACCTAATATCAATAAGTATTGTCAGATGAAATTTAAAAAAAAAAATATTTCTCTTAAATAGATTTTTCAGGAAAACAGGTTTCCCAAGTTCACTGTCATCGTTCGTTTCACTATTGATAGAGTAATCTTTTATTTGTATTAGTGTGAAATATCAACATCTTGATTACGCTATTATTTTCAGTTTGAGTTAAATGTGGTATGCATTTTGGTTGTTGCCGGACATTTGGCCCACGAATATTTGTCCGACGGACATTTGGTCCAACAGACATTTAACCGACGGATATTTGGCCGAGAGACATTTGGCCGAACAGACATTTGGCCGAAAGGACACTTGACCGACAGACATTTGGCCGAACAGACATTTGGCCGGACGGACATTTGGCCGGACGGACATTTGGCCTAACAGACATTTGGCCGACGGACAATTGGCCGAACGGACATTTGGCCGACAGACTTTTGGTCGACGGATATTTCACCGACAAAGTACAAGTAAAAATAGTAAGAAGCAATAGTTTAAGTATTTTAATTATCAGTATTATAAAGTAGAATAGGACTAATAATTACCACTGAATTTCAAGTGATTAAATTACTAAATCTAAATTTAAAGTTAAAAGTTTTCTTATTTCAATATTTGTTTATTGAAATTAGTATTTAAAAAAAAATTGATTGTAATTGAGTAAAAAGTAGCACCTAATTATTTAAATTCGTATTTAACAGTCAGCTGGTTCATCCCTTTAAGATAATGATCATTAAAAGTGAAATTGAAAGATCTTTCATATTGTAAAAGCTTAAGATTTTTGCTGTAGTAAAATGTGACTTTTCTCAAAATACTTATCATCTTACAGTAATATTTGAAGTAAAATATAATACATCCAGAATTGATTTTTAAAAAGTCCGTAAAAAACAAAAACAAACGAAAAATTATAAATTAATACAGTAAATACATATAAATATATGTAGCACATTACGGTAAAGAGTGTGACAGACACATGTAAGTACGTCACGACATGTTCGGCTAAATGTCCATTTGGTTAAATCTCTGTCGGCCAAATGTCCCTCGGCCAAATGTCCCTCGGCCAAATGTCCCCCAGCCAAATGTCCACCGGCCAAATGTCCCTCGGCCAAATGTCTCCCGGCCCAATGTCCCTCGGCCAAATGTCCCCCGGCCAAATGTCCCCTGGACAAATGTCACTCGGCCAAATGTCCCCCAGGCCAAATATCCCCCGGCCAAATATCACCCGGCCAAATGTCTCCCGGGCAAATGTCCCCCAGCCAAATGTCACTCGGCCAAATGTCCCTCGGCCAAATGTCCCTCGGCCAAATGTCCCCCAGCCAAATGTCCACCGGCCAAATGTCCCTCGGCCAAATGTCTCCCGGCCCAATGTCCCTCGGCCAAATGTCCCCCGGCCAAATGTCCCCTGGACAAATGTCACTTGGCCAAATGTCCCACCGGCCAAATATCCCCCGGCCAAATATCACCCGGCCAAATGTCTCCCGGGCAAATGTCCCCCAGCCAAATGTCACTCGGCCAAATGTCCCTCGGCCAAATGTCCCTCGGCCAAATGTCCCCCAGCCAAATGTCCACCGGCCAAATGTCCCTCGGCCAAATGTCTCCCGGCCCAATGTCCCTCGGCCAAATGTCCCCCGGCCAAATGTCCCCTGGACAAATGTCACTCGGCCAAATGTCCCACCGGCCAAATATCCCCCGGCCAAATATCACCCGGCCAAATGTCTCCCGGGCAAATGTCCCCCAGCCAAATGTCACTCGGCCAAATGTCCCTCGGCCAAATGTCCCTCGGCCAAATGTCCCCCAGCCAAATGTCCACCGGCTAAATGTCCCTCGGCCAAATGTCTCCCGGCCCAATGTCCCTCGGCCAAATGTCCCCCGGCCAAATGTCCCCTGGACAAATGTCACTCGGCCAAATGTCCCCCCGGCCAAATATCCCCCGGCCAAATATCACCCGGCCAAATGTCTCCCGGGCAAATGTCCCCCAGCCAAATGTCACTCGGCCAAATGTCCCTCGGCCGAATGTCAGAGTACCGTTTTCTGTTATCTGGTATAGATTTTATTTATTTATTTATTATCCACAAGGTTCAAAGAACTATGGTTTTCACCAAGACCCACTGGCTTCACTCATTCAAAGCCATTTTTAAGCATTGATCTTGGAAAAATGGTTGTATAGTGCCGACAGTTTTGATATTTCTGGGCAGTTTTAGCGAGGCATTTTCATTTTGGTGTCAATATGTTTTTAGTCTTCGTCTGTTGTTTACAGGGAAGACACGTAGAAAGCAGCAGTTCTCGTTTGATCACCGAAGTTAAGCAACGTCATATCAGGGCAGAACTTAGATCAAGGAACCTGTTGGGAACAAAGGACATTCTATACAATAGGAAAAATAAAACCCAATCCAATTTTAGATTGCATGGAGGTTTTAAAAGATGGTACACGTATTGTTATTTCCAATCGGATCATATATATATATATATATATATATATATATATATATATATATATATATATATATATATATATATGAAGAAATATAGTTTTAAGGTGTGCTATATTTATGGGATAAAGTGCTTAACATCAGAGATAGAGCGTATGCAAATATAAATATAAAAGTGAACATTGAAGTCAATAATCAGAGGCGACAGGCTGTTTCATGCTGGACGCAATTGTCAGGCCGTGAATGCTGGATATTTCCTCGGCTATTTATATATATATATATATATATATATATATATATATATATATGGGTCAGTGGTGCCGATATATATATATATATATATATATATATATATATATATATATATATATATAGGTAGTAATCTGTTGATATAATCCGGGTGAGTCATATTAACACAACATAGAATTTGAAATATGTTGAAACTGACTCTCAAATGACCTCTCAATGTAAACAGACCAAATTTTCTTTACAATTTTAAAGCACACACACACACACACACACACACACACACACACACACACACACACACACACACACACATATATATATATATATATATATATATATATATATATATGTGTAGGTAGTAATCCGTTGATATAATCCAGGCGAGTCCTATTAACGCAACATAGAATTTGAAATATGTTAAAACTGACTCACAAAACGTCGCTCAATGTTTATTTTCATTAAACAGAGCCAATTTCCTTTACAATTGGAATTAAGATACCTTTAGTTAATGACCATTTTCATCTCGGAATTTTAATTTTTAAATTCGCAGGATTTTTTAGACTGCTCATTCTCTTAAAACTGCTTTAAAAATCCTGCGAATTTCAAAATTAAATTCGTTGGTGAAAATGGTCATTAACTAAAGGTATTTTAATTCCGATTGTAAAGTACACACACACACACACACACACACACACACACACATATATATATATATACATATATATATATATATACATACATATATATATATATATATATATATATAAAAGTGGACATGGAAGTCAGCACTTAGAGGCGACAGTCTGTTTCATGCTAGTGCAATCGTCAGGCCTGACGATTGCACTAGCATGAAACAGACTGTCGCCTCTAAGTGCTGACTTCCATGTCCACTTTTATATTTACACACGCTCTATCTCTGATATTGAGCACTTTACCCCATAAATATAGCACACTTTAAGACTATATTTCTGCATATATATGTATATATATATATATATATATATATATATATATATATATATATATATATATATATATATCACGACTACATGACGGAGGAATGTGACTGTTTATGCGACATGTTCCTTCGGAACGGGGGGATCATGGCTCTACACAACATCCTGTCATTTCTAGGAAGCGCTTAGTATTTTTTTTATTTTGCTATTTCTTCTAAATACTATTTTGCGATTACACGAGATCGTTAGATAGGCTATGCAATGTTACTCTCTAACTATCTTGCCTTCAATCTGTCCTGGTTTGGTTTGGTTTGTTTTACGGCATATTGACCTCAATAACCTGTTGAATATAAGTGTCATTTTGTTTCCATTTTCTCTATAGCTTTGTCGTTGCTCATATATTCAGTCCATGATATTCTCAGCATCCTTCTGTAGAAACACATTTCAAGTCTTTTCTTCATCTGTGATGAGGTTGTCCAGCATTCACTGCCATATAGAACGACTGATATTATGTAACAGTTCCGTACATTTTTCTTTTTTTCTTACAAACATTTTCCTGTTTCTTAATACTTTGCTTACCTTTTGAAAGGCAGCTCTTCTTCCCCAGTAGGCCTTCGGATTTCACTGACTCTCTCTATCCGGCTTCTCTTAAAACACTCCCAAGATATTTAAATTGTTGAACTTGTTTGATTTTGTTATGTCCAGTCTGTAATTTTCATGTTCGGATGGTCCTTTTTCTGACGACCATACATTTTCTTCTTGCAATTGATATTTAGTCCTTTCTTCTCCCTTTCCTTCACTACATTCTGTGGCAGTTCTTGTAGCTTTATTTCTATGTTTGCCATCAACACCATGCCATCTGTATATCTTATTTTGTTAACACTGTTCGTGGCAATAATTAATCCTGGTAGGACTTCTAATTCCCTCACAATCGTCTCACTGTATAGGTTATATAAGTCCGGTGAGCCGACACATCCTTGTCTTAAACCCCGTTCTATTTTTGTATATTTACTGAATTAATTTTCTATACGTATGCAGGCTGTTTGCTCCCAGTATAATTTCTGGATTATTCTAATATGCATACCTAAATGTTCCGACAGTTCTTTGTGATTCACTTTATCAAACCTTTTTTTGCAAAATCTATGAACCTTATTTGGTGCTAATATAGTATATCTGCCGTCCATTTTCTACTATAGTTTGATATCTACTATTTATTTTCTATACTATGATATTTACCAACTATTTACACAAGTTGGTTACGTAGGTTACGCGTTGATTTCCTCTGTCCCTCAATGTGCGTGTCAAGTTTTCTAAGCCCTCTTTCCTCATCATGTACCCTAGAAATTTCAAATTTGTCTTTCTGGTATTGAATATGTTTCCTTTTTTTTTCCATTTTCTCTAAGAGTTCGTCGTTGCTCACATATTTAATCTATGGTATGTCTGTTTTTTCATATGTGAGGAGATTGTCCAGCATTCACTACTATATAAAAGGATTGATATTACTTAACTGTTTAGTACTCTTTTCTAAAGAGATTTTCCCGTTTAATATTTTGCTTCGTTTTTCGGGGGCATCCTTTTAGCTTCTTCGGATTTCGGTGTCGCACATTCTATCCTCTAGTAAAACACTTCCGATATTTAAATTGCTGAACTTGTTTGATTTCGGGATCTACAAATTGAAATTTGGATATTGGACTGTACCTTTTTGTTGACAACTATGAATTCTGTTTTTTAAAAATTGATGCTTGAACAATCAAGAGTGTGAGACTGATCTTCGCAAGGAGGTTTCCAACTAGTGTCCAGTTGCCTGACAAAAATTACAATTGAGTATTGTTTATTTTTGTCAGTCAACTGGACGGTAGTTGGAAACTTCCTTGCGAAGGTCTCACACTCTTGGTTGTTCAATGTTTAGTCCTTTCTTCTAGCTTTCCTTCACTACTTTCTGAAGGAGTTCCTATGTTTTTCTTTCTGTGTCATTTGCATATCTAATGTTAAGGTTGTGGCTGCGAATAATGAATCCTGGTAAGAATTCTATTTCTCTCAGAATCGTCTGATTGTATGTGTTATATAAGTCCGGTGAGCCAACACATCCTTGTCTTAAACCCCTTTCTATTTTTGTATATTTACATTCTTTTGTATTTGTATTGATCTTTCTGATATCATTCTGAGAAGAAATCTTGCATTCCATTGTTCCAGTGTCTTTAACTATCGTTATCTCATATATATATATATATATGTATATATATATATATATATATATATATATATATATATATATAGATATATATATATATGTGTGTGTGTGTGTGTGTGTGTATGTGTGTGTGTGTTATGGTCCAATATCCTCGCACCACTGTTATGGTCCAAGGTTAGGACCAAGGAAGAACAACACAAACACAAGTGTAGGAATAACAAAGATATATTAAACAGAATAATAATGCAAGAAGTTGAAAAGTGTTAGTATGACTGTCAGTCTGGTTTAGAGTGAACTACTATTGTCTCGACTCGTTCTGTCTCGACTCGTTCCACTTCTTCTATCGTCTTTCTTGAGAGGCGCAGTCTTTATAGTGTCAGGAAGAGTTCATTGTCGTTACAGGTAAGTTCCCATAACAATATATATAGGAAGAAATATAGTTTTAAGGTGTGCTATATTTATTGGAGAAAGATAGAGCGTATGTAAATATAAATATAAGAGTGAACATTGAAGTCAACGCTCAGAGGCGACAGGCTGTTTCATGCTGGACGCAATCGTCAGGCGGTAAATCGCGCTGTTTTTGTCCTGTTTCCGGTCAGATTCTGCTGCGGAACGTTCATCTAAATTATAACGTCTACAGAAACTCAGACATTTCAACTTTTTGTATGTTTTGCGACTGTTGATAGCCTCATGCCATTTGGAATGCAGCTAAAAAGCATTATAGTTACTGAATATAGACATTTAATATAATGTTTCTTTTGATGAGTCTAGTTAGATTCGAAGGAGTAATGGATAGCAGCTCGGGTTGAGGAATCGGAGAGCCGAGTACGAATTCCAGTTAAATCCATTACATTCACTTACGTGCTAATACCTTGGGAAAGGTATGATTCCTCTTCCTCTTCCCGCAGCTATGGGTAAATAGCAGAGCTGACCGGGTTCTATAGCCTTGGATGGCAACTGGTCTACAGCAAAAAGAAATGGCAACCTACAGCGGGGAAAAATCTGCCTCGTCAGTCATGACCAATTTCTTTCCCCTGTCCCTCTTGCCTTCAATGTCCTGTGAATATCAAATTCTCCAAACTTTCTTTCTTCATTATGTTTCTAAGTATTTTCAGCTCTAATTTTCTGATTCTGAGTATAAGTATGGGAAATTGTTGATAGGGGTAATGTCTGTATAACGAATATAAGGTGGCACTTTGAAGTAATGGTTTGAGGAATCGAAGAGCCGAGTTCGAATTCCAGCCGAATCCATTACATTCACTTACGTGCTAATATCTTGGGAAAGGTATGAATCCTCATCTTCTCCTCCCAACTATGGGTGAATAGCAGGACAGACTGGGTTATATAGCCTTGGATGGCATCTGGTCTACCACACACACAAAAAAAAAAAATGCCAACGTACTGCGGGAAAAATTTGCCTCATCAGTTATATATCGAAAGACTAGCAGCATGGCCCGGCGTTGCCCGGGCTTGATTAAAAAATCGTACGACTCATACAGCAATTGCTGTCACTTGACTTAAAATATTTTTGCCCTTACTTGCCTTTAAAGGAGTGACCTTTGCCGTGCTGATGTTGCTATATGCCTTACTTCTTGCCTATCTCACACTGCGAATTTTTTCTAAGCTCTATACTAAACATTAAATCTGTTACGAAAAAAGAACTAAACAAAATGAACACAAAACGATCAACTTTAAAAAAGGACTCGTAACTGGAAAAACCGAATGCAAAAAGAATGATACCACAAATACTTTTTCACACCCAACCCAGTTCTGCGGAATCAGAATCACCGTTGAGTTTAAGCAAGCGAATGGGCCAATTGGAGTAAAGTGCCATGCTGATTTAAATTTTTCCCACTTGTGACGAAGGCAGCTATCGATTATTTTTGCATGCTAGTTAACATTCGTGTCAGTCAGCTGTTGGCTCTCACGCTGGCCAATAGAATTTTCCTGCGTATTCGTGGCAGCCAGCTAAAGGCTCTCACTTTGGCCAGCAGAAAATGGCCGCAAACTACATGAAAACTGCCGTAGAAGCATGAAAAAAATCGATTATTTCCACTATCGATGGGAGTTGAGAAATGCAATGTTGGTCTTGGCCTTCCTCGCTAACTTGGAGCATGTGCATGTAAATTTTGGTGCAAATCCGTCGAAAATTGCGACCGTGCATTCGTTACACACACACACACACACACACATGCTGCATTTTATAGATAGAGATACATGATAGATTCTGCAGAAGTTAAGAGACCGCGTTTCCTCTTTCTTTTTTTATGCTACCCTTTTTATTTCTTTTTTTATTACCTTGTCAAATAACTATACATTTATCTTTTTTGCTTCCTTGTTTTTTCTATTAAAAATGTCTTTTTTACTTGCTACAATAAAATTGCAATTGACTGAGTGATATTCATTTTACGACCTATCAACTCTTTTGCACGTTATTTAAAACCAGAAAATGTTGTTTAGATTGTATGAATATTTGGAGATAATAATGATATACTGATACACCTCTTACTAATTACCCCATAGTTTGGGCAGTGTATGTGGATTCATACTTTTCACAAATGTATTTGCGCTTTAGTGAATATAATGAACCTGACTGGAATTGAAACACGTGCCTTTTTAACCGATTCTGCCACTAAGGATCTTTCGGTTAGCAAGGTCGAATTTACTGCTTATAAACTTCAATCTTCCATGAATCTCTCACGTACATTCATAACTGCTCATGGCGTATCAAATGTAAACAAATGACGTCACACATTATGAAATGGACAAAGTCCGACAATTATTTAAAGACATTTTTATGTTTAACATTTTTTTTATAGATACAAATATTTAAGTAAATGCACTGTTTATAATAAACAGTATTAACAACATTTACCGGCATGAATTTACGAGAAATTTTCATAGTCAGGATATTTTGCACGTCAGGCTATATGACGGTTCCGTATAGGATACAGGTTCGAATCCTGTCGGAGGACGAATATTTTCTATGAAAATTTCTCGGACATTCAGGCCGGTAAATGTTATTTAATACTTTTATTATAAACAGATCATTTACTTAAATACTTGTATCTATAAAAAGGATGTTAAACATAAAAATGTCTTTAAATAATTGTCGGACTTTGTCCATTTCATAATATATTTCATATATATATATATATATATATATATATATATATATATATATATATATTTGTTCTTGTCTACTCTTGATATGATTGTTCCTTTGAAACACACTAGATCCCGGTAGCCTTGTGCCAGCGTATGCTAGACTTAGTAAACAACCGCTTCACGCACTCCTCCCCTTTCTTTTCTTTTCGGGATTATCTCACGCATCGCCCGGATTATATTTAAATTCTATGCCGTCTTCCGTATCTTCACCATATTTTGATCGACCGAATCCGTCGTAGGGCGAACTGCGGGGTCCCCTGCCATTTATCAATCTTACGAGATGTTCGACTTACCCCGAGGGGAAGCGAGCTCTCCTCGTGTGTGTCTACCACTGTGCAATATCGACTCATATTGTCCTCGCATCTCATCCATATCGCCTGCAGTCCCCGTCGCGGCCCAGGCCCGGTCTCAGCCCCCAGGCCAATGAGTGGGCGACCATCTAACCGAGTGTCAACATACACGGCTGTCTTTGAATGACGGCTAATGTATAATTTGTGTGCTTCTCCATACCGCCAGGAAAATACACGCTGACTTTTTCTACTGTACCTCTTTTTCTTGTTCGGTGCTTCCTTTCGTTCTGCCACACAAACACTTCCAGTCTTGCCCTGATTCATCCTGCTTAAAGGGGGATTTAGTCTGTCTATCATTGTCAAACAATAATGCTGCAAGCAAGGGAAGAAAATCTGAGAGAGTAGGCGCAGTAATACGCTGTGAACTGTGCAAGCTGTTCATATCTATCTATCTATCTATCTATCTATCTATCTATCTATCTATCTATCTATCGCAAGTTGTCCATATCTATCTATCTATCTATCTATCTATCTATCTATCTATCTATCTATAGCTTTTAATATTTATCTAGCTATCTTATGTTGTCCGTATCTATCTATCTATCTATCTATCTATCTATCTATCTATCTATCTATCTATCTATCGGAAGTTGTCCATATCTATCTATCTATCTATCTATCTATCTATCTATCTATCTATCTATCTATCTATAGCTTTTAATATTTATCTAGCTATCTTATGTTGTCCGTATCTATCTATCTATCTATCTATCTATCTATCTATCTATCTATCGATCTATCTATCTATCGCAAGTTTTCCATATCTATCTATCTATCTATCTATCTATCTATCTATCTATCTATCTATCTATCTATCGCAAGTTGTCCATATCTATCTATCTATCTATCTATCTATCTATCTATCTATCTATCTATCTATCTATCTATCTATCTATCTATCTATAGCTTTTAATATTTATCTAGCTATCTTATGTTGTCCGTATCTATCTATCTATCTATCTATCTATCTATCTATCTATCTATCTATCTATCTATCGATCTATCTATCTATCGCAAGTTTTCCATATCTATCTATCTATCTATCTATCTATCTATCTATCTATCTATCTATAGCTTTTAATATTTATCTAGCTATCTTATGTTGTCCGTATCTATCTATCTATCTATCTATCTATCTATCTATCTATCTATCTATCTATCTATCTATCTATCTATCTATCGATCTATCTATCTATCGCAAGTTTTCCATATCTATCTATCTATCTATCTATCTATCTATCTATCTATCTATCTATCTATCTATCTATCTATCGCAAGTTGTCCATATCTATCTATCTATCTATCTATCTATCTATCTATCTATCTATCTATCTATCTATCTATCTATCTATCTATTTTAAGCTGTCTATACCTGTGTAGAAAGCGGTTGAAACAGCTGACTGTGATTCTTAATTTTCTCGGGCACATAATTAGGAAAGTTACCTTGAATAATCTGACTCATACAGGGCATATTGAAGGCACGTGGGGGAGAGGAAAACAGCGTAAAACCTGCTTAACGACCGTGTGTAAATGGATGGCAAAGTTTAGGAGAGAGAGAAAAAACATGAGAAAAAAAAAACGAAAAAAAAACGTGCATTGCCAAGATAGCCCATTTCCTTAACGGTGACGATCCTCCACAATGTAGACGTAAAATACGATCCTATTCGAAATAACCGTCCGTGTACGATCTTTTAAAACCTCCCCTCGCCTCTCTCGTTTCTGACGCCCACTTTTCACCTTTTATTCAGGATTCAAAATCTTAACGGAATGAGTTCAGCACACGTTTCTTTGGTCCTGATAAATTTTATCTTTTTTTCTCAACCTTTTCAGCCCTGACTACCGCTTTACCAGTGGTAGAGAAAAATGACTTAATGCCCAGCCAACGGTTGAACGGTTGCGTCGTGTTTTGCTATTGGTTGTTTTATTTTGAAGAGCCAATCAGACAAGCCGTAATATTCTGATGTCATCGAACTATATACCAACATGTCCGCACTTTTTCATTGAGTTTTGTGCGTGTGTTTTAGATTAAAAAAAAAGATCGTTTTTAGCATGATAAAGTGAAGGCATGCAATCATACTCTCTCCCTGCTAAGTATAATGCTTATATTTTTGTAAGTATTTTTATATCTACCGTGAAACATTAGATACCAATTACTAGAAAGTTTTGACTCAGGAGCTCAAGCAGAAGGGTTAAAATTGTTCAGGAACGCAGGGTTCAAAGGGTTAAATAACCTGCAATGTGTTGATAAACCGTAGAAAGTGAATCAATCAATCAATCATTTAATAGGAATTTTACCGGTGGTAGAGAAAAATGACTTAATGCCCAGCCAACGGTTGAACGGCATGTAAAAACCTGCGTCGTGTTTTCCTATTGGTCGTCTTATTTTAAAGAACCAGTCAGAAAAGCCGTAATATTCTGATGTTATTCAACGTTACACCAACATGTACGCGACTTTTCATTGTGTTTTGTGCATGTGTATTAAATAAAAAAAAGATCGATTTTTGCCAAATTTAAAAAAGATCGTTTTTTACCAAATATATAAAAAAAAACAATATCGATTATGCCCAGGCACCGGTTGGACGGTGGATAAACACTTGTAACTATTTGTACTACTGTGAAACCATTACATACCATTTATTTGCGAATTTTGACCCAGGAGCTCAGACAGAAGGGTTAAAA
>OZ038511.1:24750962-24778462 GCA_964036315.1 Acanthosepion esculentum | reverse complement strand
ACCTGTTCTCTTTTTAGCTGAATAACTCAAAGGGGTTTTCAGCGATTTTTGTAACAAATGGTGTCAAGATGGCTAAACATCTTATCTGCAAACCACGAAAACATAACCTCAATTAATTTAGTGTGCTGTCAGATTATAAGCTTTTTATCAGATGAATAATTATACCATGATATTACAAGATTTGGACATTTGGAGAAATTTGCTGTTACACCCGGTGTATATATATATATATATATATATATATATATATATATATATATATATATATATATATATATATATATAGTGTCCATTGAAGTCAACACCCAGGGCAACAGTCTGTTTCATTCCAAACGCAATCATCAGGCTTGGGTTTTGAATTCAATGTCCACATTCACATTTACATACATTCTATCATTAAAAAATGTCTTAAAATAATTGTCGGACTTTGTCCATTTCATAATGTGTGACGTCATTTGTTTACATTTGGATACGCATCGAGCGGATATGAATGTACGAGAAAAAAATCATAGAGAATTGTAGTTGAAAAACAGTAAAATCGACCTTGCTAACCGAAACGCTCCTCTGTGGCTAAATCGGTAAAAGCACGTCAGGCTATATGACGGTTCCGTATAGGATACAGGTTCGATTCCGGTCGGAGGACGCATATTTTCTATGGCAATTTCTCGGACATTCAGGCCGGTAATTGTTGTTAATACTGTTTATTATAATCAGAGCATTTACTTAAGTATTTATATCTATAAAAAGAATGTATAAACATAAAAAATGTCTTAAAATACGCACGACCCCTTTCTTTAGTCAGTGAAAATGAATAACAGAAATCAAAATATTATACAATGAAAATATTAGATCAAAAGTCAATTAAAAACAACGTCAAGCTAAGCTCTTTATTGATTCATATTCACACACACACACACACACATATATATATATATATATAGATAGATAGATAGATATAGATATAGATATACATATTATATATATATTTGATTCCTTTATTCACACCATATATATATATATATATGTGTGTGTGTGTGTATGTATGTATATATTGCACACAGACGTATAATAACGGATGATTTGTGTAAAGCTTAGGCGGATAATTAATGAGATTTGGGGTCAGTTGGGGCGTACATGAATAACCAAAAAATCTTATTTTTTAAAATTTTATTTTAAATGTTTCATTACATCTGCAGAAACTTGTCGTAAAATTGGAGACTTTCTCCTTTTCTGCCCCCGACCATTCGACAGCAGACTCTCCCGCCCGACGACTGGGATTCCGTCTTCAAATACACTCTGTTCGTTTTCCGAACATGAAATCTATTCAGAGAGACACGCGCTGTTGAAATACGACCGAAATATCCCCCCCAAACGACCATCTCTCCAACCAACAACTAATAAAATACAATCGTCGACTTCTCCTCCTGACACCAATCAATCGCAACTATCATTCAGTCACCGTCATAATGAAAATCGATACAATTATCACAACATATACTTTCATTTTTGCTTCTTTTCTTATTAAAAGTTTCTCTTCTTTCTTTCTTTCTTCCTTTCTTTCTTTCTTTGCGATTTATTTTCTGTCACTTTCCGCCTTTCTTATTTTTTTCTTTTCTCTTACTTTCTTTTTTCCTTCGTGAATTTTATTCCAGTATATCCCTTTGTTTTTTCTTCTTTTCCTAGTGAGTTTTCATTCAGTATTTCCCATTCATTCTTTCTTTCTTTCTTTCTTTCTTTCTTCGTGATTTTTCTTTCAGCATTTCCCTTTCTCTCTTTCTTTCTTTCTTTCTTTCTTCGTGATTTATTTTCTTTTAATATTTCTCTCTGTTTGTTTGTTTCTTTCCTTCTTTCTTTCGTGTTTTCTTTCTTGCTGTCTTTCTCAGTTGTTTATTTTCTTTCAGTGCTTCTCTTTCTTTCTTTCTTTCTTTCTTTTTTTCGCTCTGTTTTCTTTATTTCCACTTCCCTTTCTTTCCGTATCTTTATTTTTTCTCACTTCTTTCCCACAAAATATTTAAATTTTTCTTTCTTCGTTCAAAATTATTTCATTGTTCGGCTTTACTATCATCAATTTTTTCAGACAACCGAGCAGATGTTTTTCTTAACCTCTTTCTTTCTTTCTTTCTTTCTATTTTCTCTGAGTTTCTTTCTACTAATTCATTTTCTTTCTTTCTTTCTTCCTTCCTTTATTCTTTCTTTCTTGTTTCTCTGGGATTTTTTCTCTCATTCCAATTTTTTCTTTCTTTCTTTCTTCTTTCTTTCTTTCTTTCTTTTTTCTTTCTTTCTTTCTTTCCTTCTTTCTTTCTTTCTTTTTTCTCTGACTTTCTTGCTATCAATTCATTTTCTTTCTTTCTTCCTTCCTTTGTTTCTTTCTTGTTTCTCTGGGATTTTTTCTCTCATTCCTATTCTTTCTTTCTTTCTTTCTTTCTTTCTTTCTTTCTTTCTGTTATTATCCTCCCCCTTTCTTTCAGATTTATTTATTTTCTCTTCTGCTTTTTATCTGTGAATTTCGAAGTTATCTTTCTCTCATTCTTTTTCTTCTTCAGAACAGTTTCTGAAGTTTTACTCTCTCTCATTCTTTCTTTCTCTCTTTCTTTCTTTCTTTCTTTCTTTCTTTCTTTGCATTGCCTCCATAACAGGCATACTTACAATCACGTTCGCGCCATTATTACAGAAAAGGGTTATTAAAACATGGACGGCTACTCTCGAACATATTTTGGCTTCAGTTTCCTGGATTCCTCCATTTCCGTCCAACCCCCATACACGTCTGCCATTAAATTCGTCTACTAGGCATCGCCCCTCTCCTCTACTTATGATTTTATACCTTTTCTGTTTTAATTCTTAATCATGATTATTTTTTGTTTCGTTTTCATTCCAGCTCGTCTGTCTGTATGTCGCTTGTCTTCCCGTTTCCCGTGGACAAGCTTCTCTCTATTACATTCCTCGCCTTCTTCAAGACCGGAGGCAATCTTATTATCAATGTTTTATTATATTACACATTTTTCATTTTATTTTTCAATAGGCGTGATTTAAAAAAAAAAATTCTTTCTCAACATATATCTTGCTTTTTTCTTTCTACAATTCGATTTCCTTTTCTTTCTTTCCTTCTTTCTTTCTTTCCTTCTTTCTTTCTTTCCTTCTTTCTTTCTTTCTTTCTTTTTTCAGGAACTGTCTTTCGTTCCTTAGCATACTTTTTCCTCTTTTCTACAGATTCCTTGCTTTTTCTTTCTACAAATCGTTTTTCCTTTTATTTCTGTCTTTCTTTCTTTCCTTCTTTCCTTCTTTCTTTCTTTCTTTCTTTCTTTCCTTCCATCTTTCATTCTTTCCTTCTTTCCTTCTTTCTTTCTTTCTTTCTTTCTTTCCTTCCTTCTTTCATTCTTTCCTTCTTTCTTTCTTTCTTTCTTTCTTTTTTTAGGAACTGTCTTTCGTTCCTTAGCATACTTTTCCTCTTTTCTACAGATTCCTTGCTTTTTCTTTCTACAATTCGTTTTTCCTATTATTTCTGTCTTTCTTTCTTTCCTTCTTTCCTTCTTTCTTTCCTTCCTTCTTTCTTTCTTTCCTTCTTTCCTTCTTTCTTTCTTTCTTTCCTTCCTTCTTTCTTTCTTTCCTTCTTTCTTTCTTTCTTTCTTTCTTTTTTCAGGAACTGTCTTTCGTTCCTTAGCATACTTTTTCCTCTTTTCTACAGATTCCTTGCTTTTTCTTTCTACAATTCGTTTTTCCATTTATTTCTGTCTTTCTTTCTTTCTTTCCTTCTTTCTTTCTTTCTTTCTTTCCTTCCTTCTTTCTTTCTTTCCTTCTTTCCTTCTTTCTTTCTTTCTTTCTTTCTTTCCTTCCTTCTTTCTTTCTTTCCTTCTTTCCTTCTTTCTTTCTTTCTTTCCTTCCTTCCTTCTTTCTTTCTTTCCTTCTTTCTTTCTTTCTTTCTTTTTTCAGGAACTGTCTTTCGTTCCTTAGCATACTTTTTCCTCTTTTCTACAGATTTTTTGCCTTTTCTTTCTACAATTCGTTTTTCCTTTTATTTCTGTCTTTCCTTCTTTCCTTCTTTCTTTCTTTCCTTCTTTCTTTCTTTCTTTCCTTCCTTCTTTCTTTCTTTCCTTCTTTCTTTCTTTCTTTCTTTCTTTTTTCAGGAACTGTCTTTCGTTCCTTAGCATACTTTTTCCTCTTTTCTACAGATTCCTTGCTTTTTCTTTCTACAATTCGTTTTTCCTTTTATTTCTGTCTTTCTTTCTTTCTTTCCTTCTTTCTTTCTTTCTTTCTTTCCTTCCTTCTTTCTTTCTTTCCTTCTTTCCTTCTTTCTTTCTTTCTTTCTTTCTTTCCTTCCTTCTTTCTTTCTTTCCTTCTTTCTTTCTTTCTTTCTTTTTTCAGGAACTGTCTTTCGTTCCTTAGCATACTTTTTCCTCTTTTCTACAGATTTCTTGCCTTTTCTTTCTACAATTCGTTTTTCCTTTTATTTCTGTCTTTCCTTCTTTCCTTCTTTCTTTCTTTCCTTCTTTCTTTCTTTCTTTCCTTCCTTCTTTCTTTCTTTCCTTCTTTCTTTCTTTCTTTCTTTCTTTTTTCAGGAACTGTCTTTCGTTCCTTAGCATAATTTTTCCTCTTTTCTACAGATTTCTTGCCTTTTCTTTCTACAATTCGTTTTTCCTTTTATTTCTGTCTTTCCTTCTTTCCTTCTTTCTTTCCTTCTTTCTTTCTTTCTTTCTTTCTTTCCTTCCTTCTTTCTTTCTTTCCTTCTTTCTTTCTTTCTTTCTTTCTTTTTTCAGGAACTGTCTTTCGTTCCTTAGCATACTTTTTCCTCTTTTCTACAGATTTCTTGCTTTTTCTTTCTACAATTCGTTTTTCCTTTTATTTCTGTCTTTCCTTCTTTCCTTCTTTCTTTCCTTCTTTCTTTCTTTCTTTCTTTCTTTCCTTCCTTCTTTCTTTCTTTCCTTCTTTCTTTCTTTCTTTCTTTCTTTTTTCAGGAACTGTCTTTCGTTCCTTAGCATACTTTTTCCTCTTTTCTACAGATTTCTTGCTTTTTCTTTCTACAATTCGTTTTTCCTTTTATTTCTGTCTTTCCTTCTTTCCTTCTTTCTTTCCTTCTTTCTTTCTTTCTTTCTTTCTTTCCTTCCTTCTTTCTTTCTTTCCTTCTTTCTTTCTTTCTTTCTTTCTTTTTTCAGGAACTGTCTTTCGTTCCTTAGCATACTTTTTCCTCTTTTCTACAGATTTCTTGCTTTTTCTTTCTACAATTCGTTTTTCCTTTTATTTCTGTCTTTCCTTCTTTCCTTCTTTCTTTCCTTCTTTCTTTCTTTCTTTCTTTCTTTCCTTCCTTCTTTCTTTCTTTCCTTCTTTCTTTCTTTCTTTCTTTCTTTTTTCAGGAACTGTCTTTCGTTCCTTAGCATACTTTTTCCTCTTTTCTACAGATTTCTTGCTTTTTCTTTCTACAATTCGTTTTTCCTTTTATTTCTGTCTTTCCTTCTTTCCTTCTTTCTTTCCTTCTTTCTTTCTTTCTTTCTTTCTTTCCTTCCTTCTTTCTTTCTTTCCTTCTTTCTTTCTTTCTTTCTTTCTTTTTTCAGGAACTGTCTTTCGTTCCTTAGCATACTTTTTCCTCTTTTCTACAGATTTCTTGCTTTTTCTTTCTACAATTCGTTTTTCCTTTTATTTCTGTCTTTCCTTCTTTCCTTCTTTCTTTCCTTCTTTCTTTCTTTCTTTCTTTCTTTCCTTCCTTCTTTATTTCTTTCCTTCTTTCTTTCTTTCTTTCTTTCTTTTTTCAGGAACTGTCTTTCGTTCCTTAGCATACTTTTTCCTCTTTTCTACAGATTTCTTGCCTTTTCTTTCTACAATTCGTTTTTCCTTTTATTTCTGTCCTTCTCTCTTTCCTTCTTTCTTTCCTTCTTTTTTCAGAAACTGTCTTTCGTTCCTTAGTAAACATTTTTCTGTTTTCTACAGATTTCTTTTTTTTCTGCAAATCGTTTTTCCTTTTCTTTCTTTCTTTCGTTCTTTCTTCCTTCCTTTTTTTCAGAAACTGTCTTCCGTTTCTTAGCATACTTTTTTCTGTTTTTCACAGATTTCTTGCTTTTTCTTTCTACAATTTGTTTTTCCTTTTCCCCTTTCTTTCTTTCTTTCTTTCTTTCTTTCTTTCTTTCTTTATTTATTTATTTATTTCTGTCTTTCTTTCTTTCTTTCCTTCTTTATTTATTTCTGTCTTTCTTTCTTTCTTTCTTTTTTTCCATTCTTTAGCATACTTTTTCTGTTTTCTACAGATTTCTTGGTTTTTCTTTCTTTAATTCGTTTTTCGTTTTCTTTTTTCTTTCTTTCTTTCTTTCTTTCTTTCTTTCTAGTTTCTCTGGGATTTTTTCTATCATTTCAATTCTTCCTTCCTTCCTTTGTTTGTTTGTTTGTTCCTTTCTTTCTTTCTTTATTTTCGTATATATGAGTTGGTACTGAACACGTCTCGGTCTTGGCTCCACAAAGCAGCCTTTGCTCTGAAACTGTCACTTGGTCCCAGTGAAAAAAATGGACCAGTACGTGTTTCTATGTGTGTGTGTGTGTGTGTGTGTGTGTGTGTGTGTGTGTGCCTCTGTGCGTCTTTGTGTGTCTTTCTGTGTGAAATGTATTAAGAATCTGACCGTTATGAAAAATAATCGCATATTTCCTTTCAAGAAAAATTGGCAGAGTTAAAATTTCGATTTACCTAATGACAGATATCTCTCTTGCATAATATTCTTATCTTTAGGAACACACACACACACACACACACACACATATACTGAATACGATATATATATATATATATATATATATATTTAAAGACATTTATAATATGTTTAACGTTCTTTTTTTTATAGATATCTATAAAAAAAGAACGTTAAACATATTATAAATGTCTTTAAATAAATTGTCGGAATATGTCCAATTCAAAAATATATATATATATATATATATATATATATATATAATTCTATATATATATATAATTCTATATATATATATAAAATACTATACATATATTTATATATATACAAATATATATAGTATTATATATATACATATATATATATATATATATTTGCATATGCATATATATATATATATATATATATATATATATATATATATATATATATATATATATATATATATAGGCTTATGCAAATATACATTTTTTCAAATGTGTTATATTTACGTAGGAAGAATGCTCAGTATCGGAGATAAGCCATTTCCAGATTTAGACGCTGCAAACAAAAGAATCATTTCTACATTATGATTGTGTACCTGTCGTTTTTTTCCAATTCTCTGCGCCTGGGTGCGGTGTAATAAATTGCGCTCTTCTTTCTAGATCAATTACGAGTGAGTTCGATCCTCACTGGGTGCTATCTACCTCCTGTCATAAAGCTCATGTTCGTTACGTTTTCTAGATAGCTATCTATTTATTCATTTTTATTTAGACATATTTAACTTTCTCGATATCAGTTCCTCTCTTCTTTTTTCTGTTTTTTTTTTTTTTTTGTTATCGTCCCAGAGTTGGATTTTTTTTCTCTCTTATCTGCTTCGTAGTTTGTCTTTCCTCCAGGTTTCCCAAAACACGTATCACTTTTACATTTATCAATCCGCCTTTTGTATTTTCCTGAAATACGGCGAGTTACAACGAAAAATTCGTTTGTAATTAGCAGTGATAATTGAAAAGATTTGAAAGAAGAAATAAATAAACAACGAAAAAAAAAAAGAAATGTAAAATAAAATAAAATCCATATTTCTACATCCGTGCAAAATGGCCGCTGACACATTTCGTTATGTGAACAGAGATTTTGTTTTGTTTGTTCGGCAGAGTTTAACCGATATTTTTTAAGAGTAAATTTATCCGTGTGTCTTCATCAAACAATTCGGTAACACCCGGTCGGTGAGTTCCATTTCTGACAGGAAAACTCGTGTCCGTTCACTGTATAAATTAAGATGATTTTTAACGTTTTAACTGCAAACAATAAACAAACCCATTTACATAGTTACTTTTATAGGTCAGTAGATAGGCAAAGGCGTTCGACAAAGTACGCCACAAAGCTCAGCTACCTTGATATATTTGGGAAAGACATTAGAATAATCATGAATCTATACTGGCAGCAAACCGTCTTCATACGGATAGAAAATGATTCCAGCATATATAGAAAGGGGTGTAAGGAAAGTATGTCTTCTCATCGGATTTATTCAGTCTATACAGCAATGGAATTCTGGGAGAATTAGAAATCAGAATTCATTATTGGCGGCCATAATCTTAACGATATAAGATATGCAGATGACAGTGCTGATAGCCAATACGGAAAGGAAACTACAGAAACTCCTACTGAAGGTAGCGAAGGAAAGCGACAAGAAAGGACTAAGCAAAAACTACAAGAAGACAGAATGCATGGTCATCAGCAAAAGGATGAGCCTAAAATGCAAATGACAGGTAGGAGATAAAAAAATGAAGCAGGTACAAAAATCTAAATATCTGGGAAGTGTTCTAACAGAGGACGGAAAGTGCGACACTGAAATCCGATGGCATATTGGAATGACCATTAGATTCATTTCAAAAGCTAAACAGAAAAACTAAGAGACAGAAATATTTCGTTGGAAAAAAAGATAGCGGCTCGGATTGAGGAATCGGCGAACCGAGTTCGAATTCCAGTCGACTCCATTACATTCAATTACGAGCTAATACCCTTGGCAAAGGTATGAATCCTCTTCTTCTCCCTCTGGCTATGGGTAAATAGCAGGACAGACTGGATTCTATAGGCTTGGATGGCAACTAGCCCAGGAGAACAATATCCGAATTCAAAACCAGCTCTCTGTATTCGGCCCTTCAAAAAGTGTGGTTGGTTCTGCACAAAGCCTTCACCACTAGAATCAAATCATATGTGCAGGGGTCTGGTCTGTCGGTTCCTAGGAAATGAAGTTCCTTGACGCTCATACGTCGAATACGACGGGAGAGTCCACCATATATATATATATATGTGTGTGTGTGTGTGTGTGTGTGTGTGTGTGTGAGTACTGTATATACTCGTGTAACGCGTATCGTGCGGTCCCTAAATTTTCACTTATAAATTTTACCCTCTATCTCGTATTATGCGAGATCCTTATTTTGAGAGACGAAATTACAATAGATTAATCCCTTTTCCTCTATCTCTTTATCCCGTTATATATGTTAAAAAAGTAAAAGAGAATGATAAAAGTATCGTTAGTAACGTTATACGCGTTACGTAAACGCGTACAGCCATACACAACCGAATGAGAAATGCCTAAACATGTTATAAATGTTTAAAAGAAAAAAAAGAAAGAAAAAGAAATGTAAAACGAAAACGAAAAAGAAAATAGAAAAGATAAGGGAAAAGAAAAAGAAGCATATTCGCTATATTTGTATTTTATAATACGATACTAATACGTTACATGCTTCATTATTGCCTATAGTTAAGTAAAACACCAGATTTATCAAAACCATGTTTATTTTAAATACATCTGTACTATTTGAGTTGAGTAAATGGAAATATAATTTGGTCAACGACGTAGCCAGGGCCAGCAGTACGTAGGATAATTTTATATATATATATATATATATATATATATATATATATATATATATATATATATATAGATAGATAGATAGATAGATAGATAGATAGATAGATAGATAGATATATACACAGCGTAGAACTTCGCACAAGTTCGGGCGAACCGATTCTTAAAATTATAAAAGCTTAACGAACCATTGTTGGATTATCCGAAAATAATCTTATATATGAATAGCCGATGGTCTAGCTAAGATGTGCCCGCGTCTATTGAAAAAAAAATGTGCCAAATCTTTTCGTCATAAATTTGATAGGTCTTCTGTTCGATATTTGAGACTGTAGGAATTTAGTTCGAATGTTGCTAAGAAACCATAACACAGCTGATGACACTAAACTCAACAGGTATCATACATCTGAACAGAAATATGAGGAGAACAGAATTTCAATGTGGAAATATCTTAATAAATAAATGTTTTCTATTAAATTATCAAAATGGTTCAACTCTTAATAATATAAAGTCATTTGTATCCATTTACAGATTGCAAAGAAAATAAGCAGAATAGGTTAACACAATCTTCAGGCCATACATATATATATATATATATATATATATATATATATATATATATTAAAATGAATCATTCATGCAAAAAATAGATTAGTAAAGTTAATGATATAAAATGGCGAAATCCCTTCGCAAACAAAATTTGAAAGTACTTGCGTATTAAAAAAGACCTTATACAGCTTATAATTTTTAAAAACAAGGATCATAACATTCATCGAGTGATTTGTAGGTTAATGCACCTTTAAAGTTTTGTTTGCGAAAGGATTTCGCCATTTTATATTATTAACTTTGCTAATCTACATTTTGTATGAATGATTCATTGTAATATAAATTGAACTGCACCACATATTTGACATATATATATATATATATATATATATATATATATATATATATATATATATATATATATATATATGGCCTGAAGATTGTGTTTAAGAAACGAAGCAGATTGTCGCTGCTAGGTGTTGGTGTCAACGTCCATTAGATATACCAATTCTTTCACTAGCTCAATCACTAAATCTAATTTCAAAATCTGCCACAACTTTAACTGTAGAAGTCAAGAGATAATTTACCTATTAGAATACACACTATGCCAGAAACAATATGTGAAAAATCTGAATGTTTCTTTTCACTACAGAATTAATAATTATTGGAATTGGATCAAGTCAGCTTCCCACGAAAGATTATTACCGGTAGAACAACATTTACATCCAAGACCAACACGATTTTAAAAGACATAAAATATTCACTAGAATTTTAAAAAAATAGGAATAGACAGAAAAGATAACTTTAGAAAAATACAAGAGGAACATCAAGACAAATGGAATTTGTGCCTCAAAACATTTCGTCCAGACGAGTTTAACCACAAATGTAACAATATAGAATTAATATATAACCCCATAAATCACGCCCTACCCACATTTCTCACCCACGCAGGACAGTCATGTTTGCAGAAGTGTTGATGTCTCACACTTATACAAACACTGATACTTATATATACACATACAAGCATCATACACACTCCCCCAAAACTAAAAGATAACATTCACCTAACACACACCTCATTGCCAGCAAACAATAAAACTGCCAAAAAGACCAAGGAGGTAATTCTTAATTCAGGAAACTCCAATCATCTATCTTCAAAACAACATAAGGATTGTCCAAAATTAAGGATTAAAAACAAATGAAAACTACAGATAAAATTCCTTTTCTTCAGAAAGAGTCATTCACTCCTGTAGTTCACTGCTACTAACACGTAAGGATTTTTTTCTCCTGATGATGGCCAAGCTGGCCGAGGAAACTAATTGAAATAATAAAACAAAAAAATATTAATATACAACCCAGTGTATCTGAAAAATTTATTTTTTTTATATTATTTATTGTTCAAAACATATACAGTGGAACCTCGATTTACGAAATTAATTCGTCTCTGAAGACTGTTCATAACCCCAAATGTTCGTTAACCGAAACTATTTTCCAATAGAAATCATTATATAATGAATTAATGTGTTCCTGGTCCCAAGATGATTGCTTATTTAAGCTTTAACAACAGTTCTTTGTGCACAAGTTCATACAAAAAACTAATGAAAATTATATAATACATAAAACTAATGAAAATCATTAAATCTAAGATAAAAAAAAAACCCAAAAAACAATACTTAACGGATAAAATATAGACGAACATTTTAATTTTACCGTACCTGTAAGTAAGAAAGCTGATGATGTAAGTGGAAGGAAAGAGATGTTATTGTTTGGAAAGGGAGGGGAGATATGATCATCTCTTTATTTATAAGAATAGCATAAATCGTTGATTTCGCCATATGAAACTGAGTAGGAAGAGACAATATCATCAAAAATTGTTTTTCTCTTAACTTATCTTTTTCTTTTACCAGTATCCTTTTTCTTTGGAGCCATGACTAAGGACTAATAAAGAGAAAAAAAAGGCACAGTACAATAAAATTGGAAAAGAAAAGCACCACACAGCACACGAATGTATACAACATGGCGGTCGACTAAGAAATGATTCCGTACGAGTTAACTCGGTTCGGCTCGATTCGGCTCCGATCGGCTCGGATCAGCAATGTTTTTCGAGAACCGAAATTTTGTTTGATAACCGAGGTATTTTCACCTCGAATATTCTGTTCGAAAACCGATTTGTTCGAGATGTGAGACATTCGAGAACCGAGGTTTCATTATATATATATATATATATATATATATATATATATATATATATATATATATATATTATTTATTATAATTTTTTCATATAGACAAAAACAGTTTACTCACTACAAAGATGCAACTTCGTTTCGGTGCATTTCAATTGCATCTCGACTGGTGAGAACCAAAAATGGTTATGAGCAATCCTGCTCGTAGGCAAGCCGTAGGTGAAACGTCATTTCCTTCTTTTCGGTTTGTTTGAGAAAAAATATATAAAGATAAAAGCAAGTAGTGAGTAAACTGTTTTTGTCTATATGAACAATTATAATAAATAATTATTGCTCTACTATCGGTATCGAGCCCTCTTTTGGATCAATGCTGTGAAGGTTAGAATTTGTATATTATTTTCGTTCTCATTGCCTCGGATACACACACACACACACACACACACACACACACACATATATATATATATATATATATATATATATGTTGAATAATGCTTAATGAAACACACTCCTGCGTAGATGCTTCCAAGATCATCGCACTCTTGATCTTTTTGTATATCCTCCTTATCCTTCTAATAATCGTTTTGTACCATTTCTGTCGCTCACCTCATTCTGCATCCCTTATGAACTGAGTGGCTCTTGATCGTCGTATTGGGTAAACTTTAGTAAAAAGAAATTACGCTCAGAATATTCAAGACCATTTTTCTTCAACTTCATCTTGGAACTTTAAAAATTCATTAGAATCGAAAAAAATATTAAATAAAAAAAATATGCCACACACAAAAAATGGTCATTGTTCCTTAACCGAACTTACCGAAACGAGAAATTACTGTCCAAATAAACTCTGTTTTTAGGCGATATCACCAAGAGAATTCCGCAAGAAATTAGTACAACAAATTTCTGTGATAGAAATACAAAACTAATTGAATAACAAATTACAGTTACTGAAAAGTACTCACGTAACTTTGTAAAGAAGTCACTGAGAGCAAGGACAGATTAAATATTAAAACTAATATACGAATATAGAAAGAAATACGAAAAACAACGAAACGAATTTTTTTAAAAATGAAAAGCGCACATACAGACGATAAATAACAAACACTTGAATAATATTTACATAGAGAAAAATATACCTAGGAAGTTCAAATAATAATTTTAGCAATTATTCTGAACACAAATTGAATGGATAACAAAAAAGTTCCAAAGATTATGACCCAATTTCTTTATCTCTGCAAAATATAATCCAAATTAAAAAAAAAAAAAGAAGAAAAAACTGAACTAATATATCCCCAAAATATAAATAATACAAAATCATAACGAAACAGAATAAAATCCAATTTGACGAGATGAAGTCACGGGTGAAGGTATAAAAGAACTGATAAAATATCACAAATGAAACTCACCATAAGACATTAATACCCGTAAAAAATCAAAGCAAACACGAAATACATTTAGACTCGCCGATCAAAACAATATATACAAAAAATGTTCACCGATGCAAATTTGCAACCATCTTGATCGATAAAAAATAATTTACAACTACACAAAAAGAATTATTATAACTTACAGGCGGAACAATATCCTTATCTTAGGTTTTGTTATCACAACGATCAAGGATCAGTGCCTCTTAGCTTAAAGCGTTGGTTCGTGACAGAAATTGTGAGTTCAATCCCTGGGCCGGACAGTGTGTATTTAGACTCAGTGTAAAATGGGCGAAACATAACATAGCTGTAGTAAGTAAAAACTAGACGATATATCCTTAGACATGATTCAGTAGACATGGAAATGTTAAGATTGGTTCTTATCAAAGAAGCATCCTCACGGGAGTCCGTTCCACAAAAAAATTGGTTGTCGGAAAGAAACTGTCCGGGTGGAAATTTCTTCTAACAAATGGGATATGGCGGGAATAAGGATTATTCAACTCTTTGCACGTTTCATGGGGAGTCTTAGCTGTGAAGGTCTGAACTGGTTAAACTAAGGAATGATGTTTGTCTGAACACTTTGACTTTTAATCTTTTCACCCCCAAAAAGTTGGTAATGCCACTAAAACGCGGGGATTTAGCGAAAGAGACAGAGTCTGAGAAAAAAAAAAAAAAACATTATTAATGAGAAAGGATAATAAAAGAACAGGATTGAAGCAAAATAAATATGGTTCTACAGGAGCATGCTGAGGATACCGTGGACTAAATATATGAGCATCGATGAAGTTTTGGAGAAAATGAAAAAAAGAAGGAGACTAATACTTAACACCAGGAAGAGACAGTTGAGGTGTCTAGGGTATATAACAGAGTGGTTAGTAAAGTTTTGTTCTTCGGGGAAGGAGTGTAGGTTGGAAAAGAATTCCTTGTTCCCAAGACTGTGTAAATGTTTATGAACGCCGTCGAGGCTACAATGGAAAGATTGGGTAGCTCCAGCCCATATATGGCAGCAATATTCCATGAAGTTTTGGAGAAAATGAAAACAAAATGGAAACTAACAGTTAACATCAGGAAGAAATAGTTGAGGTTTCTAGGGCAACTAATGAGGAAAGAAAGCTAGGAAATTCTGATACTCACGGGACGTATTGAAGACAATAGAGACAGAGGAAAACAACGCATAAGATATTTAATGAACTTGAGTAAATGGATGGCAGAACAGGGCTTCGGAGAAATAACTGAAAGTTTATTAAAAGCTACAAGGGGCAGAACCTTGTGGGAAGCCATGATCGCCTATTTCCTTAGAGAACACAGCACACGAAGAAGAAGAAGAAGAAGAAGAAGAAGAAGAAGAAGAAGAAGAAGAAGAAGAAGAAGAAGAAGAAATGATGGGACCTAACTGCCAATCTAGCTTGTCATAAAAAATAGTGATAGAGAAAAGAGTGATTAGTAAAGTTTTGTCCCTCAGAAAAGATTTGTAGGTTGGAAAAGAATTCCTTATTCCCAAGGCTGTGTAAAGATTAATGAACTCTGTCGAGGTTACAATGAAAAGATTGTTTAGCTCCAGGCCATATATGGCAGCAATATTCCATTTTTGGTCTGATCTGACTTCAAAAGTTTCGAAACGATTATTCTTTTCTAACATTTTCCAAGACAGCTTCTCCAATCAGGAATACTTAATAGGCGAGAACATTTTTACTAGCGTTTTTTTAATCCTAGTTCCGTTTTTTTTTTTTTTTTTTCTTTTAGTTTTGGTTTAAATATTGAACGAAGTAATATAAACGCTGAAACTGACACTTTGTTTGCGGTCGGTTTTCGGTAAAACATGTTGTCAGACTGGTTGTGAAACGACCGTTGAGGCTGTTTTTATGCGGGGACCATTGGTGTGTTAGCAAGGGAAAAAAAAACAACAAGGCTAACACGTGTTTGTCAGTTGTAGCCCCCGATGTTTGTCCTGAAGCAATTGTAAATCAATTTTTACTTCGGGCTGTCGGACTGAAACAGACAAACCGAATCAGTTTGTTTTGTTTAATTGCTCCAGTCTCTTTCTTCAAGCATCGACATCATTCTTCCGTTACACCTCAAGATAAAAAGAAATAGTCATATATAACATTAAAAAAAAAAATTATTATATTTATCGGGTATAACAGCAAAATTGTCCAGTTGTTAGATTAAGCTCTGAGTCGGTATATCTAAGAAATGATTAACGATACCTTACTGGAATTCTCCGAGGTTTTTCTAACATTATTGAGCAATAAGGATCGATAATTATTCTCTAACCTAAACAAAAGAATCGTGATGAAATCGATCATAAACGAAAATGACATGTTCATCATTAATTAATCATAGCTGAGGATAAGAAACTCATAAAATATTGAAATAGAGTTCATATATATATATATATATATATATATATATATATATATATATATATATATATATATATATATATATATATAAAACAGCTTCTCCCGAAAGGAATGACGCAGGTTCAAATCATAACTGATGGCGAATTCCCTTTAACAAGATTTCAATAATGCTCAAGCCGACAGATATATATATATACCCGTGTATATCGGTACATGTGTACCTGTATGAGTGACTGCACATGTAAAGGAACGTATGTGTATGTGAAACTTGCATACAATATATGACAGAGCAGGGTCTCTAATATTACCTTCAAATATCACTCCATATTAACTTAAAAACTAAACTCTAAGTAAAAGAAATTACCCATCTGAAAACAGTCACGAATTAAATTCATGAATAAAATTCAACTGATAGAGATGTCACCTTAATAATCAATTACAACTAGAAGTAAACTTATATTTTAAAATAAAATGTTATACTTTTAATGTACATTCTATGAATATTTTTTCTAATCGACTATTTCATATTAAATCCCCAAAATTTTTGTAATAAAGTTTAAAAAAAAAAACTTAAATCGCTAACAAACATCAAATTAAATTCCTTATAGACTGTTTAAACATTCAAATTTATATCAAACATTATAATATTTATAAACCCCCAAAATAACACTTTCAAAGTAAAGCAAAACGACGGCGTCTATTTCGTTCATTTCAAAGAAAGTCAGTGACACCTTCTCTCATGACTTTTTCTCTCTTTTTCTTTTTAGTTTTTTTCTCTTCTCCTCCTTCTATATCAATAATATAACTTCCGTTAAGTTAACCGATTAAATGTGTCAATGTTTGGACCTCGTCAAGTAATATTAAATTAAATTCAAGAATAGAAATTTTAAATTGCATCTAACTCAATCATGTCTCTCCTCCCTCACTTCGTTAATTTACATATGCTTAATACTGCCCGTCAAAAGTGTGTAAATTTCTTTTCATTTTTCGTTTCAACATTTGGAAGTAAAATCTGATGATCCACAGTCCTTTAAAAGGGCTGTGGTGAAATAATTTATTACATGGAACCTTAAAGTGGTCTGTTTTTATTTTACATATATATATATATATATATATATATATATATATATATATATATATATATATATATATATATATATATATATATATATAACAAGAAGTCTATATAACACTTTTAACAAGACACAGTGATCAATCTTAACTTACACACTTAAGCAGAAATAAAAACCGTAAAATAACTAACAACTTTCCCAATTAATAGCAATGTAGAGACGAACAGTAAAGATAATATTCCTCATACAAATACCGACTTGTAGCAAACGTACATATAAGAGATGGTGTGGAAAATGCGGAGAATTAGAACAAATTCAATTAATCACGCGGAAAGAAATAATTAAATAAGAAAAAAAGTACACAACGGACGAAGCAGCAAACGCAGTGGCAATCAAAAGCAAACAGTCAAGACAACCAAGTTTCTTTGCCATGGCCGCCAACGGGTTGTTCGTCGAGTAATCCAATAAAACGTTTGCCTCTTCTTTGCATCTGGCCTACAAGCAGGCTGGTGTGATCGGACGACGACGACCTGCTATTCTGAACGGAGTTGGTGCCAGATTTTTGAAACGTAGGTTGGAGTCAATGGCATTCGCCGATTCAGCTTTTCAATTTAGAAACATACCATCGTTACCAAGTACATATAAAGATGACAGTATTTAACGGAAGATAAGTCACATTATTTTATACTACTCTTCATCAAATAAAAGGCCCTAAGTGTACATGTTACAATGGATAAATTGTCGCCTGAATGACTCAATAATGAGAATAACACTGACATCTCATTTTAACAGATATATTTACCAAAATTACACAAAATTATCTTAAAATACTAAAGGGTAAATTAATTCAATAAAATAGTCGTCGGCTTCAGCCATGGCCTCCAGATAATTTCGGAATCTCCTGAAATTCTTCTGGATGGTCTCCTTATTTAAGTTGGTGAATGCTGCCATAATCTTTGCCCTCAATTCATCTTTGGTGTTACAAGGAGTTGGTCTCTCGCTCAACTGCGCCCCACACATTATAATCAAGGTGATTGAAGTCTGGGGAGTTAAATGGCCAGATGTAAGGAGGGATGTGGTAGCAGGAATTGCCTGACAGCCATGACTGTGTTCTCCTGCTTGCGAGACACAGTGATGAATCCTGTCTCCAGGCATAGGCTTTCCAGCAGTCACCCTCATGACATAGGGCAGTACTACCTCCACAAGTCTCTTGATGTAGGCATCGTGTTGATTCTGGGGTGCTCACAAACAAATTCGGGAGTCCCTTTCTTATCAGAACGACCAGAGTGAGTTTTCCGAGCTGCCGTACCTACATAATCACCATTAAACTGGTCCAATTCTTTTCGGACACTCTGCACCGTCCTTTGACACCCAAGCTCTCTAAAATGTTCGTATTGGTCTTTTCCTCTAGAATGCCAAACAGTTCAGGGACTTTCCAAATGTACCGCACGCTGGAATCATCCCACTCCATACTGATGACGTCAGGAAGTCTGCGGGGTCATTTTCTTTTTAAGCCCCGCGCTAAATATGCAATAAAAATTTCCCGAATAGTTATATATATATATATATATATATATATATATATATATATATATATATATATATATATATTTTAAGCTTATTACTCCAAGCAAGGCTGGAGGCCACGAGCACGCAAGGGGTTACAGAAGGTTTGGAGGAAGAGCAGATAGGAGTGGTAAAGGAGAGGATGTGGAGAAAGATAGTGGATCGATCAAGGCAAGGGGGTTACAGAAGATTTGGAGCGAGCGCAGATAGGAATGAAAGGTGAAAGGATGTGGAGGAGGGAAGTGGATAGATCAAGGCAACTGGAGATGTCGATTGACGTTACACTTAAATAGTTGGAGATTGTATTTGTCAGGCAAACAGAAATAAGGAAGGGAGTTACACAGGCGAGATGTGCGAGGCATGAAGCTATTGGAGTAGAAGAGAGGTCTACATCTAACAGTTTCAACGGTGAAGGGGTGGGAACGGGATGCCAGCCTCGTAGGACGCTTAAATTCATGAGGCCTAGGAACCAGCGAAAGCAGCTCATCGGAGCAATTACCGTGAAAGTATTTGTAAAAAAGACAGAGCGAGGCAACGTCGCGTCTGTGAGAGAGCGACTGCAGACGAGATGACAGATCAGGGCCAATTACATTGCATATCCGTCAAGAACCCTGAGGCAAACAGCAGGGGCTCTAGACCATATGCTTAATTCGAAAATAACAAAAAAAAAATTTGATAAAATCTACCATCTTGGAGTTATCGACAATAGAATTTCGGACTCATTCGCGGCGCGGCAGATTACTGGTGTTGTTTGCATATATTTTCTGCGGAACATTCTTGATTATTGCGCACGCAATGGGTCCTCAGTTGCGTAATAATTGAATCAAAAACCGTAAAAAGGCCTTTAACAATGTAATCTTCCGCGCATATTTTATCAGCAGCGAATGTATGCAGACAACGCGAGTAATGGCTGCCGTGCCGTAAGGCGAATGAGTTCGAAATTTTATTGTCGACAACCCCTAAACGGTAGATTTTATTAAGACTTCTTTGTTATTTTTGAATTAAGCATGTAAATTTACGCCTAAATATAACTATTCGGGAAATGTTTATTATATATTTAGCGCGGGGCTTAAAAAGCAAATTACCCAGTCTGCTTTCTGACAAATCAACGGTGGTGAGATTCGAACCCGTGTCTCATGGTCAGAAAACGAACGTTCTAACCACTCCTTAAAATATAGTGATTTTCCAAGCGTAGCTTAGATGTGGTACAAGGCCGAAAGTAGGGAGCACACAGTGAGGATCAAACTCACTACTCAGTTGTAATTGTTTTAGCGAGATAAGCTTGTTAACCATTACACAGCCTCGTGGTGCCCCCACTCTTTAAAAAATATATGCATGCATACATAGCACTTTATTTGGCTTGTTTTTCTGTTTATTTGCAGGCAAACACTCCAAGAAATTAGATAACCCCAATGCCAAGTTGAAATTAAAACTTGATTGTGGAATAAATGCAATAAATCGCCAGTTTACGATGTCTGCCAATCTCAAATGAAACAAACTAATAATGACTGCCTTTTAAGCGTTCAGAAATATGTAATTTCGAAAATATTTATATCGTGGGCCGAATTAGAAACCGCGCCACCAGCTGCAAAAGCCGAATTGTGGATATTAAAAAAAGATGATAATAGTTAATCCAGAAGTGAAAAAAAAAAACAACGTTTTTTTTCTTCTAATTATTTAGACTTATTAATTAAATTATTTGAATCTGATGTTTTCAGAAAGAAGCTATTGTAAATTGCAGTTAAAACACATCTTCATTTTGATAAAAGAAAAATAATAAAAAAAAAAGTTAATGAAACCATGAAGCATTTTGATTTCATAAAATAAATTAGCCAAACATTCACGATCAAAATAACCTTATTATCGCTATAATTCCGTAACCTTGGGCCAATTGCAAGACATTTATTCTTCTAAATAGGAGAACAGGTTGTTTCAGATATGTATTTTGAGAGTAAATACAGCCTTGGTCAATTTAATTATAGGCTGGCTGAGAGTTTAATAGATCATGGGGATATTTTTTTTTATCCAGAATATTTAATTCCTATTAGCCTAATGACCCAGTGAATTAGGAGTTTCGATATTCTAATTTAGATTGCGAAACACGAGAATAATGAAATTAAAACTAATAGTGTTTACATAAATTACTTCTATTATCTTAAAGTGACTTCCAGAAATGTTTATAATGGGTTTGTTGAGTCAGCTGCGTGAGTCAATTACATCTGGCCTCGTCGATCCCAGAATTTGATCTGGGAAAGTTCAGTAGCCTAGCTTGCTCATAGGGATTGAAAAAGAGTATTCGCTAGTTAGATGGGTTATAGTTAGTCAATAAGTGTATCTGGGGCTAGTAAAATTTTACATGAGAGGGGCATTTTCGATTATGGAGTTTGCTACACTAACGAATCGGTTTGAGAGACGCGCTTGTTAAAATCCTGTTAGGCGTTCCAAAGAGATGGTTTACAAGGAATCACGTGATTACGTTCTCTCTCCCCATCTGTTTCCTAGCACTCACTTTCTCACTACTTCCTAATTCTCTCTCTCTCTCTCTTTCTCTCTCTGTACCTTTACTTCCATCTTTCCGTTTTTTTACTTTTTTTACCTCTATATTTCTTTATAACTCATTCTTTTTCTCTCACATTTCCTCTCTCTATATTTCTCTTTCTTTCCCTCTCACGTTCTCCATAAACATATTTCACTTTCGCTCGATCTACTTCTAAGATTCCCTCTCTTTCTCTCTCTCTTATTTTACATCTTTCTTTCTTCCTCTCTCCCTCCATCTATGTGTTTTTATCTCTCTCTCTCTCACTCTCTCTCTTCTTCTCTCTAAAGTTTTCATCTAGCTCCTCATCTCTCTTTCTTTCTTCAGGTCCGTATATATCTCTCTCTTTCCCTCTCCCTCTAGAGTCTCAATTAAAAACTCCCACCCTTTTTTCTCTTTCCCTCTCGATTTCTATATCTTCCACTCTCTTTTTTGTACCTCCTCCTATTTGCATCTCTTCCTTTTTTTTCTCTATCCCCCTCTCTTTCTGTTTTTCATTTTTTTTTATCTCTCACATATAAAACACGTGTAAACATGTAAATTATTGGAGTTTTGTCCGTTATGTATCCAGCCATTTTTAATATCAAGAAAACTTGTTAAACGAACATGATGTAACTTAGCAGACAATGAGAGGGGGCTAATTTTTTATTTCGTATTATCATCATATACTTAATATGAAAATGATGCTTTTTAGATGTAACTATAAAAGAAGTTTTTAAAATGGCGGCTATATTTTCATCACATTCGTCTTATGAAATTGATGCATTATAAATATAAGTATAAGATGGTTTAAAATAAGGTGGTTATATTTTCATCGGATTAATACAAAAAATGGTGTTTTATAAATATAATTATGAAAAAAAGTCTTTAAAAAAAGCAGCTGTATTTACATCAGATTCTTAACGTAAACTCAACGATTTATAAATGTAAGTGTAAATAAATAGGTTTACACAATGGTGGCTATGTTTATATCATACAAGAGAGACGCTTTATATAAGTAACTTTAACAAAAAAGAAAAATACTTGAAAAATGGCGGCTGTATATATATCAGATTCTTCACGTAAACTCAACGATTTATAAATGTAAATATAAACAAATAGGTTTGCAAAATGGCGTCTATGTTTATATTATACAAGAGAGACGCTTTACAAATGTAACTTTAACATAAAAGAAAAATACTTGAAAAATGGCGGCTGTATATACATCAGATTCTTCACGTAAACTCAAAGATTTATAAATGTAAGTATAAACAAATAGGTTTACAAAATGACGGCTATGTTTATATCATATAAGAGAGACGCTTTATAAAAAGAAGCTTGAAAAATGTCGGCTGTACTTACATCACTGGTACCTGAACCGAATAACAGTAGATCAAACGGAATAGCAGCAATAGCATCAATAAGAAACCATCCTTTCACGTAATGCTTGGCGATCAGTTGTGGATCGCTGGCTACTTCGCCATTTTGAAGAAAAGTAGTCCTAAAGTTAATGAGTATGTCAGCTATGAACATAATGTCAACTAGGAGGTCAATTATCACCAGAGGGTCCGCCTTGCTGGTCTCGGCGTTTTTCAGGCGCGTCGCAGCATCCCTGTTGAGTTTCATACGAATCTCGTCCTCGTTAAGGAGGAAGGCCGCCGAATAAGGTGTAAACACTGCTGTGTACAGAACTAGAAGCAGGATTATCCAATCCCAAACGGCTTTGAAGGGAGAGTAGTGCAGAATGATAAACTTCATTTGCGTTGACTGTTGTCGTTTGCTCGGCTCGGGTTCAACTAAGCTTCGTGATTCTTCGTCACTTTTGTCTTGCTTGTTGGATTCCTGCAAAGAAAAGAAAAAGAAATATATGCCTTTTAGAATTGTTGATTATTTTGTAAAAGAGCTGTTAACATGTGCAACATAGTTCAGGAGGCTCAAATCTCATCTTTCTATATTTGTGTTGTATCGCGTTGTCAAGATAACACAGGGAAATAAATAAGGAAGACGAACTCGTAGGTAAATAATGAAATAGAAGGTTAAATACAAGAAGGTACACTTAGCAATAGACCTAATGCTAACTCTCCTCAATAAGCTGTCGGGGGAGGTAGATTTACCCTCAGCTTGAGCCTCTGAACCTGAGCCAAAGAAACAAGTAGTTCGTTTCACACCTGTAAATGAACTGTATAAGTTACTGATCACATTTGTCATTTTTCATGATCATTGTGTAAGAGTCAAAAATGGCGCTTGTTCATGAGAGACAAAAAAGCTAGACCCAACTTCAGATTGTACAAGAGTCAAAATGGTAGTCTTGTCTTGTTGTATTTCATGATTTCGAGATAACAGAGAAATAAATAAGGAAGCCAAACTCCTCGGTAAGTAATGAAATAGAAGGTTTACTACACCAAGGTACACTTAGCAACGGACCTAATGCTAACTCTCCTCAACTCTGTTTATTCATATAGATGGACAATTCCATTCATTTATGTCCTATATGTCACTATTATAGTCTGTTCTTATCTATCTATCTATCTATCTATCTATCTATCTGTTATATCTTGTGTTATCGAGATAACAGAGAGAAATAAATAAGGAAGACAAACGCTTAGGTAAGTAATGAAACAGAAGGTTTACTATACCAAGGTACACTTAGTAACTGACCTAATGCTAACTCTCCTCAACTGCTTATTTATATAAATGGACAATTCCATTAATTTCCGTCTTATATGACAATTAGTAAAACTTGTATCACTAAAGTTTTATAATCTAAAAAATATTCTTAAAATCTAAAATGCAGAGGACTTAAGGTTAAATACGCTAACAGATCTTCTTGTATATACACTTCTGTAATAGAGGTAAAATATTTTCTGGCTTGAAATAACATGCAAATGATTGATAAACTGTAGAAAACAAATCAATCAATCAGGTTGAGATGGACAGCTGAGCAGTTTTTCTCTTCATTGCTGAATGCAAGTCAGCATCAGTTCTTTTTTGTGTCATAATATTTTTTCAGTTTTCTTATTTAGAAGAATGAAATCGTAAAGATGTCAGTTTGTTGTATTTCATGTTTTTGAGATAACAGAGAAAATTAAATAAGGTAAACAAAGTCGTAGATAAGAAATGAAATAGAAGGTTTATTACACTACACTTAGCAATGGACCTAATGTTATCTCCCTTCTTTTTTGCTTAATTCTGCTAATTTGCATAAACAGACAATTCCATTCACTTATGTCCGATATGAAAACTTATAAGCTGTTGGGGGGAGGCAGATTTAGCCTCGGTTTGGACCTCTACGCCTGAGCCAAACAAAAAAAATGGTTCGTTTCACTCCTGTAAATGAACTGTATAAGTTACTGATCACTTTCATCATTTTTCATGATCATTGTGTAAAAGTCAAAAATGGCTCTAGTTCTAACAATATTAATCACATGACAGAAATGAAGCACAAAGATTAAGATTCCAAGTTCGGAATTTTCGGACACGCCTGTGTCCTTCATCAGCGGATGCGAGAAATAAACAGAGAGACTCACCAACAGTAGTTGTTGAGGCTGGGGAGAATCTTATTTGTAGATTGAATTGTTAGTAAAAATCCAATCTCTGTTTGTTTTCTCGCTGTGCGAAACTTTTTGTGAAAATAAGCTTAAATTTAAAAAAATGGGATTGGTGGTGGGTGCAAAGGGAGTGAGATATTGAACACAGAGGGAAAAGTGTATAGGATCTGGCGTGGAGAAAGTGTTCGTGCTGAGAGATTTGTCGCGTGGGATACAGTGTGGGAACAGAGAGAATGAGGCAATAAAAATTAAATGAAACAGAAAAAGAAAAACGAGAGAGAAAGGAAAGGAATAGCATAAGAAACACCTGATGAGATGTGATGTTATGCATCGAAACATGAATGCATTTATGTAGCGGTTTTACGTACGTTTGAATAGATAGATTGATAGATAGATAGTCAAACTAAAGAGCCAGACAAACCTACCAAGGTTTCACCTACGCGTCAGCCAGCGTCCCTTGACAATCCGCGTAGGTGAAACCTTGGTAGGTTTGACTGGCTCTTTAGGTTAACTTACTTAGATTTGCTCTACTTAGCGTATAACTTTGCTTAATTATTTTACTTTACTCGTATCGGAGGTTTTGTTCTTTGGACTCTGAACTTAGATTCTAGACGATTATTTTCGCCGGAAGTATATGTTCTTAGTTCTTTCTTTTTTTACCCTTTTTTCCCTTGGGTATTGGCTTGTTCATTTATAAGCCAAAGTACCTAAGGTTTTGCTGGGCGAATATAGCTACTTATATTTATAAGATTATTAATATTATACATATATATATGTATGTATAGTAAAGATTATAATTAGTGTGCTATTTTTTTAGAAAACACTAATAATAAATAATTCACTAAAAGAAAACAGTTCACATTTATTTTCTTCCAATTTATAATATATATCTGTAGTTTATGAGTTTATCTTTCAAATATGTGTATCTCTTGGACCATTTCAGACCCCCAGCAATTTCTAAATTTGGTTTTAAAAATGTCTATCCTAATTCCTTCCTTAAAGGTTTTTCCTTTCTCTTTCCCTTTCGTTTTTCTCCTTTTCTCTTTTACGAAGCCATTGTCTCTGTTTTTCTTTCCTTTTTTTTCCCTTCTTCATTTGCTTACGAATGTATCACGATTTTTTTTTTCCAGATGTTTCAGGTTTTGCGAACATTTTGCGGTGAGGGAGGATTGATAAATTATTTCAACTTTTTTTTTTTACCTCGTTCAATTCTTCGGGACATTTTTCGCAACCAAATCTTGTTAACCTAATTCTACACCGTCTCTTTGCTTTTTTTTTTGCTTTTTTTTTTGGTACATATTTTAAATCCAATTCCAAAATGTCTTGTTAGGCATCACAATTTTGCATGTTCTGTCACATTCCTAGGCCAAGAAATTCTTAATTGGTTGAATTACACAAGTTCTATACACTACCACACACACACACACACATATATATATATATATTTATATATTAACACACACACACATATACACGCACGCACGCACGCACACACCCAAACTTACACACAAACGCATTACACACACACAAACGCATTACACACACACACACACACACACACACACATATATATATATATATATTATATGATATATTCTCTATAACTTTTCTGCTCTTCACAGTAACCTACTGTTCAAGATCAATATTGTGATGTTTGCTAATTGAGATATGAATTTTGGGAATCTATCTATCTATCTATCTATCTATCTCTATCACTTTCTTTCACTCCTTTCTCTTTCTTTCTTTTTCATTTTCTCTCATTCTCTTTCTTTCTCTCTCTCTTTCTTTCTTTCTCTTTTTCTCTCTTTCTTTCTTTCTCTTTTTTTCTCTCTCTCTTTCTTCATCTTTCTTTCTCTATCTCTTTCTTTCTCTCTCTTTCTTCCTCTCTCTCTCTTTTTTCTTTCTTTCTTTCTTTCTGTATATTTGTCTGTATATTTAGGCAGCATATTTTCATTCAAGCAGCTTTGGTTAAATAATTTAGACAGTAAGTCTGTTTATTTTGGTTTCAATCCTTTCGAAGTCTATATTTATTTTTCTTAATAAATTTTCTGAGGCTACCAAGAAATTGATTCGTTGACACGAAAGGATGAAAACAAAAATAAACACATGAAAATATGCTGCTTAAATATACACACAAACATATAGAAAAAGAGGGAGAAAGCGAGAATATTATATATGAATTTTGAATGTTATATATATATATATATATATATATATATATATATATATATATATATATATATATATATATATATATATATGTATAAAAGTGAACATTGAAGTCAACACTTAGAGGCGACAGTTTGTTTCATGCTGGATGCAATCGTACGATTGCGTCCAGCCTGACACTTTTATATTTACACATGCTCTATCTCTGATATTGAGCACTTTATCCCATAAATTTAGCACACCTTAAAACTATATTTATTTATTCGAAAATTATAACATAAATATGTCATAAAATCACTACAAAAATAGCCCTTTTGATTTCCACACTTCTGGTGTCTTACCAAGTGATGGTGTTGAATGTAGAATAAAGGGTTTAAAAGGTGCAAATCAATAAAACAACCCTCGCTAGGGGAAACGCTGTTACATAAGCTGGGATGACCAATCAAAATACAAATATATGAGATTTCAAAAAACTCGACAGCGAACTTTGGTTATAATAATTATTTAATGCTTTAATATTAGGGTTAGACTAAAATAGAATTCATCCTAACTCATTAATATTAAATTATACTATAAAATTCAAAATTTAAACTTACCAAT
>OZ038511.1:24738462-24748462 GCA_964036315.1 Acanthosepion esculentum | reverse complement strand
ATATATATACATATATATACATATACATATATATATAATAGAAATTGTTAGGAGGATTTGATAATTATAATTAAGTAAATCATTGAGTCTGAAAGAAACCTCAACAGAATGCAGAAAGCACTGGACGGCCGTTTCGTCCAATATTTGGGACGCATCATCAGCTGCGCTATATTGAGTCTAATTTGATACCTGTTCGTCACCGAGACCCGTTGGAACAGTTGGTATGACGTTTGCTTGATAACTCAACTGTCAGTGTTTCAATTCTCGTTAGTGGATGGGCACTGCTGATGAGGCCCAAATATAGGACGAAGCGGCCGTCCAGTGCTTTCTGCATTCTGTTGAGTTTTCTTTCAGACTCGATGAATTACTTAATTATAATTACCAAATCCTCCTAATAATTTCTATCATTTATATATCATATCGGTTAAGGTTTATTTCAGACTCAATGAATTACTTAATTATATATATTTTCATATAACAACAATTCTCATATATAATACTATTCTTATTTTTCAATTTGTATAATAATCTGTTTACGTTACTTGCTTCAAATTGACAAAGACTTTTAGGGAGAAGGTCTCGTTGGACGCAGTGTGGTGATTTCATTACCTGCTCATCTATCTCTTTCTCTCTTGTATGTGTGTGTGTGTGCATGTTCTAAACTTTGATCTGAAACTTAGGAAGTCCAAGCATCAAACCCAAAGGAGTGGCGTAAGACATGTTTCATTAAGTTAAAGGGTTTTGAAGACAGTAGACTGAAGCACCGTGATCAGGTTCGTCAAGCTCTGAAGCAGAGACACCATCAAAATCCTGCTTTAAAAAATTTAATCTGTCACTGTGTCTTTGTCGCCCGCAGAAAGCTGGGCTAGTATCGCACTTAAGAAAGCACAAACGAAATATGTCTTTCCCTTACCTGATTTTCTCCACAATATCCCCTGCTAGTATGCATAAGTGTAAAACGAAAGGCGCCATCCGATGCTGACCAATATAATCAGTTGCATTATTTTTTCTGTTAATACATTTGTTTAACTCAATTCCTCTCTTTGTGCCTTTATTTCTGGCCCTAACAAGGCCACAACAAGCACCGGGCCAGATATAGCGGCAATATTTAATGCACGAGCTAATGGTAGATTTATAAACATGAATTCTGGCGAAAACAATTTCCTGGCATAACATAATAAACAATGAACCAAATTTTCTAGCAGTAGATCTAGCAGTGTTTCAATATAAGCGTTCCACTTCTGGTCAGTGGAAAAGAGAGATTGAAAAATCGCAATTAGTTTTTTTCCTGGAAGTTGGCATCAGCCATTCTAATGGAAGTCAAAAATGGTTTTCTATGGTTGTTAAAAGACAGCAGTTTCGTTTTAGAGACATTAACATTCACAAGCCATTTCTTGCCCCAGTTAGCAATTGATTGGAAGTCATTTTCGAAATCAGCTTCCATTTCTACTTTATCGGACCGATCGGACCTTATACTTGCAAAATCTCCGACTAAATCTAGAATTTTATTTAATATTTATTTGTTCATTTTTCCTCCATAGAATTAGATATCTTCGCTTATCACTCGGTTCACACTCCTCCCATCTCTTTTGAAGAGGTGTAATGGTTTATCCCGTATTTCCTGTTCAGAATCGAGTTTCTGGTTGCTTCTAAAGTCTACTTCAACTCTATACTTCTGTCGTTTCCGACTGAACTCTGAAATGTTATTCACTAATAATTTTCTCTCTTAGATAGGAGGAGACACGTTCAACTGTCACCCGGATCATACACCCCCTTACTCTTTTCAACAGGAGTACAAGTTTATCTCTCGTTTCCTGTTTAGGATAGGGTTTCCGGTTTCATTTAAAGTCTGCTTTAACTCTATACTTCTAACGGCTGAACTCCGAAATGTTATTCACTACCTAGCAGCCATACCCAGCTGATCGATCAGAAAAAGCGTTCAATTAGAATTGAGCAAAAACAACATTATGTTTAGATATAAGAGTGACTATCTTCTTCTATTTCTTTAAAGAACTTTAATTAATAAACATTTTGAATTAATGCAGTTAATTATTAACAGAAGTAGTCTGTATTTATTCAATTGAAATTAACCGACGACATGAAGGGGTAAAACAGGTAGCATGAAGACCAACTTCAGATCACAATTATTTTGGAGTTTTTGAAATTCAGTTTGTCAGTATGCTACCAGAGATGGAAAAGAGGATATATCTATAAAGCAATTGTTAGGTTTGATGAAAATTGTTTGAAAGATTAACAAAAAATAAGAAACCAGTAAAAAATCGCCATTTTTCGCTATTTACGCGGGTTTTCACTATATGAGTGGACTCATTCATCAAGTTAAATGACTGTTAAACAATCAATTTATTGTTCGCTACAATTGAGTGAGGTTTGTATTAGATTGCTTAAAAATTGAGGGAGTTTTAATTATTATCGGCGTCAGACACATGATTAATATTGGTGTAATCAATAAATTCTAATAATTCTTAAACTAAATTAACCAATTCTGGAAATAAAAAACCCTTAAAATAATGAAAATAAAATCGATTTAATCCTAAATGTTCTCATACCCATCCAATTGTTAGACATATTGTCTACATATTGAACACAGAAACGATTGAATGCGCGAGAAAATTAGCAATACACACGTTCATTTATTATTATTATCATTATTATTATTATTATCATTTTATTACAGAAATTCAGGTCAGCCCGATTAAAGAGTCCGTGTTGGCTGTATGTGGTACTCTAGGCACCAGGTGTTGCGTCCCCTTCTACAATGGGCAGTTGAGAGAAGACCTATTATAGTAGGTGGCGCTGCCTATTTTCATATGAACCATACTGGGAAAGTATTAGCCAATAGTCAACCTGGGTCTGGGACCGGGAGAGCTATATAAGCACCAGGTGTTGCGTCCGCTTCCATAATGGGCAGTTGAGAGACCTTCTGTTTAGAGTAGGTGGCGCTGCCTATTTGCATATAAACGATACTGGGCAGGTATTAGCCAATAGTTAGCGTGGGTCTAGGACTGGGAGAGCTATATAACACCAGTGTTTTTTTGTGAGAGAAGGCGCCCTCAACGCGCGGACGTACGAAAACCAGACAAGACGAACACACATTTACAGTGGGGTGCAGGTGGTAGGGATGTGCAGGTTAGTATCTAGGAATGAGAAATCGGCTAACGGAGTTCGGATTCCAGTCGAGTTCGTTACACTCACTTTAGCGCAAATAACCATCTATATGTTAAATAGTAGAGCAGACTGCAACCAATCTAGAAGGACAACTCACAATTCAAAATTAGGGAAGATGAGATGGTCACAGCTAGGATAGACTTGCCTACTTAGTGATCGTACTCGCCTGCTATATCCATTGATATCTTTGACAGATTTCGTCCATCTATTCTTCACATAATGTACCTTACAAGATCTGTCGTCATTCTTTCGATCGTTTTTTTTATTTCATAGAAGATATGGTTTTACATTCTGTCGGTTGTTATCTTACACATTTCTTATGTCTAAAAATCCCCTTCTAGTCGTTTAAATCTGCTCTTTCTCTTTAATTTTCCAATTATGCCAACTTTGTTCTCCTCTATTACCGCACTATCTTGTTAATATTTTCTTTTTATTCACCTTATATTTTTCCTTCTCTCCTTTCTTGATCCTTACTCTCCTTTTCTTGATTCTTACTCTCCTTTTTCTTTGTCCTGACTCTCCTTTTTTTAGTCTTTACTCCTCATTTCTTGGTCCTTATTCTCCTTTTATTGATCCTTACTCTCCTTTTCTCGATTCTTACTCTCCTTTTCTTGGTCTTTACTCTCCTTTTCTTGGTCGTTACTCTCCTTTTCTTGGTCGTTACTCTGCTTTTTTTAGTCTTTACTCCTCAT
This sequence comes from Acanthosepion esculentum, assembly GCA_964036315.1. Classification (NCBI taxonomy): domain Eukaryota; kingdom Metazoa; phylum Mollusca; class Cephalopoda; order Sepiida; family Sepiidae; genus Acanthosepion; species Acanthosepion esculentum. Next base: position 24,744,584 of record OZ038511.1, on the reverse strand, counting down.
TTCTTGCTCCTTACTCTCTTTTTCTTGGTTCTTACACTCCTTTCCAGTCTCCATTCTTTCTAGTTTCTTTACCCTTCATCTTGTTCCGATCAATCACGTGACTGTCTTGGATCTCCTTTCCATTAGACTCCGCATTCTTGCTTTGGCACCCGGTCTCTGACTCTACTGTGTTCGTTGTCCTTTCAATAGCTTCCTTCACGCGCCTTTCATTCTAGCTGCAACCGTTCTCGTCCAAAGTGTATTGGCAGCCTTTTCCTACCATTTCATTATTCCAGTGTTATTGAACGAGCCCTTGCACCTCCCATAGGACCCGCCCTCCTGTGTCACCTCATTAACGACTCGAAATACAATTATGTCAGATTTTATTCATACGGGAGATGAATTCTGTCGGGTTGGTGGTCTGTGCAGTCTTTGACAGAAGGTTTTTATAATTATATTATTCATATCCCTTTCTTTTTTTTTATTCCTACATTCTCTTTCATCATTTTCCCGTCTTTTCCTTTCTATAAGTCCGCTTTCTCCAGGCGGCTATCATTTCCTCCCAGCTCTTTCTCGCCCTCATTTTACCTCTTCCTTTTTCGTCATGTATTTTAACTGTCTCCACGCCTCTCTTCGAAAAGATTCCAGAGCAGCATTCCTATTGAAAGTCAGCAACGTAAATATCCTTATCTTTTCAGCCTTTATGATTAACCGGCATGTTGGTAGTACAATTTATTCACCGTCTGCAACGATTGCAACTTTCTCGCCTTCCTCCTCATCGCGACGCATATGGTGGTTTTCAGATGTGGAACAAGGCCAAAAGTACCAAGTAAGGATCGAACAAATGCTTTTCTAACCCTAGTTTAGATGTGACACAAGGCTTTTAAAAAACCCTGTCGTATGTAATCACTGATGGGTAAGGGCTTTGTCTACATCAATTTATTTGGTTTGTAAAGCTGTTAAATGATCTGAATTCAATAACGAAGCAATTAAACACTCATAAAAAATCCCTGATCCCATAAGAAAAATCATTTCAAATAAGGCTGGTATTATTAGGATGTCTAATTGTAAAGGACAATTTAAAATTTAAGTTAAGCCTCAATGTTGCATCCTTGAAAACTGGACGGAAACTATTGGCGGGGATTTAAACCCACCTGAACATCGAATTACAGCTCCTCTCATCCAGAAAGGCTTAGAATTACTGCTACTACTAATACTACTACTACACACTACAAATTAGAATATATGGACAGGAAAGTATAATAATAACAAACATAAAAGAAAAAACTGTAAGTTTAGAAAAAACTGATTTTTACCTTGTCAACTACATACATTGAAACATGTATAATGAAAAGATTTCTGTCCTTGCATAGATATATGTGTGTGTGTGTGTGTGTGCACGCGTGTGTGTGTGAGTGTGTATTTCTGTGTGTAAAGATAGATACATTATGAACAGCCTGAAATAGAGAAGGGACACTATAGCTAACTAGTGAACTATCTAAATAGCCACATAGATATTAACAGACTGCGATAGGGATAGATAGATAGATAGATAGATAGATAGATAGATAGATAGATAGATAGATAGATACGAATTGATAGATAGATAGATAGATATAAACAGATGAAAGGAAGAGATTCGGATAGATAGATAGATAGATAGATAGATAGATAGATAGATAGATAGATAGATAGATAGATAGATAGATAGATAGATAGATATGAAAAGAGTGCGAGCGATAGATATGAAGAAACTGCGAGAGATAGAGAGACAGATAATTAGGAACAGACATAGATAGATAGATAGATAGATAGATAGATAGATAGATATGAAAAACTGCGAGATATAGATAAATAGATAATTTGGAACAGGCTGTTTTATATAATATATATATATATATATATATATGTACAAACTGACCTATATACATATATATATATATATATATATATATATATATATATATATATATATATAGATAGATAGATAGATAAACAGACAAAAAGACATGAACAGACTACGATGTATGCATAGAAACAGACTGAGAAAGATTAATAGATAGATTGATAGATAGAAACAGACTGAGATAGATAGATAGATAGATAGATAGATAGATAGATAAACAGACAAAAAGACATGAACAGACTACGATGTATGCATAGAAACAGACTGAGAAAGATTAATAGATAGATTGATAGATAGAAACAGACTGAGATAGATAGATAGATAGATAGATAGATAGATAGATAGATAGATCGGTATGAACAGAATGATATAGATAGATATAGATAGTCACAGAATGAGATAGATAGATCGGTATGAACAGAATGATATAGATAGATATAGATAGTCACAGAATGAGATAGATAGATAGATAGATAGATAGATAGGGTGAAACAGACTATAGATAGATAGCAAATAGAGATCGAATGATTGATGTATGCAGACTGATGTAAACAAACAAATGGCTGCCTTAAAGGAACGATCATTCGTAGCAAACTTACAAATGTCCAACGTTAAGGATGTATTAATGAGTTTCTCGAGACATCACAAAATAATTTGACACGCATTTGCTTCTCCCAATAGGGAAAGACATAATAACTTGGCCCAACTCTTCATCATCCTATTAATCTTACGTTCATCATTCTTCATGTCTGTAAAACCGACGTCAATCGAAGACAAGACACTTTTGATAATAGTCAACAGCAATTTAGGATTTAATTCACAGACAGAATTACTCATTATTATTATTATTATTATTATTATTATTATTATTATTATTATTATTATTTTTATTTCCTTTGATATCTGGCGTTTACACATTTCTTTCCGGGTCCCTCCCAGGGACCTAAGGTTAGAAATGGTATCATGACACTTTCCACTGCAAAAAATAAAATAAAATAAAAAAATAATTACATAGATAAAACCCTTCGTAAAGTGTGGGATGTACTTGTCAGAACAATTTTTTGTATCTCTTTGAGGCATGGACTTCCAGGGATCCCTTCAATCAGCCTACTGGAATCTTTTCCAACCAGTCCAAGGGCTCCAACTACAACAGGAATTGTTGATGTTCCCATGTGCCACATTTTTGAGATTTCTATTTCAAGGTCCTTGTATTTTGACAGTTTTTCGAATATCTTCAAAGATACATTGCAGTCTTATTATTGTTAATAATAATAAGTCTTGATCCCAAGCGACTCTGAAGCTTGGAATCAAGACTTATTATTATTATTATTATTGCGGTGTTATGCGTTAGCACTGTAAATTCAAAATATTTCTTTAACACTATGCAAGGTAGGTAACAATTTAAAAAAAAACTATTTAACTGTAATATTTTTAATTTAATATTTTTAATTTAGTATTTTTTATAACACTTTACTAAATTTAAGTACTTTGTTCCTATACTCGTAGTTGATTTTATTTATTTGGGGCCAAAATTCTCTTATATAAAGAGCTTCGAGGATTTTAAGTTTTTGCTTATTATCTTGATGGACCACTGATGTATTTTTGACTAATACATGTCTAAACTATGGATGTGGACATGCGTGTTCCTTTAAATATTCTGAGATTGAACTATGATCGTTCATGTGAAACGTAAGCCTTCTGGTCATCGTCGTTGTTGTAAAACCAACATACGTATTAATATGCAGTCTCCCAATTTTAGCCTACGATTTTAGTATTTTGTAAGACGCTAGTTGATGTGGTAGAATTGTTATGGATGACTAGGTTGGTTGAATTAAATTTAGGATAGTACATAATTATTTTTTATTATTTGACTTGGATTAGTGGGGGATATAATTTTATATTATTTACCCAAATATCCTTGGATGAAATCTCCTGCCTAAACCCCCTATACATACATATATATATATATATATATATATATATATATATATATATGAAGAAATATAGTTTTAAGGTTTGCTATATTTCTCGGATAAAGTGGTCAATATCAGAGAGAGAGAGAGAGAGAGAGAGAGAGAGAGCGTTATAAATATTAATATAAAAGTGATCATTGAAGTCAACACTCAGAGGCGACAGGCTGTTTCATGCTAGACGAAATCGTCAGGCGGCCTGACGATTGCGTCCAGCATGAAACAGCCTGTCGCCTCCGAGTGTTGACTTCAATGTTCACTCCTATATTTATATATATATATATATATATATATATATATATATATATATATATATATATATATGTGTGTGTGTGTGTGTGTGTGTGTGTGTGTCTGTCTGTTAGAGTGTGCAGCTTATATTTCATAAACAATTTATGCAAAGAATTAAATGTTAATGTGATTAATGGTGGAATCACTTCGCTAACATAACTTTTTAAAATTCAAACAAAATTCTCACTTGGTCGATTTGAACAAGAATTCTAGCCTCTCGTCATCGCACGCTCCAAAACATATATTCAACCTTCAATAAATAACATAATTTAAAGAAAACTTCTTTCGGTCCACACTTATTTCGTCTTCGTGTTTGCCTATGTATGGGAAAATTGCGGCCTGAAGATGACACTTTGAAATTGTCAAAAGTACTTGGCATGTGTCTTCCATCTGACAACAACTCGAATATAAGGATCTTATTATTCAAAGAATTGATAGTAAGTTAATGTTTCATTAAGTCCTGTTAGTGAAGTGATTTCGTCATTAATCACATTAACATTGCTATTTAATTCTTTGAGGGATTGATATGCTTATTGCATATGCATGTATAGCTGGCCAGTCGCATTCGAGGATACCCGCCTATTAGGGCGGCCAGTCAATCCATATTGCAGGCGATTGCTCAGGCGCATTTGTGTTTATTCAACACCCACAGAGCCCACCTGTGGTTTATACTGTAACTACGCTGAGCAGACCTTAGTTACGGTTTCTGGGAAAGAGCGTGTTATCTAGCGTGATCAACAATTTGATCAAGGCCAGCACTCTCACACCCTCAGCCACGATGACCTGTGACATTGTGCTAGCACAGCTATCGGCGGCGCCCAAGGTTTCTGCCTACCCAATTCTTGTATTGTCCTTTCTCCTCACTAAAATCTCTTTTCCTTCACTTCCAGTAACCTTTTGCGTCTTAGGGATATTGTCACCTTGCTTGGGGTGAAATGATATGTAAATAAAATCTAATTAATAAATCACAAGACTTCACCACGGGACGAATGAAAAAAAATGTGCATTGATGCAACTTGTTCCACAAGTAAATAACGAGATTTAAAAAATTCTTCTGCGTTCCGTTTCGTCAAATGGAATGGGGAGTTTTCTATTGCTCGTTGCTAGCGTTTAAATTGATACAAGCGCATGCGCAAAGTATGTATCATGGCCGTCGGAACATTGCTAGTCTGCATAAGTCTTTACGATTTGGTGATTTATGATATATAAATCAAGCGAGAAGATAATGTTATCGATATTGTGATTTTCATGAAACAGCTAAAGGAGAGAGTGAAAAATTCATATCGAATTAACTAAGGTTCGATTGTGTGAACGTAGAGTAATTTATCATTAATTTGTCTATCTTAGAATTGTTTATTTTTTATTCAGAATGATTTATGGCATACGAGGAAGTTCATTTATTTAACGACTTCATTATCACGAATATTTTGTTTTTATGCGTCGTGTGATAGTTAATTTGAAACTCGTCATCAATGGCTGCTATCACAAGCAAAATGGAATCGAATTTGAATTTCGAAAGCGATTCGAATATTAACTGAAGGAGCTTCAGTTCGTTTACCAATAATATCTTTTAGGAAGTGCGAATCTGATTATTCCTGCTTTTTTGTTTTATCGTTAGACATCTTCGCAAAAATTTCATCTGAGACCATCTTCAGGGGTTGCATATCTATGGATGTGTTATGTGCTAACACCGTAAATTCAAAATATTTTATTTTATCTCTATGCAAAGGAGGTAACAATGTTTTAAAAGACTATTTAATTTTAATTTAATATTTTTAATTTGATATTTTTCATAACACTTTAGGAACTTTGTAGTTGATTTTATTTAATTTGGGCCGCAATTCTCTTATATAAACGGCTTCTAGAATTTTAAGTTTTTGCATATTATTATCTTGATGGAAAACTGATGTTTTTTTTCCTCACTAATATCTGTCTAAACTGTGAATGTGCGCATGAGTGTTTCTTTAAATGTTCTG
>OZ038511.1:24720962-24733462 GCA_964036315.1 Acanthosepion esculentum | reverse complement strand
TATTTATAACAATAGTTATGGCATAAGAAGAATGACAATAGGAAAAAATCTTAGTTTATTGCCGACGCCTTTCCGCCAAAATTGAAGCGAAATTTTTTTCTTTTCATACATGAAATCCAAAAACTTAAAGGAGAGAGACGCTTTTGTGTACGCTTCTTTTTAGCTAGTGATAACTTCCTTTATACTAAGATTTTTTCCATGTCGGCAATATAATAAAACTAACAGAACATTTCTGTGGATAAAACCAATTGGTATAAGAAGAATGACAAAAGGAAAAAATCTTAGTTTATTGCCGACGGGTTTAGTCTTCGGACATTATCAAGGTAGAATTGAAGCGAAATGTTTTTTTTTTTGTTTTTATAGTTACATTAAATTAAAAAAAAAAAAAAGAGAGATAAAGTCGGAAACGCCTTGGAAAAAATGCCGGCAACAGTCAGATCTTTGACTTGAAAGATATTCTAGTCTTTCCAAATGTTTCTTAGTTTTGTGGCAAAATCGTTATCGTTGCCAAAATCTCTACTACCAAGAAGCGGAAGTTAAAGTTGAAACGGTACGGATGCATCGAAAGAATAAACAATCATAACCTTCATGATATGAAGATGAAGATATTTATCCAAAAGTAAATAACGCAAATAAGCAAGAATTATACTCCAAAAAGAATGAAGGAACCTTTGCATATTTGGAAAACAAAAACAAACTCTATCAGTGGAAAATATTGAGAGACAGGAAGATTTCTTTGGTAACAAAGAAAAGAGTACTGAGCTGTTACGTGACTGTCTATATATCTGAGATGAGGTATTATGAACACCATTTACATTATTTGGACTATTGTCCTCATCTTTGTCGCCATTTTTATTACAACGTTTCGGCCGTTGTACGCTCCAACCTTCTTCAGGGGGTTGGAATGTCGAACTGAACTCTTTATTTCACTCACTGGTGTAGACTGTTCTACTTCCACGAGCCATGGATGTCATTTATCAGTTATCTCCGGTTAATACCCCTCTTCAATTTCTTCACTGCCTTAACCGGGTATTGAACCAACGCCTTTATCCACTGTGTCATTTGTCCTTGAGGACACATGGCGTTAAAGGCGTTAGATAGATCCAGTGACAGTACCCAAAGAGTTTGAGTTCAATACCCGACAAAGATGAGGACAATAGACAGGTAATCAAAATAGTGTTACGTGACGTCTGTCCTACTTTGCGGCAGCGAATGTTTGACGGTCTCCTCAAATATGAAGAAAAGACTCGAGGTAACTGAGATATGGTTCTACAGAAGGATGCTAAGGATATCATGGACCGAGTGTGTGAGTAATGATGAGGCTTTGGAGTGGATGCAAACAAGGAGGAAGCTTATACTTAACATCAAGAAGAGGCAGATGAAATTTCTAGGAGACATAATGAGAAAGGAGGGCCTGGAGAATCTGATACTCACAGGCCAAATAGAGGGAAGAGGGACAAGGGATAACAACACATGACATACCTGGCGGTATGGTTCGACAGAAGGATGCTAAGGATATCATGGACCGAGTGTGTGAGTAATGATGAGGCTTTGGAGTGGATGCAAACAAGGAGGAAGCTTATACTTAACATCAAGAAGAGGCAGATGAAATTTCTAGGAGACATAATGAGAAAGGAGGGCCTGGAGAATCTGATACTCATAGGACAAATAGAGGGAAGAGGGACGAGGGATAACAACACATGACATAACTGGCGGTATGGTTCTACAGAAGGATGGTAAGGATATCATGAACTGAGTGTGTGAGTAATGATGAGGTTTTGGAGAGGATGCAAACAAGGAGGAAGCTTATACTTAACATCAAGAAGAGGCAGATGAAATTTCTAGGAGACATAATGAGAAAGGAGGGCCTGGAGAATCTGATACTCACAGGACAAATAGAGGGAAGAGGGACAAGGGATAACAACACATTACATAACTGGCGGTATGGTTCTACAGAAGGATGGTAAGGATATCATGAACTGAGCGTGTGAGTAATGATGAGGTTTTGGAGTGGATGTAAAGAAGGAGGAAGTTTATAATTAACATAAAGAAGAGGCAGTTGAAATTTCTTGGAAAACGTAATGAGAAAGGAGGGCTTGGAGAAGCTGTTACTCACAAGGCGAATAGAGGGAAAGAGACAAGGCAAAGCAACCCGTGACATACCTGTGGATGACAGAACATGGTCTGGGGTAAGTGGCAGGGGGACGAAACTTAGGGAGGGCTACGAGGGATAGGGGAAGTGGAGAGACATGAAGAAGTTTACTGGAAACAACGGGGAATTGGACAGTGTTTAAAGGGTTGTAAAAAATAGCCAAATGCAACGCCATTTCACTTCGTCGAATATGACAAGAAGCTCTTTCTTTGACTGCGGCAGAATGCCCAACTCACACGGCTGAAAAATCTCAGCATATGAGAAACTGTTAGATGTAGACGTCTCTTCTACTCCAATAGCTTCATGTCTCGCACATCTCGCCTGCGGAACTCCCTTCCTTATTCCTGCTTCCCTGACAAATACAATCTCCAACTATTTAAGTGTAACGTCAATCGACATCTCCAGTTGCCTTGATCTATCCACTTCCCCTCTCCACATCCTTCTACCTTTCATTCCTATCTGCTCTCGCTCCAAATCTTCTGTAACCCCCTTGCCTTGATCGATCCACTATCTTCCTCCACATCCTCTCCTTTACCACTCCTATCTGCTCTTCCTCCAAACCTTCTGTAACCCCTTGCGTGCTAGTGGCTTCCAGCCTCGCTTGGGGTGATAAGCTTAAAAAAAAAAGAAAAAAAGATAGACTCATAGTTTTCCCAAGGATAGAATATAACGTAGTTGGCAGGAATCTGGATTGATTGAGCGCCATTGCGCGCCTGAATCCATTGCCCAACGCATTCATACAGACAATATATATCTGGGTTCCATGCACAACGCAATCTTCAGGTATTGAACAGAGACTGATCGTTACATATTTAAAATATTATGATTTAAATAATAATTTTCTTCATAAAATTATCTGGTTAACGCAACATTATTACATCAGCCAATATTTTAATAACATGTTATATATATATATATATATATATATATATATATATATATATATATATATATATATATATATATATATATATATATATACGAGGGTCATTCAATAAATAAGGTGAATTTTTCTAATACAGATAGAAGTTTACTCTTTTTAAATTTTTTTTTTGTTTTATTTCTTTTTCACATGGATTTAATTTATTTTGCAGATTAAAAAAAAACTTTGAGAGTTTTGGCGATTAACAAAGATTGCCGACCAAGAAGCATGCTCCAGGATTGAACAGCGGTCAGTTATCAAGTTTTTGGTTGCTGAAGGGTGCAAACCAGTTGAAATTCATAGGAGAATGTCAACTGTGTATGGTGCCACATGTTTCTGCAAAAAAAATGTGTACAAGTGGGTTAAATTGTTTAAAGAAGGACGGAGCAGTGTTGAGGATGAAGACAGGCCTGGGAGGTCTACAGTTGTGAGGTCTCCTGAGGTGATCCAATCAGTCAATGACCTCATTCAGTCTGACAGTAGGGTGACAGTGGATGACATTGCAAGGATTTTGAGCTTATCTGTTGGGACAAACGCAGTGGTCATCAGTCAGAAGGAGTCATCTTGCATCATGACAACGCAAGGCTTCACACAGCAGCACAAACGGTGCAGATCATCAACGAGCTGGGCTGGGAACTGCTCCCTCATCCCCCTTACAGCCCAGACCTTGCCCCTTCAGACATTCACCTGCTTGGTCCCTTGAAAGCGTTCACGAGAGGCACGAAGTTTAAAAGTGACGATGAAGTCAAAAGTGTTGTGAGCAACTGGCTGAGACATCAGTCCAAATACTTTTACGCTGAGGGAAGACGGAAGCTTGTGCACAGATGGGAAAAGTGTGTGACAGTGCTGGGAGACTACGTTGGAAAAAAAAAGTAACCTTCTATCTGTATTAGAAATCCTTATACCGAAAATTTCACCTTATTTATTGAATAACCCTCGTGTATATATATATATATATATATATATATATATGAAATGGATTAAATCCGACAAATATAAGCAGTAAATTGCTGATACTCTGTGAGGAGTGAACGGGCGGGTCTGCCTACGAAACTGGAGTCGGGATACTGAAGGTAACATCAATCAGCTAAGTGACAACCTTTTACTCACATTATATATATATATATATATATATATATATATATATATATATATATATATATATATATATATATATATATATATATATATATATGCGCTGATAGCTTACGGGTAGGATCTCCAACTGATGTTTCGATCCCGACTTACAGCAATAGGATGTCTAACCACACTGATCAGCTGTGATATACAGGTAATAAATCCGTTGGTATATAATCAAAGTGGATCGTAGTAATAGAAAATATTAAAACGTATCCAGAATAAGAGCTCAATGTCTTTATTATAAAAGAGTGATTAAATAGTACTACACAATAAAAATCCAAAATAACCTCATATTGATGGAGGACGGATCTATTTCAACCGATGAAAACAACGTTAGTCTTATTCTTGAATAAGAATAACGTAGTTTTCCTCGGTTGAAACAGACCTATCACCCTCTATATGAGATCATTTTGAATTTTCTTGTGTATTACCATATACAGGGTGTCCATAAAGTTCATGTGCACTTTAAAAAATTTATAACTTTATTTGTATTTGCGATAGAAATAATTTGTAAAAAGGATTGGAAAGCAGTAAATCTATATTTTTTAAGTTTTTATTGAAATTTTATTTAAGTTTCCACATGTCCTCCATCATTAGCAATAAAAAGGGTAATACGATTTTGCAGTTCACGGAAAACATTTGCCAACTGAGTTACAGTAATGCCTGAAATCACATTAGTTATTTTAGCTATACTTCAAACTAGGTACATTAAACTTTGTAACATGTTTTATAGATTATTTCTATCGCAAATACAAATAAAGTTATAAATTTTTTAAAGTGCACACGAAATTTATGGACACCCTGTACACACACACACACGCAGCTCTGTTTCATAACATTGAGCACTCTATTTATAACACCTGTGGAAGAATTACACTTACGTACGTGCAAGTATTTGTACATGTATGTACATTTTTCTTAACCGTTCCTATATATATATATATATATATATATATATATATATATATATATATATATATATATATATATATATATACAGGGGTTGGACAAAATAATTGAAACACTTGTTAAATTCAAAGAAAATTTACTTAATATAGAGTTGGTCCTCCTTTAGTCTCACATACAGCTTTAATACATCTAGGAATGGAATCATACAGCTTCCTGACTTCATCCAGAGGAATTTTCAGCCATTCTTCCATTAATACCTGCTCCAGCTCTTTAAGACACGACAGTGGAGGATAGCGGCTCCTAACTTGTCGCTCGAAAATGCACGACAAATGTTCAATAATATTGATATCTGGAGATCGGGGAGGCCACTCCATGTGTTCTAGCTCACTTTCATGCTCTTCATACCAATTCTTAACCAATCGACCGGTATGTATTGGAGCATTATCGTCTTGGAAGATGCAGTCACCATCAGGGAATAAGGTCTGGGCCATTGGATGAACACGATATCCCAAAATGTTCAGGAAATCTTTGCTGTTGATTCTATCATGCAGGGCAACTAGTAGACCGAGTCATTTCCATGATATGGCGGCCCAAACTATCACTAATCCACCTCCATGATTCACTGTTGAAAGAAGGCAGTCAGAGTTGTAAGCATCTTTGGGCTACCTCCGCACATAAACTCGCCCTGAAGTTAGGAAAAGAAAAAAACTGGATTCGTCTGAGAATATGACTTGCTTCCATTGGTCTGCAGACCAGGCATTAGGATCTCTGCACAACTTCAATCTCTTCTATGCATGTCGGTCTTTGTCAGTAAGTTTGCAAGTCCGGCCCGAATTGCTACGATTGCTACAGGTTTTGCCCTGTTTCTCGAATTGCGTCATGGTTCGTGATATGGTAGCTCTTGAAACACCAAACAGTTCAGCAACCTTAGTGACCGAGGCTCCTGCTATGCGAGCTCCAACAATTTGCCTCTTTTCGAACTCGGAGAGGTCATGTATTTCGCTTAAATTTAACTAAATTCTAAAAGTAAATAAGGCAAAGACAGTAAATTAGATAAATAAACGTATTTACAATAGATATAACCTGCAATTACAAAGTTTTAGTTAAAGTTCTTAATATAATAGGTCTTTGAAATATAGGAATGGAATTTGCACCTGTTCCAATTATTTTGTCCAACCACTGCATATATTTTTGACTAAAATATTGACCCTGAAGATGAACAATGATGTTCGAAAGCGCTAGGTCATCGTATGGAAAATACATATTTCGGAACTATTTTCAAATAAAAAGTCTCATTAGAGAATATGAGAAAATTCAAAAGAAAATATGTAAGACTATGTTGTCTTTAACATTCAACACTACATGTTTGAAATATATATATATATATATATATATATATATATATATAGAGAGAGAGAGAGAGAGAGAGACAAAGAGAGATAGACAGACAGATACACAGACAGAAAAACAGACATATAGACAGACAGACAGACAGACAGATAGACAGAAAGAGACAAAAAAGACATCCTTTTCAGTAGAATTTATTTCACTTCCTAGGGATGTAAAAGATTCAACAGATTTTATTGATTCTCCTGAGACAGTTTGTGTGTATGTATGTATGCATATATATATATATATATATATATATATATATATATATATATATATATATATATATATATATATATATATATATATATATATATATATATGTATATATATATGTATATATATATATATGTATATATACGTGTGTTTATGTTTGCGTGTGTGGGTATTATAAACTTGAAGAAGAATTTATTTTTTTAAATGTGGAATGAAGCTTCTATTTCTGGTGACGTAACAAAATGCAGGTTTATGATAAGTAAATGCATTTATTGAAAACTGAATATTGGTATTGAAAAATGGCGGGAAATGTTTTTGTGAAAATGGAAAGCGTTGGAAATAGATGATGGTGAGGAAAAAGTAGTAAATGAATAAATAAATACACGATTATAGATGTAAAGAAAGAAAGAAAGAAAGAAAAAAAGGACTAAAGAAAAAGAAAGAAAGAACTAAAGGAAAAAGAAAGAGTGAAAGAAAAAGGAAGAAAAGAAAAAAAAGAAAGAAAAGAAAAATACATGAGTAAAGACGTAAAGAAACAAAGAAAGAAAAATTAAAGAGTGAAAGAAAAAGAAAGAAAGACAGAAAGAAAGAAAAACGAAAAGGAAAAAAGTAAACAGAAAGAAAGAAAAAAACAATTATATGAGTAAAGATGTAAAGAAAGAAAAAGAAATAAAGAGAGAAAGCAAAAAGAAAGAAAGAAAACAGAAACTAAAAGTGAAAGAAAGAAAGAAAAAGAAAGAACGAAAGAAAAATAAAAAAAGGAAAAAAGAAGAATGAGTGAAAGAAAAAGAAAGAAAAATAAAGAAAGGGTGACAGAAAATGAAAGAAAGAGTGGAAGAAAAAAAAAAAGAAAAAGAAAAAAGAAAAAGAAAAAGGAAGAAAAAGAAAGAAAGGAAAGAAAAGAAATTGTGAAACAAGGAAAGGAGTAAGTGTGAAAGGTAGATAAGGAGAGAATTAAGAAAATAATCTTAAAGAAACGAAAAAGAATGCCTTAAACAAATACATAATGAAAGAAAGAAAGAAATTAAAAAAACACATGAACAGATAAAGAGAAGGAAAAAAAAGAATGTCGAAAAGTAAAAAGAAGAAAGAAAAGAAATCATATACAGAGAGAGAAGGAAAGAATTGAATTGATAATAAAGAAAGAGAAATCCTGAAAAGAAAGAACGAAGGAAAGAGAAAATTTCGAGAAGAAAGAAATGAAGGAAAATCAATCATGACTGGAGAAAAAGAGAGAGAGAGAGAGAGGGAGAGAGAGAGAGTGAAAAAGAGTAAGAGAAAGAGAGAGAGAGAATGAAAGAAAATGATTTTCAGAAGAAAGAAAAATATAAAGAGAAAGAGAGAAGGAAAAAGAGAATTCTGGGATGAAAATACAAATACCAAGAAATTATGAAGAGAGTAAAGAAAAACAGTTTTGAAAAGAAGGAAAGAAAGAAAGAAAGGTAGAAAAGGAAAGAAAGAGAGAGGGGGAAAGAAAATAAGTTTGTTGAGAAAGGGTGAACGAAAGATAAGTGCAAACCATAGAAAAAAAACAATAAAAAATATAAAAAGAAAGCTTTGTTGCAGTAAGAATACTAATTCTAAGAATCGAACTGTCCTGGTTTTATTATTCACATCTCTGATCGATATATTCATCGTATTGGCAAGTATCAAGAGAAAGCTGAAGCCAAAACCTGCTCGTTCTGAGCCTGCGGCGATAAATTAAGTCATAAACGCAGCCTAATATTTCGTTTCGTCAATAACGATCCATTCCTATTTTTTTTCTTTTTCATTTTAGCTTCTTAAAGACATGTCAAATTTCGGTTTTTGTATGATTACAATCCGTTACTTTTTTCGTTCGGATTGATTTCGTTTTTTGGTTTCTCTAACCTGTGTTCTGTTTTGTTTTCTCGAGTTTCTGAAATTATTTGCTTGGTTCGATTTTTTTTAACAATTGCTTTTTAATACACACGCACACACATACACACGCACGCACACACACACACACACACACACACACACACACACACACACACACACACACACACACACACATATATATATATATATATATACATAACAACGTAGATGAAGATCTCATCTGTGCGAGTGCGAAGGATATACATGCAGTTTTCTTCAAGGCTGATAAATTTTATTTAATTTTTCTTCGCGTTTTCGCTTTTCATTCGAAGATATTCTTACTATTAGTAATAATCCGATAGAAATTCAAGACATGCTCGCAGAGAAAAATGACTTTGTCACAGATTCCGATTTACGCATCTAGGAATATGAAAATTGAAGGCAATTGAAATTGGAATCCATAAAAGCATCGGCTCTCGTAATGGAGATATTAACATCCTGTAATTATTCGTATATAACACGCACTTTTTTTTATAATACGCACACCTAACTTTATGCTACAGAATTCTGGAAAAAACAATTTCACATATATATATATATATATATATATATATATATATATATATAGACATATATTTTAAGACATTTTTATGTTTATACATTCTTTTTATAGATACAAATAGTTAAGTAAATGCTCATTTTATAATAAACAGTATTTATGAAATTTACCGGCATGAATGTCCGAAAAATTTTCATAGAAAATATTCGTCCTCCGACAGGAATCGAACACGTAACCTATACGGAACCGTCATATAGCCTGACGTGCCTTGACCGATCTGGCCACAGAGGAGCGTTCGGTTAGCCAGGTCGAATTTACTGCCTTTAAACTTCAATCTTCCATGAGTCTCTCAGGTACATTCATATCTGCTCAAAGCGTATCCAAATGTAAACAAATGACGTCACACATTATGAAATGGACAAAGTCCGACAATTATTTTAAGACATTTTTTATGTTTATACGTTCTTTTTATCGATACAAATATTTAAGTTAAGTTAAGAGAACCTCAGGCTAAATGCCAATTATAAATACTGTTTATTATAAAACAGAGCATTTACATAAATATTTGCATCTATAAAAAGAAGCACTTTGATGCCGGTGAGGCATCAGGATATTGTTCTTCGTGGGTTGAACTAGTCCCACCCATCCAAAAACTAGGCTAGTTTAGGTTTTATTTTTGATGTTTTAGTTTCTTTTTCCAGTTAACTTAGCTAGGGTATGTATGCTCATTTGGCCCCTTTTATTTCTGTCCCTATTTTTCTTTAAGTTTAATTCCCCATCCCCTCCCTCGTTAAGTGGTTAGTGATGTTAGTTCGCTGGTGGCTGCGGGGCACCTTTTGTTTCGTGTGTGTGTTTTCGTATTTGTTGTTGTGTCTGAATGAGTGCGTGTCAGTGTGTGTGGTTGGGATGAATGAATGTTATATAATATTATAGTCCCGCATTGATTTCGGCCAGTGAACTGGTATTTCTGCCATATTTAGTGATTGTGGGGGAGGTTTATTACTAATATTATTTTTCGTTAGTTTCTTGTAAATATATTGTATTCATATTGTAAATACTCATTGGGGTTACTTTTTAGAATTGTTGTTTTGTCCCCCCCACAGGGAATGAATTGTAAATATGGGGACTAGTTAGTATTTCCATAGAGACAGTGAGGTATTATGGTGGTTGTAGTAAGAAAGGTACGTATGAATGTGTTGTTTTGGTGTAAGGAATATTGTTTGTATGATTGGGTCAGTGTTTGCGGCTAGCTAAGTTATAGTTAAGACAGAAGAAGACCGTCCTTTCCCCAATCCCCCCTTCGGCCTTGTGCCATATTTCTGTAAATTTACAGAATAAATATCTATAAAAAGAATGTATAGACATAAAAATGTCTTAAAATAATTGTCGGACTATGCCCATTTCATAATATATATATATATATATATGTGTGTGTATATATATATATATATATATATATATATATATATATATATATATATATATATATATATATATATATATATATATATATATATATATATAACGACAAAGAATGGTAAGATTTATAATCCAATGTTCTTAAACAGTGCTCAATACAATTCTGCAAAGTATAAATATTATAAATTTAATAATTTAATAATTCAAATTGCGTTGGAACCATATGTTAAATTAGTAAATTTATTATATATATATATATATATATATATATATATATATATATATATATATATATATATATATATATATATATATATATATATAAAACAACTGAAAAGTTGCAAATTAAAAGAAAAAAAATTGAATGTTTTTTTGTGAAAGTATTTATTTATATGTTTTTATATATATATATTTGATATTTCAGATCGCCTCGATCTTTCCTCAGAAATTAATTAAATAACTGTATTCGGAAGTTTACAAGTATACGGTTGGTGTATACGGAATAAATTCCAATAACCAAAATTGCTATTCTTATAAGTGTGCTCAATAGAGAGTAGACCAGTTATAATTTATTCGAAAGTTATAACATAAACACGTTATAAAATCACTACAAAAGTAGCCATTTTCTTTCAACACTTCTGGTGTCTTATCAAGTGGTGGTGTAGATTCAACACCACTATATATATATATATATATATATATATATATATATATATATATATATATATATATATATATATATATATATTTATATATATATATATATGTGTGTGTAATTTGGCAGAAACTTTTCTTTTAAACA
Organism: Acanthosepion esculentum; assembly: GCA_964036315.1. Taxonomy (NCBI): domain Eukaryota; kingdom Metazoa; phylum Mollusca; class Cephalopoda; order Sepiida; family Sepiidae; genus Acanthosepion; species Acanthosepion esculentum. The sequence continues at coordinate 24,722,115 of OZ038511.1, read as the reverse complement.
TGTAGTATTGAATGTTAAAGACATAGTCTTGCATATTTTCTTTTGAATTTTCTCATATTCTCTAATGAGACTTTTTATTTGAAAATGGTTTCGAAATATGTATTGTCCATACGATGACCTAGCGCTTTCGAACATCATTGTTCATCTTCAGGGTCAATATTTTTAGTCAAAATTTTTTTGAACAAACATTTGCCAATTATCTTGTAGCGTAATCATATTGCTACTTTTTTTACAAACTAGAAACGTTAAAATCCTTTTAATTTCAAAAGACGCGATGATGTTATCACGTGCAGGGCGAAGATTTTTATCATGTGACACCGTGAAAAAGATTTCCAATACACAAGCCAAAAGATCGAAGAATACGTTATAAAATTTAAATATATTATAAACATTGTAATATGTTACCAGAAATATTATAATCTATACGATTAATAAGAGGTCTTTTGCTTTTAATATGTAATGCCTCTAAGATTTTAAGGCGTCTAATGTCTGTATGTTTATCAATAATTTTAGTATTATCTATAAGGATTTTACGTATATCAGATTGCATAAGGGAAACGGTATGTGATTTAATATGTTGTTTAATAGAGTTAGAATTATTTAGATGCAGAGTTAATCTTCTGGAGAGCCGGGTGGTTATATATATATATATATAAGTGAACATTAAAGTCAACACTTAGAGGCAACAGGCTATTTCATGCTAGACGCAAGCGTCGTGGCCTGAAGGAATGTTGGTAACCTTTCTCAACTATTGCGGCAAAAATAAACTAAGAGAAATAAATTTATAAACAAACACATGATCCATATTTTCTCTTATTCAAAATTACAGCAACACGAAACAACCGAACAGGAATTAAATCGGCTGCCTTTATGAGGAAGAAGGATAATATAACGAAGTTTTTGAGAAAATGAAAGCGAAAAGGACATTTATTTTATCATGGAGATATAGATAAAATTTCTAGAAAGTTTGGAAAATCTGATACTCACAGGACATATTGAAGGCAAGTGGAACAATGCATAGTCTAGCCATCGAAATTCAGTAAATGTATGACGGACCAAATTAGACTCAAAAAAGAGTACTGAACTGTTAATATCGGTCCTCCTATATAGCAATGATTGCTGGACAAACTTCCCACAGATGAAGAAGCGACTT
>OZ038511.1:24703462-24715962 GCA_964036315.1 Acanthosepion esculentum | reverse complement strand
TTACCAAGTACTTTCGACAAATACATGTCATCATTGTTTATAATAAAAACAATATTACAGTATCCATTAGTGTCAGAGACAAATTGTTGTGTTATATGAAAGCTAAATTTCTTACAAATGGTGTGAGGAAAGCTATGTCAGTATATGGCCACTAAAATCTTCCTATTAAATACAGCATAAAATCAATTCTCAAGGTAATTCAAATTCTAAAAAATGAAAAACCTAACAATGAAATTGTAGCCTCACTTTATGATGAAAACTTATTCACTAATGTCCCTGTTTGTGAAACTCTTGATATTATTATAAGAAACACATACAATAAACCATCTATGCCTCAACTCAAAACTAGGCCTAGTATATTACGAAAACTACTGTTAACTTGAACTACTGAAGCCCCATTTTACGATCACAAAAATACCACACGCAAACAACACACACACACACACACACACACACATATATATATATATATATATATATATATATATATATATATATATTTAGAAAGCGATCGTTCTAACCTCGTACCTATATATATATATATATATATATATATATATATATATATATATTTATATTTTATATATATACACATATACATATATACACACACACACACACACACACACACACACACACACATATATATATATATATATATATATATATATATATATATATATGCAACAGGTTTCCATTAAGAAATGTTTCGTGGTACAGTTGTACATTACAGAAAGACGAGAGAAAAATCACCGTGTTTATGCATATTTGTTTTACTACCAAGTACTTTCGACATATCCATGTCATCATTAGGGTATTGGTTATAATAAAAACAATATTACCGTATCCATTATTGTCAGAGACAAATTATTGTAGTTATCTGAAAGTTGAATTTCTTACAAATGGAGTGATGAATACTGCGTCAGTACATGACCGCTAAAATCTTCCTATCAAATACAGCATAGAATCAACTCTCGAGGTAATTAAAATTCTAAAAAAATGGAAAACCTAACAAGGAAACTATAGCCTCACTTGATGTTGAAAACTTATTCACTAAGTTCCCTGTTCGTGAAACTATTGATATCATTATAAGAAACATATACAATAATCCATCTATATATCCACTCAAAATTATGGCTGGTATATTATGAAAACTACTGCTAACTTGCCCCACCGTATTTCCATTCTATGAGCACAAAATAATATATATATATATATATATATATATATATATATATATATATATATATATATATATATATATATATAACGTGATGGTGTCTCCATGGGTACAGTTCTTGGTCTGACTTGTTCCAATTCCTGTTGGGTTAGTTTCATTCACTTACCCGCAAAAACGCCTGTAAAAAGTCTGAATCAATTTTTTCCCACACACCTAGGGGTTAATTCGTAAGTCTTTCATCTCTAAGTTATATTTATCTAAAAAAAACAACATTTTTTTAGAATCTAAATGAGACATTTTCTTAACTTAAATAATCTGCAAAGGGTAAGTAACGAATCATTCAATAAAAATGACTGACAAGATTTTGTAGAATGTTGTAAAAACTGCAAAACACAGAAAAAATTAAATTGTAAAAAAAAAAATTACTAAAGCCTAAAATGATACTAAAGAGATACCAGGACTAGTGAAAGGGTTTGTTTTCCCTTGATCCTAAACTAGTGTTACCGGCTACCACTAGTATTAAACTGTTTTAAACTGTACCTGTCTATATCACAAGGACACATGACTCAGTGAATAAAGACATTGGTTAGCTCCAGTGAATTCAGTACCAGGCCGCAGAAGTGGTGAATCAAAAAAGGGAAATAACCGAGACACCCGGAAGAGGCATGCCATGTGGAACTACGTCGGTGGACAAAATAAGGGGTTCGGTTCGAAATTCCAATCACCTGAAGAAGGCCGAAACTTTGTGAATATGGCAATGAAGATGAAGATAACAGTCCGAATAATGTAAATAATGCAAGTGTTTTAAACGGATAACATTACTGTTATCATTAATAAAACGTTGTAATATTCAATATATTAAAAGAAACAGAGAGCTGGGTTATTGGGTTGAAAACTTACGGCCATAGCACGTTGAAACAGCAGTTCCCGTACAATCATCGATGCTAAATAGCGTCGAACATGGTCAATGACCGCTCAGAAACACCTCTCGCTGTAAGCTTAGATGTGCGGGTGGTGTAGTGGATAACGGCTCGCAGTTGGAAATCAGAGACTTGAGTTCCAATTTCAGTTGGTTCCGTCATGTTCACTTAGGCGCAAATATCCTTGGGTGAGAGAAGAATTCACTAGGTATAGGTTAATTATTAGGGCTTTTATCAGTAAATCATTATTATCTGTTACGATCTAAAAAAAATCTTGTATCCTTAAAGAGGTTACAAACGGACAAAGATGGTACTCGAGTGAAGGAACAGCAACACGCGCGTAGATAAAAGAAGAGAAGTTTATTGTAAAAGACTAGTAGAAGAGAAGGAATCGGGTGGCAGGCTAGTCATTCCCGAAGCAAGGATATCTACCAGCCGGCCCACGCGGTTAGAAGTAGAACAAGTCCGAATTAAATGTGATTAAATGTGGGGTATCCGAGCCCGTAGGCTCGGCCATAAATTCCCCGTATAAAACGGAATCGGGTAGCTGTTTCCCGAGACGAGACTCTGCCCTTCGACATAGCCTCGTCTGCGGATGCTCTCTGCCCGGAAGCAGAGAATTTGACCAGCACATCTGGAGATAAATCTCCAACTCTAGACTAATTGCCGAAGCCTGCCCCCAGTTATACCCTGTGCTCACTATATATAGCTACTGATATAGTCAGTCCACATAGGCGATAGGGAGAGTGGGAGATTCCATTACAACACCTCCTCCTGGACTAATTTTCCCATGAAATTTTGGTTAATACTTCTCCTGTTTGGGGTCAGGACATAATTGTTTGATTTTTTTTCTTTTCCTAGTACTTTTCCGTCTTAATAGTTTTTGTTCTGGCGAGATTTGAGGTATTAGCTGTTTTTCGGGGATCTGGTACTTCCGGCAGTGGCAGGTTTGGAGATACTTCCGTGGATACTGGTGGGGGAACTGGTATTTCGAATGCGTCATATATAAAAAGAAAATTCTGGCTTTAAATAACTCGTAACGGGTTGATATTCTGTAAAGAAGGCAAATAAATATTGAGATCATTTATTTTCGGTCGATCTCTATCATGAGTTACAAATTCTTGACTGAATCAGTCTTTTAAAAGACATAGCATTACTAGTATTAATAATAAAATATTAGATGGTTTAGGCATTATAAAAAAAGAATCAAACACTGAGAAAAGAACATATAGTTAGATGGGAGATTACATCATACATAAATTATGAAGAGTCACTTTTCAATTAGACACAATATATATATATATATATATATATATATATATATATATATATATATATATATATATATCTCGAATTCACTCTCTCGTGGTCATGTGTGACGTCATGAGCTGTTGTGCGATTTTCGCTTTCAGCGTCTTATATGCACGTGTTTATCGTTGCTTGGAAATCATCCATGTAAACAAAAACAGACTATCATCAATTTCTTGTTCCTGTATTGCATAAATATATTGTGTAATTGTCATCTTTGATAATGGCTTATGTAAGCCGAAAGCTTAGATTGGATTAAAAATATGTATCAATATTGTGATTTTCTTTCATTGTTTAATGATAATGTTATTAAGCTTATCAGACGATATGAAAAGAACTTACATAAAATAAATAGACAACACTTGTCTATATTATTTAATGAAACAAACATGTATGAATATATATATATATATATATATATATATATATATATATATATATATATGTATGAAAATTTCTTAGAGTCAACCTGTAGATAAGACAATTTTTTAAATATTAATGATAATAGGAAAACACTATTAATTGCAGACGCGTTTCGTCCAATGTAGACTTTCTCAAAGCAAAAAAAAAAAGGAATGAATTTAATTAAACAAGGAAACTAATAAACAAAACAAAAGACAGAATTGCAAAGAACACTCTGTCTTTTGTTTTTATTAATTTCCTTGTTTAATTAAATTCATTTCGTTTTTTGCTTTGAGAAAGTCCACATTGTTTTCCTATTGTCATTAATATTTAAAATTTATATATATATATATATATATATATATATATATATATATATATATATATATATATAGGGTTAGGTAAATGAGATAACTAGTTATTCAGCTAGAAAGAGAACAGGTTTAAATCGTTTTGTGTCAGCACCACTATGTCTTCCCAACGGAGCAATGGTGAGAGGAAAACGATCATTCAGACCTTCAGTAATGGTACCAACATTCATACACTGGCTTCCATCTTCAAAGTACATTCAAGAAGAACGGTGAATAAGTTTAAAAAAGAAGGAATTGTAGAGGAAAACTGTATCAGGTCACAACAGCAAGAGGGATCAACATATCACCTTAGAGATAAATACATTCTTATTGTACAAAGTAGATTGCAATAGTGTTATAAAATCCTAGATCTTAGCAACCGTATACGCACGTGCTTCCGTGCCTACGCTGCTAAGCAAATAAGTAATAAACTAGTATTGATAAAAACATATTAAATGGTTTAGGTATTATAAAAAAAGAATTAAATACTGAGGAAAGAGAATATGTGCATTGAGAAGACTTATTTTCACTTAATATCCCGGAAGAAACCACGAGATGTTGTTAAATGCCAGAGCGGATGGAGTTGGAATTGTTTAAATTATTGCCAATTGTCGGTGCAGATAACGGTGCATTTTAGGAATTCGTGTCGTATCAGTCCTGGCCAGTTGGAAAACTGGGCCATTGGGAAAGGATCCAAATGGAAGTGAACACAGTGCAGAGGAATGATGTGAATTTTAATCCACTTTGGCTTTCATTAGGAAATGAAAGTCAGGTTCGTGGGAGATTAATCGGTCGGCTAAACATAGACTACTCCGGGTCAATATGCATCTGAGCACGAGGATTTCGTATATTTTGAGACGTCTATTTTGTGCTTATTTTGATTAATTTTTCCACATGTGTAGGTTGATTGAAATGCAACCCCCTATTTTATGTATGATGGACTCTCCCCTCTTGTAAAAATTATAGTTAGATGGGAGAGTCCATCATACATAAAATCGGGAGTTACTTTTCAATCACACACACACACACACACACACACACACACACACACCCTCTCTCTCTCTCTCTCTCTCTATATATATATATATATAAAAGTGAACATTGAAGTCAACACTTAGAGGCGACAGGCTGTTTCATGCTAGACGCAATCGTCAGGCTCGACGCCTCTAAGAGTTGACTTCAATGTTCAATTCTACATTTACACACGCTCTGTCTCTGATATTGAGAACTTTATCTCATAAATATAGCACACCTTAAGAGTATAATTTTTCATATATATATATATATATATATATATATATATATATATATATATATATATTACAATGAATCATTCATACAGAAAACAGATATAGAAGTTAATGATAAAATGGCGAGAATACATCTTCGCAAACAATTTACTAAGAGACATTAACCCCGAACCTGTAAATGAATGTTATGATCCCTGTTTATAAATTTCAGTTGAAGAAGGTCTTTTTTTATATATTTACGAGCTTTCATCTGTTCCTACAGATATCATCAGGTAAGAAAATATTTGTTGTTTTATAATTAATATATATTTGTTTTATATATATATGTATATATATATATATATATATATAAAAGTGAACATTGAAGTCAACACTTAGAGGCGACAGGCTGTTTCATGCTAGACGCAATCGTCAGGCCTGTCGCCTCTAAGTGTTTACTACAATGTTCAATTCTACATTTACACACGCTCTATCTCTGATATTGAGCACTTTATCTCATAAATATAGCACACCTTAAGAGTATCATTTTTCATATATATATATATATATATATATATATATATATATATATATATAGGTATAGGGTTAGGTAAACGCGTGCTTGCGTGCATATGCTGCTAAGCAAATAAATAATTAACAAAATTTAGCTAAGAGGTTTAGACATGATAGTGCTCAATTTGATTAGACAGAGCTAAGATATATATGCTAATAAATACGCATATACCTAAGTTTGGTGTGCGACTACAGTTTCGTTGGTTACCCACTTCATCGGGCACGAGAGATAGCTTATTTTTTATTTTTAAGCGGTATCTCGTGCCCGATTAATTGTGTACTCAACGAAACTCGAGTCGCACATCAAACGTAGGTATATGTGTATCTAATAACACACGCACACACACACACACACACACACACACACACACACACATATATATATATATATATATATATATTTTAAACATGTTGTGTTGAATGTTAAAGACAACATCGTCCTGCATATTTTCTTTTGAATTTTCTTATATTTTCTAATGAAAATTTTTATTTGAAAATGATATCGAAATAAATATTGTTCGTACGATAACCTAGTACTTTCGAACATCATTGTTCATCTTCAGGGTCAACATTTTTAGTCAAAATTTTTTAAAAACACTTGCCAATTGAAATTAAAAGGATTTAACGTTTATTTAGTTTGTTAAAAAATGTAGCAACATGATTCCGCTACAAGACAATATGAGAAAATTCAAAGGAAAATATGCAGGACGATGTTGTCTTTAACATTCAACACAACATGTTTAAAAGAAAAGTTGCTGCCAAATTACACACACATATATATATATATATCATTGAAAAAAAATGGAATCAATTATCAAACTTATACTTTCAGAAACATTTGTAACGAATGCTTAAATTTGTAGTGCAGTAATCAAGACTAAAGGAGGATATTTTAACGAGAGCAAAATTCTATCATAAAATGCTTTTTTTGTCATAATAAAATTTCTAATAAAAAATCATGTCTCCCTTTTTTATATGATATGATCGAATCTCCCGTCGAATTCGACGTATGAGGGTCAGACAGATCAGTTCCTAGAAACTGAGAGCCCGACAACGACACATGAGATTTGATTATAGTGGTGAAGGCTTTATGCAGGGCCATCCACACTTTTTGGAGGGACGAATACAGGGACCTGGTGGAGCGAATACCACAAGGTCCCCAAACGACCCTCCGCAGATTTTGAATTCAGAGTTGTTCTTCTCCTAGACCAGTTGCCGACCAAGGCTATAGAACCCAGTCTGTCCTGCTATTTACCCATAGTTGGAGGGAGAAGAAGAGGATTCACACTTAGAGTAAGTTTTGAATCGTTGTATCTTAGAAATGATTAAAGATATCTTCGTGGAATTCACCGCGGATTTCATAACAGTATGGGAATCTACTTTGAACAATAAGAATGTATTTATCTCTGTTGAAATGATGATCCCTCTTGCTGCTGTGACCTCCTGATACAGTTTTCTTCTCTACTGTTCCTTCTTTTTTCAACTTATTCGCCGTTCTCTTGATGGTTCTTCAATGGACATTGAAGATAGAAGCCAGAATATGAATGTTGGTACCATTACGGGAGGTCTGAATGATCTTTTTCCTCTCACCATTGTTCAGTTGGGAAGACATAGTGGGGCTCACACAAAACGATTTTAACCTCTTCTCTTTCTAGCTGAATAACTCTATGGGTTTTTCAGTGATTCTTACAACAAATGGTGATAGACGCCTTATTTGCAAACTTGGATAAAAAGAAGTTCAGTTAGTTTAGTGGCTTTTTAGTTTATTAATAAAATTGTGGGATGGACACTTATGCTGTTACACGATTTGGACAATTTTGCTGTTACACGATTTGGACAATTTTGCTGTTACACGATTTGGACAATTATGTTGTTACACGATTTGGACAATTTTGCTGTTGCACAATTTGGACAAGTTTGCTGTTACACGATTTGGACAATTATGCTGTTACACGATTTGGACAATTTTGCTGTTACACTATTTGGACAATTTTGCTGTTACACGATTTGGACAATTTTGCTGTTACACGATTTGGACAATTTTGCTGTTACACGATTTGGACAATTATGCTGTTACACGATTTGGACAATTTTGCTGTTGCACAATTTGGACAAGTTTGCTGTTACACGATTTGGACAATTATGCTGTTACACGATTTGGACAATTTTGCTGTTACACGATTTGGACAATTTTGCTGTTACACGATTTGGACAATTATGCTGTTACACGATTTGGACAATTTTGCTGTTGCACAATTTGGACAAGTTTGCTGTTACACGATTTGGACAATTATGCTGTTGCACAATTTGGACAATTTTGCTGTTACACTATTTGGACAATTTTGCTGTTACACGATTTGGACAATTTTGCTGTTACACGATTTGGACAATTTTGCTGTTACACCCGGTGTATATAGTTTTAAGGTATACCATATTAATGGCTAAAAGTGTTCACTATCTGTTGACCATGTTCGCCATATTCTATGAATATAGAATACAGCACAGTACGTAATCTGTTCAATGAAACTACGTTAAAGATTAACACTCAAGAGTCAGACACTCTACTGGATCTGACTATATTGCCAATAGCAGCAGCAGCTGTTCCGTAATTCTTCAGTCTTCGATATCAGAGGTTGACGGTGAATAATCGAAAAAAAAACATGGCTGCCTTTTATACACGTCGAATTGAATATTTTGAGCTTTCTGATTGGTTGGATCTTCTATTAGTGAATTATAAAATGAGTCAGCTCATTTTGGTTGGCTCACTAGTATATAGAGTACCCCAAAACTGTAACACTATCAAATATAAATGTAAAGTTGGTCATTAATGCCAACACTAAGAGGCAGCAGTCTCTATCATGGTTGAACGCAATCTTCTGCCTATGTCATTTATGTCGACTCAAACCCGTGTCTCTTCTGCTCTTCTTCTGGTGCCTGTCGACCAGGGTAACCTTCAGGAAAATTTTATTTAATCAATTGTTGTAGTTTCTTTTTTCACTCACCCAGTATCTTTCGCTTCTCATTTATTACAGCTCAGTTATTACTCACCTTGTTTGTACTACACGCTCCAGTGAATGAACTCACAAATTCACGGGCCAACGATTTAATCTACCAGCCTCCCCGTGAGTCAATCGAGAACCTCGTTATTCCGAATGTAAACAATAATGAGGAAAATAATGCCAGAATTTGAAAGAGAAAAGTAACATTCTCTTAAGAAAACGGAACGTATGGTCATCAGTAAAAAAGATGAGCCCGAAATACGATTTGCTGTTCGGGGACACAGAATTCAAGCAGACTTTAAAGTTTAAATGTCTGGGAAGCGTCTTGGCAGAGGACGGTAAAAGCGAAACTGAAATCCCTAGATGTATTGGGATGGCCAAGGACACATTCCAAAAGCTGGGTAGAGTATTGCGAGACAGAAGGATTTCTTTGGTAACGAAGTAAAGAATACTGAGCTGTTACGTGACATCTGCATTTAAATTACGGAAGCGAATATTGGACGATTTCGTCAAAGACGAAGGAGAGACTCGAGGCGACGATGTGGTTCTACAGAAGGATACTGAGGATATCGTGGACCGAGCGTGTGAGCAACGATGGGGTCTTAGATAAGATACAGACAAGGGGGGGGTCTTATACTTAACATCAGGAAGAGGCAGCTGAAGTTCCTTGAACACATAACGAGGAAGGAGGGCCTGGAGAATCTGGTCGAATGGAGGGAAAGAGAGACAAGGGAAACCAATGCATGACATACCTGGTTGAATTAAGCAAGTGGATGACAGAACGTGGTCTGTTGGAGGTGGTAGAGAGACGGAACGTTTTGAGAGCTGCAAGGGATAGAGAGAGGTGGAGAGCCATGACCGCTAAGTCCTGAAAGGACACGGCACATAGAAAGAAAGAATATCAAACGAGATTTAGTTTTTTTTAAACTGTAGTGTGTTCGTCTGTTTTGCCAAACAATACTTTTCTACGTTTTCTTGTTTACTTTTAACAACATCTGCATGATCCGGCAAATGATGGTCCGACCCAGCGCCTCGTTTACACCCGACAAAATTACGAGAAAGTATTTGAAATTCATGCAATTGTCAGAATTATTCACCGGGCTGTCGCAGGTGGCTTTGTGTACGGCTGCAATCATATAATTGTTTTTTCCCAGTCAGAGGTGAATAATTAGTGAGTCAGAGATACATTTTTCAATTATTATTACATTTCTTTTAAACCGGTACAACGGATAACCCGGTATATTTATAGCTATATATGCCAGAAAATCGGTGGTGATATGGTATTAATAATACAAATAAATTTCAGCTTGTATTCTTATCCAATTTTCTCACTGTCATAACGTTTGTCAGACTTATCAGTAGACGTAATAGTTTTGTTTAAAGGATGTTCATTAATAATTTTATAATTTGCCACTGAGAATAGGAGGTTACTGGGTGTGGAAAAATTTTAAAAAAAACAGAAACATGACTAAGGGGGGGAGAACTATAGAAGAGTAAACAGGAAGACAATAGATAACGATCGACATTGCATTTAAATTTTTGAACATCAAAATTCGCTGGAAAGCATGGAGAGGAAGAGAGCTCTACAAGAGAAAGTTGCGAGAAAATAAACTGTTAGCAAGAACCTACGGTTATATCTATAATTCAACTGTAAATTGATGAGACCTCCCAGCCAATCTAGTACTGCGCCGTAATTCATAAATTCTAGGTATAATAGAAAAGAGCGTTATTTATTTCGCATTATATACAGAAATATGACACAAGGCCAAACTGGAGAATGGAGGGAAAGGATGTTCTTCTTCTGTCTTAACATTAAACTTAGCTAACCACGAACAATGACGATCCTTACACCAAAACAACACATTTTTACTTCCCATTCTTGCAACATTCACCATAATACCTCTTTGTCTCTATGAAAATCCTAACTAGAACCCATATGTACAATTCATATCTGTCGGGGAAGGTGAATAACATACCCTAGCAAAGAGCATAATTCATTTGTAATATTTACCAAATGTGGCTAAGGTCAGAAAGGGCAATGGAGGGAAAGGATGGTCTTCTGTCTTAACATTAAACTTAGCTAGCCACAAACACTGACTCAAACATACAATACTCCTTACACCAAAACTACGCATTCTTACCTACCATTTTTACAACACCCACCATTATAGTGATTTTCCAAGCGTAGCTTAGATGTGGCACAAGGCCGAAAGTAGGGGGCATCCAGTGAGGATCGAACTCACTACTCAGTCGTAATTCTTCTAGCGAGACAAGCTTGCTAACTATTACACCACCTCGATTAGCCCTAGTTATTTTCCAAGCGTAGCTTAGATGTGGCACAAGGCCGAAAGTAGGGGCACCGAGTGAGGATCGAACTCACTACTTAGTTGTAATTGTTCTAGCAAGGCAAGCTTGTTAACGATTACACTGCCTCGAGGTGCCCCAACACCCACCATTATACCACAATGTCTCGATGAAAGTGCTAACTAGTCCCCATATGTACAATTCATGGTCTGTGGGGGTAGGGGAATAAAACAACAATTTAAAAACATGCCCCAAAGAGCTCATCCGAATAATTACCATGAAAGTATTTATAGAAACGGCACAGGGAGACAACTTTCTGGCGGTGTAAAGTGACTGAAGGTGATATGCCAGGTCATGACCAATCATATTGCAGGTCCTTCTTTCGATTCTATCAAGAATCTCTAAATATATAGCAGGATCACCGGATCATATGTGGTAGCAATATTCTAAGTGTGGATGAATGGTAGACATATAGATATGTAAGATAGATTCTGGAGTAAAAATTGTAGAGTGCGACACAGTGAACCAACTTTCTTAGAAGCTGACGTAGCATTGGATTCAGTATAGTCTTTTCCACTTCGCGTCAGCCGAGAATGCTAGCCCGAGAAGGAGCAACAAGTCACTCTCCTGGAGTTATACTTATAGTGTTATACTGATGGAAGGCAGAAAGGTGACGCCCAAATAATTCTATCTATCTATCTATCTATCTATCTATCTATCTATCTATCTATCTATCTATCTATCTATCTATCTATCTAAGCATATTCACTATCTATCTATCTATCTATCTATCTATCTATCTATCTATCTATCTATCTATCTATCTATCTATCTAAGCATATTCACTATCTATCTATCTATCTATCTAAGCACATTCACTATCTATCTATCTATCTATCTATCTATCTATCTATCTATCTATCTATCTATCTATCTATCTAAGCACATTCACTATCTATCTATCTATCTATCTATCTATCTATCTATCTATCTATCTATCTAAGCATATTCACTATCTATCTATCTATCTATTTATCTATCTATCTATCTAAGCATATTCACTATGTATGTATGTATGTATCTATCTATCTATCTATCTAAGCATTTTTGCTATCTATCTATCTATCTATCTATCTATCTATCTATCTATCTATCTATCTAAGCATATTCACTATCTATCTATCTACAATACGATGGATTTTGCGCCCAGGTAAACAACAAAGATTTTTCAATTG
>OZ038511.1:24663462-24698462 GCA_964036315.1 Acanthosepion esculentum | reverse complement strand
TCTTTTTAAAGTACTCGTATTTTCTAGTTGACAACTTGATTCTTTTTCTCCCTCACAGTACTCTCCTGACTCATTGAGGTTGTATATCATGCTGAGTGACACAGTTTAGCTCAGTTGTCGTGGCGGGGGGAGCATACGCCAGGGGATTATACTTTTTCCGAAATCCGACGTAACTAACGCAAGGTTAAACGGTTACTTAATTATTTTGTTAGGATTCATGAGTACAGAAAGAAATTCCAATTTAACCGTTTGCCTGTCCTGCGCATCGTATGTGATGCACAGGACATGAGATTTGTACGTCGGGGCATTATATGTGGTGCACACGAGCCTTGATTTTAAAAGAGTGGCCAAACTAAGGATGCTTAAGAAAAGAGTCTACTATTGAGCAGTATGCCTGAGGAAAGGTATAATCTAATATTTTGTGCATCTTATATGGCCACTGGATGCTTGACTGATAATGTAAGCTCTGTAAAGAAAGACATCTATTTTTCCACTTTATTGAAATGATTATAACCCTTCGCCTGGAAAAAGACAAAAAATTCAACCCCCAAATTCATCTTCACTTTCATCAGGGGATGAGATATCATCAGGACTTAGATCACTATCATCAATCTCTTCTCGTCTTCTTTCACCATTAAAATATTTTGAATCCTTTCTTTTGCTTAGGTCTCATGAGTACAGAAAGAAATTCCAATTTAACCCTTTGCCTGTTCTGCGTATCGTATGTGATGCACAGGACATGAGATTTGCATTTCCGGGCATCATATGTGGTGCACACGAGCCTTGATTTTAAAAGAGTGGCAAAACTAAGGATGCTTAAGAAAAGTGTCTACTATTGAGCAGGACGTCTGAAGAAAGGCCTAATCTTATATTTTGTGCATCATATATGAGCACGGGATGCTTGAATGATAATGTAACGTCTCTAAAGAAAGACCTCTATTTTCCCACATCACTGAAATGATTATAACCTTTTGCTTGGATAAAGAAAAAAAATCAACACCCAAATTCATCTTCACTTCGATGAGATATCATCAGGACTTAGATCACTATTATTAATGAATAGAGAAAGAAACACCAACTTAACCCTTTGCTTGTTCTGCGCACCATATGTGATGCACAGGGCACGTGATTTCTACATCCAGGCGCCATAGGTGGTGCGCGCATGCCATGGTTTTAAAAAGATTGGTTGACATCTGTTGTAATCGCCATTCTCTTGTTCCATCGTTGGGGCACTTCATTTGAGGTTTTAGTCGCGCTTAGTCTTGCTCGTCGTCTTCGACCTTACCGCCAAAGGTGGCTCTACTAGGAGTTTCGTTCTCCGGACGGCATCACTCTCAGAATCATTGGATCACGCAAACTCCTCCACCACGATAAGAAGCAACCGTCACAGGTCATAACTCTGTATACACCCAGTATTCCAGTTTAATATGAAATCGGTCTTAGCTGAAAAAGTTTAAATCCTTCCTAACATCCTCTCGAATTTCAAACAAAATAAAATCTAAGATCTACAAAATATATATCCTCCTGCTACTACAGTGCGGCCTGGATTCTGAAAACTGAATTATAATATTTCTTAAGAAAGTGAAAATATTTCAGAATAACCTCATTTATTTCATGAGCAATGATCATCCAACAGATTGTGTAAGGATGCAAACACTTCTGGATACAGCTGGTCTGACCAATTATCGAAGATTAACCCTAGCCTGTCCTGCGCATTATATGTGATGAACAGGGCGTGATTTCTACGTCCGTGCATCATATGTAGTGCGCATGCGCTGTAATTTTTAAAAGTGAGGCAAACCTAAGGACGCTTAAAAAAATAATCTACTATTCAACAGGACGTCTGAGGAAAAGCCTAATCTAATATTTTGCACATCATATATGACCACGGGACGTTTGAATGATAATGTAAGGTCTCTAAAGAAAGACATCTATTTTTTTCCACTTTATTGAAATGATTATAACCTTTCGCTTGGAAAAATAAAAATAAATCAACCCCCAAATTCATATTTACTTTCATCAGAGGATGAGATATCATCGGGACTTAGATCACTATCATCAATCTTTTTTCGTGTTCTTTAACCATTAAAATGTTTTGAATTCATTATAAGGCTTCTTTTATATCTCTATTAGATTCTGAAAAAAAAACCGTAGTTCGAGACATCGCGCCATGTATCAGAGAGATTAAATTTAAATTTTTAATATTGAATTATTTCAAAATTTTAACACATCAGCAGATAGCTATTAATGTCAATAACTGAGCACAAATAGTTATTAATTAAAAAAAAAACTATTAATTAACGTATAATATCCATAAATACATGAACAAGAATGTTGCCATGATTTTAAAAGAGTGGCAAAACTAAGGACGCTTAAGAAAATAGTCTACTATTGAGCAGGACGTCTGAAGAAAGGCCTAATCTTATATTTTGTGCATCATATATGTCCATAGGATGCTTTTCTGTTTTCAGATTTTATAACTACTGCAAGGCAACTCAGCTTATTTGGCAAATAGAATGAGCGGATATATAGTGTTTCACATAATAGAAACCTTTGCTTCACATGCTATGCCCAGAGCGGAGGGTAAATAACTTATGATTTGTACGTTTTTATTATGTGAAACACTATATAAAAACAAATTCTATTTGCCAAATAATCTGAGTTGCCTTGTAGTAGTTATAAAATCTGAAAACAAGAATAAACGTCTGGATAATACAGACGGAAATTAGTAGAACTGGTAGAATTTTTTAATACAGTATAAAATTACGACGTTAGTAATTCTTGTTTAACTTTACGTTTGTTGTTTACTATTCTTTTTTTGAAGTGTTCAAATGAAAACAATTCCAACACAGACGTCAGCATAAAACCTGTCGGGGCATATATATGTAGTGAACAAAACAAGATCTAGATTTAAAATTTAAATGCTAAGCACTGATTCATTGATTTTGTTAGAAATTAAAAAGACTCAAATTTACGAATCCAAAACAAAAACTATTTTTCGGCCAATAGAAAACTAGGAAACATTTAAAAACAAAATTCAAATAATCTTCTATTCTCAGAAACAAATTCTTTTACGGACCTTTTCGCGAGCCGACGCGAAATTCGTTTATCGTCCAATGGAAAGACCCGAATCATACCCGGGAGTGAATTCCCAAATGACCTTTTCAAGCCCGACAAACAAAATAAAAGACGGGCAAGTTCGCCTGTCACCAGAGAGAAGGAGATGAGCGTATTAACACGTGCCTTGACAAACGTCAAGCGATCGTTATTATTATCTCTACCTTTGTCCCTCACCTATTTTATACTTGATAAACGAACGGAACATAGGACTGGGCGATTACTTCAAAGACATTTCTACCTTACGATAATGCTCATATATACATACATACATATGTTCCTGTCTACGTACACATAAACTCATTCTTGCAATGACTACTATGAACATTTTGACGACCTTGCATCAACCAAAATACATTAATTTTATTTGTAGAGACCTTAATTGATTTATATGTATATAAAATTGTTGTTTCACTTTAAAATTTGATTTTCTTGTTTTATACCCCCCTTATGGTGGGCTATCTAATTAACAAGGCCAAATGAAACTACTCTGTTTTAACACTCATACATTTCACTATAACTGATAACCAACTATATATATATATATATATATATATATATATTGGCTCCTGAAATATATATATATATATATATATATATATATATATATATATATATATATATATATATATATATATATATTATCTCCTGAAAAAATTAATTTCGGTTGAGCTCTTTGGTTTGAGGTGTGAGTTTGTAAACAGTGACTATTTAAGCTAATATAGCATGACTCTTCGGCAGAATTGAGTCACTGTCAGTCACTGTGTGTTTATCTAAATCTAAAAATAAACACGCTAAAATTCACCTTCATCCCTGCCGCCAGACGACGGCTTAGTGGTAGAAGTTCCGACTGACGCCAATTCAGTCAGGTTTCGATCCTAGCTAGAGGCAACCGGACGTCTAGCCACACTGATGAGCTGTGAAACAGCGAAACAGTCTGTCTGTGGATGACAAATATGTAATGCAAGACTCTTCGGTAAAACGAATCGAGTTCTCTCAGTCAATGTGTGTTTATCTAAAAATAAATACGCTTAAATTCACCTTTATCCCAGCCGTGCGCCAACGGCTTAGGGGTAGAATCTAAATCAGCCTGGTTTCGATCCTCAGCTAGAGGCAAACGGATGTCTAACCACACTGACATTCGAACATCATCAGACATAATAGACATTCTATGTCTGTTATATTTAATAATATATATATATATATATATATATATATATATATATATATATATATATATATATATATATATATATATAAGAAATAGATAGTTCTTAGTTATTTACGGGTAAAACTGTTCAATATCAGGGAAAGAGCGTGTATAAATATAAAAGTATGATCTAAACTGAGGTCAAAGCCAAGCGGAGACAATCTGTTTCATGCTTGGACGTAATCTTTAGGGCTTAGAGCCCTCTCATATATATATATATATATATATATATATATATATATATATATATATATATATATATATATATATATATATATATGAGATGAGTGTCATCTCATATATATATATATATATATATATATATATATATGTGTGTGTGTGTGTGTGTGTGTGTGAGATGAGTTCCACCACGGAATATGTGATCGAACTGGCTATATATCGAGTCTAATTCTTTACCTCTTCGTCACCAAGGCCCGTTGGTACAGTTGGTAAGACATATGCCTGATATCGTAATTGTCCGGGTTTCAAATACACGACGAAACGGCCGTCCAGTGCATTCTGTTGAGGTTTCTTCTAGACTCAATTAATTAATTATAATTATCTCAAATCCTCCTAATAATTTCTCTCACTTATATATATATATATATATATATAAAGAAAGAACAGTAAGATATATAATCCGGTGTTCTTATTGATATTTTTTATTTTTACAAAACAGTGGCCAATGTAAATTTACAGAGCATAAATATTATAAATTAACTGATTTAAAATATGTTTATTTTCTCTACACAGTAATAACCATGTTTCAAAAACTGAAGGTAAGATCTTCAAATTTAATTATATAATTAAGTTCGCTTGAAGATGAAATAGAACTAATGCTTTATGAAATAGAACTAATGCTGTGTAACGAAAAACATATTTTAAATCAATTAATTTATAATATATATATATATATATATATATATATGTGTGTGTGTGTGTGTGTGTGTGTGTGTGTGTGTGTGTGTGTGTGTGTGTGTGTATGGGGAGAGAAAGTATAGAGTGAGAGGTGGGCAGAGACGTAGATATATAGATAGATAGATAGATAGATAGATAGATAGATAGATAGATAGGTAGATAGGTGGAATTGTATAAAATGGAATAGGCATATAGAAACAGTTTGGGATCGGTAAATTGAGATATATTGAGATAGATTAACTGATGTTGGCTATTGATAAAGTAATACAGTAATATATGTTTATTTTCGCTACACAGTAATAACCATGTTTCAAAAACTGAAGGTAAAATCTTCAAATTTAATTATATAATTAAATTCGCTTGAAGATTAAATAGAACTAATACTTTATGGTTATTACTATGTAGCGAAAAACATATTTTAAATCAATTAATTTATAACATATATATATATATATATATATATATATATGTGTGTGTGTGTGTGTGTGTGTGTGTGTGTGTGTGTGTATGGGGAGAGAAAGTATAGAGTGAGAGGTGGGAAGAGACATGGATAGATAGATAGATAGATAGATAGATAGATAGATAGATAGATAGATAGATAGGTGGAATTGTATAAAATGGAATAGACATATAGAAACAGTTTGGGATCGGTAAATTGAGATATATTGAGATAGATTAACTGATGTTGGCTATTGATAGAGTAATACAGTCGACCAAAATGAGATTGGTATGCAGATCGACGACGACTATATTTATCAAGCTCGAATGAACTCGAAAAGCTTGCATGAAATATAATTCATTAAGTCCTCGAAGCAGTACCGTTGCGTGAAATATTAAACGCAGAAGCTCTTATAAACTGTGCGTTTGCGGGGCGTCTTCTGAACCGGCTTCTGATACACTAATGGAAAATAAATTTGCAACACGATGAAGGATGATACAGGATTTTGACCTGAGTACAGCATATGAATTCTATCAGTTAGATATTCTAATAAAATTTTCAAGGACTTCGACCATCTTATGACTTAGAGATTTCCATACAAGCGAAATATCTATCATTTGGCGGTGAGGTTGAATATTGTGAAAGACTTAAACGCAAGCAGGTGTCATGACACGGAGATACACATGTATGTTCAATTAACTTTGTTTGAGAGGGGTCGGGTTGTGTGCCTCCTTGAGGTTAGATGTCATTTTCGGGAATGGCTGCCTTGTTTAGCCTGAAGACGATGCTGGTATTGTAAGGTTCAAAACAATGATCATAGAAACGTTCCAACAGGCGTGGACCAATTTTTGAACGGCCAAGTAACAGAGATTTTATTTACCTGACCTGCCTACTAAGATAGGAGATGACATAACATCTTTTATATTCAGGCGAGCCCGTGGGCCGACATATAGCATAAGGACCAAAATTATCCAGTTCTTTCGACAACTGTCACGCTCGCGTCGATATTATATCGACATTACATCTCTTAGTGCAATGAGGAAGGTGCTGCCGCAGGGTTAGAATCCCTGGGACCATGTACCTTCTCCCATCAAAGAATGAGGTGAACAGATTCCATCGATCCCGGGCAAGATCGACACATTGTAAGGGCAATCGTAACAGAGCTCACGGCGACCAAGTCACAAATGAGTGCAAATACGGAGCGGGAATTGTCAACACGGACTGTTTGAAATCGTTTACTTTTATCAGGAATAAAAGATACTGTGGCCTTTGTCCAGTTTCAACTTATTCCACAGCAATCCTGCGCACGTCTCCAGTGGTTTTGCGAGGTCTCAGTTAGCTAGATTAAATAGCACTTTCTGGCTTTAAAACAGGATTGTTAGTGCTACAAACTCTTTCTGAAAGATGGTACATACACCCTTGTGCAAATTAATTGAAACAAAACGAATATTTATTTATTTTTTTACTTTTACTGCTATTTCTTACATTTCTTTCGTATTTTTCCAATGAGACATGACCTAGTGCGCATGTTAGCAATTCGTATGTCAATACCCACAAAGTCGTTCCTTACAGATTGACAGATTCTTGATTGAACTTAAATCAGGACAATTTCCGAAACAGTCTAGTACTTTGATTTGCTCACTGGTAAGGCTTGCCCGTGTGTTCGTGCAGCGTTACAATTCCTTGGAGTAACCTCCAGTGCAGAAAATGGCCGTAGGACAACTGATCGACAGTTGAGACAATAGTGTCTAGGCGGAATAAAAATCTGATGCTATTATAGAACACGTAATAATTTTCAAGACCAAATAAATTTTATCATACACCCCGAAAATAAATTCATATTACTGTACACCACTGCAAATTACCTAATCTGAGGAAAAAATAAAAATCAATTTCAGCCTGTCACTCCAGTGGTTCTAAAACTGGCCGTATGTTCAAAGAAATGAAACTAAAGCAGTTGTTTCAATTAATTAGCACATGATGTACATAACCGATACCCTGATAGTCAGAAAATTCGCCTACGTGTGAAAATCCTCACCAAATGAACTATAAACTAGTAAAAGATATAGAGTCCGCTATCAGCCGCACTTGAGTATCAGTTGTGGCCTCGGATAGCAAAAAAGAAAAAAAAACGTGAAGAATCTGGCGGAATTAAGTGTCTTTTCATTCGATCTTAACTTAACAAATTAGCGATAGGGATTTCAGTGACAATTATCGCCTATAAGCGAATAGAAGTGGTCTAAATCGATCAAAATACTGAAATCTAATCTCTCATTCATTACATCGCCCTCGTTCGCTGATAAAAGCTTAGTATAGATTCCCCTGCAGACCGCAAATACTGAATACCACCACGGAAAGTATCCTTTATCCGGTGAGAAGACATCTAATTTGATTTCCAGCAAGAGACAGAAACAAGACAACTTTAGTATGTTGTTCCAAGAAAGTCGTAGAACTAACGTAGCTATGCGACCAACTCGATCCATTACCGAACGACGACAAGGGACTTATTATGAAGCCAATGAATTAATCGTAGAGTTCACGGTGACACCGGCCGCCCGGTTGCAAGCACCATGACATATAAAACATAATTTGAGACACATAGGTTGTTTCAAATTTATTTTCCGTTACCGGAATGATATTAGAATAATCCAGAATGTCTACTGACAGCAAACCGTTTGTATACGAACAGAAAATAATGTTAAATCATAGATTAGAAGACTATTATTTTTTTAGAGGAAGACTTCCTGAGTTTGACCTTAGGGACCAGATACAAGACATAATAAGGAAGTCAATTTCAATTGGCTGAGGTAGCACGGGAATGACAAATAGAGAAAGTTGATTCTTACACGTCAAGCAATGTAGACATGTTCAATTTCGTGTCTGGAACGGCTCCCCAGTGGAGGCGAAACTACTTCCACTGGACAGTTAGTACATGTCGGCATTAATAAAATATTTAAGTTAAAATTCTTCGTGTCTAATGTCATTCATTGTTAACTATGACAACTAGCGATCGTGCGCCAAGAGGAAACGAGTGAGAAGACCCCAAACAGAAGGCTATGCAACAATATGGTCAGTAAATATACACAAATAAGGAAAGGGCTGTAAGACAAGGATGTGTCTTATCAGCGGAGTATGATGTGAAGTGATTCTGGTAGAATTAGATGTCCTGTCAGGATTTAATATTGGCGAACACAATCTTAACAAAATAAAATATGAAGATGACACAGTGTTTATAGCAGCCACAGAAAGGAAACTGCAACAACTCTTACTAATGGTAGTGAAGGAAAGCGAGAATAAAGGACTAATGTTCAATTGCAAGAAGACAGAATGCATGGTTGTTAGCAAAAGGGAACAGCCCAACATCGAAATTACAAATAGGAGATACCAATATCAAACAATCACAACTTAAATATTTAGGAAGTGTTTTAATCGAGGTCAAGTGCGCCACGAAGACCTGAATGCGAATTGGTAAAGCAAAAATACTTTCCAAGTTATTAAGAAACATAAAAATTTCGTTAGATACAAAGAAAAGCATATTGAACGGATCTGTAACATCAGTCCTCCAATAAGAGAGTGAATACCAGAAAATCTCACAGATGAAGAGACCTGAAACAACAAAAATGTGGTTCTACAGAAGGATGCTGAGAATTCTATGGACCAAACATGGAAACAAAAAGGACACATGCTTAATTAACATCAGGAAGAGACAGGTGATATTTCTAGGGCACATAATGAGGAAAGAAGGCTTGGGAAATTTGATACTCACAGGTCAGATTGAAATGAAGAGGGACAGAGGAAAACAACGCAAAACGTAGCTAGCGAGCTTGAGTAAATGGATGGCGGTATGAGAGATAGCAGAAAGACAAAACTTATTAAGAGCTACAAAGGACAGGACGTTGTGGAGGACCATGATCACCCACGTCCGGAAGGGACACGGGAAATAGAATAAGAAGTATAAGAGCGAACCACAAGTCAGGACTTGTCAACTGAATAAAACGCGGCTATCTGACTGATATCCAAATCGATTTTTAACAATTGTCACTTCGACTAAACGATCGATATTCCCCCGAGAGGGAACACTAACACTGGTAAATGAGTCAGGTGTCTGTGCATTTATGTGTGTGTGTGTGTGTGTGTGTGTGTGTATGTGTGTGTGTGTTTGCGCATGTGTGTACTACGTCCGGTAGGGAAAGGCGGACGGGAACAGAAGATACGCCAAGGAAGGGATGGTTTCTTTTCTTGTCTATCACACGACTTTGGTAGATCAGTGTTACGTTGAACAGGTTAGATGGGTTGTAGTTATCATTGACACTCAAGGTGTATGATGCCTGTCAGAGACTAATATTTAAATCATTTCACACCAATGAAGGCAATAAAATCCCTAAGACGCATGGGGGTTACTGAGTGCGAGAGAATATAAGAAATGTAATATTAAAGCTAAGGAACAATAAAAAAAAAATCAGAAATGAAGAAGAAAGAAGATAACGATTGAGATTGCATTTAAATTTTTGAGGATCAAAGTTGAATGGAAAGCAAAATCAGGAAAAGAGTTCCTACGAATGCGAAGAGCGATAAAAGAAACTGTAAGCATAGACCTTACCGTTATTCTTCTTTGACAATAAACAAAATGTATTCTTAAGATCCCTTAGGCTACTAACGATTTTCTGAGCTTTGCTTTATGTTAACTAGACTTTATGAACATATATATATATATATATATATATATATATATATATATGTGTGTGTGTCTGTGTGCTGAAACATGATATTGATACACACACACACACACATATATATATATATATATATATATATATATATATATATATATATATATATATATATATATATATATAAAATTGCAGATATAACAAAACAAAGATATATATATATAACAAGACAGAGACAAAAAAATAGTTGTTCCTTTTGTGATTATTCGTATATCTCTATCTCTCTCTCTCTACACACACACACACGTATATATATATATATATATATATATATATATATAAAAGTGAACATATAAGTCAACACTTGGAGGCGACAGTCTGTTTCATGCTAGATGCAATCGTCAGTCAAGGAGTTGCCTGTGGATTGTATCTAGCATGAAACAGACAGTCGCCTCTAAGTGTTGACTTCTATGTTCACTTTTATATTTACACACGCTCTATCTCTGATATTGAGCACTTTATCCCATAAATATAGCACACTTTAAGACTATATTTCTTCATATATATATATATATATATATATATATATATATATATATATATACAGTAGTGAGCATAAAGATCTGAACGATGTTAAGAAAAAGTCTAAACGTGAAATAACGTTTTATTTTAAAGCTTCAAAGAACATTTTATGAAGGGAAAATAAGGATATAAAGGTAAATTATATAATTCCAAAATATAGAGCTCATTAAACTTATTTTGATAAAGTTATAAAAATAATTATATAACATTCGAAAAAAATAGATATATTCCTTGTGTTTTCTCACAGATTACAGTTAGAAGCCGATTTGCTGATAAAATATTTAAATAGGACAAACCACCGTGTGATCCGGGACGATATGACCATATAGTTTAAATGATGGTTTGTCCGGTGGTCTGCCTACCACACGTGGCACGCCAAGCAATTTCCAATGGCACGCAGCCGCGGATGACGTCATGAAGTCCAAACCAATAACTACTACAACACAAAGAAGATATTTAGCTATTTCAATTTTCACACATTAAAACTATATTCCTTCATATATATATATGTCCTCTTTCAAAACTGTTCTTGATATATAAAAAATTACATAAAATTTATATTGAACTCACACTCTTTGACACATGTCACACTGAATAAAGACGTTAGTTAGCAGTGACAGGGACACATAGAATGTGAGTTCAATACCAGGTTAAGGCAGTGGGGAACTTGGAGAGGGGAATTAACAGGAGATAACTGATAACTGACATCCGTTAAACATGGCACGTCGAACTAGAACAGTCTACCTCAAAGAGCGAAATAATGGGTTTAGTTCGACATTCCAACCACCTGAAGAAGACCGAAGCGTACAATGGACGAAACGTTGTAATAAATATGTCGACAAAGATGAGGACAATAGTCCGAATAATGAAAATAGTAAACTATTCATGTGTGTGTGTGTATGTGTGTGTGTGTGTGTGTGTGTGTGTGTGTGTGTGTGTGTGTGTCACTGTGCAGGCTTGTATGTGTAAGTTAGTGTAATAAGCCTTCCCGCGAATAATGTGTAGTAACGAATGGTCAATTAACATGGGAACCCTTAACGACACACGTGATAATATTCTTAATTACACAAAATGTCGGCCACTTTTGCAAATTACTAAATATAAAACTTACAATGACACCATTTTCTTCTTGAACAATTTGACCAAAAAACCGACAGTAAGTGTGTGTGTGTATGTGTGGGTTCATGTGTGTGCGCGTCCACGAGTGGATATGTGTGTGTGTGTGTGTGTGTGTAAAAATATTCGGATCGATAGCAATCGAAAAAAGACCCCCCCACCAAAAAAAACAAAATCATGTATACATGAAAGAGCGAAAATAGAATTCGTTGATAAGACATTTAATCAAATTAGGTGCATCGAGAAGCGGTAAACTTGGTATGAGAAGTCTACAACGGCAATCACGGAAGCGAATTTCGTCAGCCCGATTTGAAAATCAACATTCTTGTCGGAAATCGAACACAGACAAGTATCTCAACGGATATATATATATATATATATATATATATATATATATATATATATATATATATATATATATATATATATATATATATATATATATATATATATATATATATATATCACAGCAATAAAAGTGTGAAGCTTGATATTACTAGACATATTAAAAACGGGAGAAGCAAACGGTTTCGATCCCGCTCCTCAGGCTTCCAGCGGGAGATTTAACTTAAATTAAAAAACACAGAAAATGTACAATGAAAAAGAAATATGGACGAGAAAAAAATATATGAGCAAAAGGAGCTAGAGGCAAATGACAGCGAGTCCCAACAAACACTCACGTTGTTTACACAAGGAAGGCTTGCGGGACCCGATGTAAAGTGCCTCCAGCGCCTTAAGGTGAAATAAGGAGTGTGACCGGGACAATACGGTGAACCGGTCGACACTAAAATTAGCTGCACAAAATCTGCTCTTTAATAGGTGCTCACATATGGCGGACCCGTAGGTGTTTAGGACGAATCCATTCAACAGCATGGTGTGGTTCCTGATTTTGGTAGGAACGTGCTGTTTAATTCTCATGTCCAGGCGTTGTGTCGTCCTTCCTATGTAGTCAACCCCGCAACTACAACCGTATGTATAAATTATAGAATTAATTAAAACACAAGACGTTACTGGGTGTTTAGAGAATTAGAAAAAAGAAACATTACTAAGGAACGAGAAGAAATGTTGAGTAATTAGGAAGGCAGTAGATTGATATTGCATTTAAATTTTTGAAGATCAAAGTTGACTGGAAAACATGGAACCAGAAGAAGTACGAGAAATGAATATGTTAGTATAGAACCTACGGTTACATCTAGCCAATTTAATTGTAAAATGATGAGATCTTGTAAGCAATTTAGTACTGCGCTTAAATTCGTAAGGTCTAGATACCATAGTGTAGAGCTCAACCAAACAATTAATATAAAAGTATTTATAGAAAAGGCACAGGGAAGCAACTTAACCGCGGCGGGAAGTGACTGATGCCGAGACGCCAGATTAGGACCAATAATATTGCTGATTGTTTTTTAGATTTTATCAAGGATTTCTAAATAATTAACCGGAACCCCGGATCATATGTTCCAGCAATATTCTAAGTATGGACGAATCATATACTTATAGATATTGTTATGGAACCTACCTTTATGGACTACATGGACTCGTCCTACTACTATATGTACGGGGAGATAATGCCTCTCAAGAGAGCTGTCTACATTTGGCAGCCTTGCTGCGACTTGTTTCAGAAAGACGGTCGAACTCTCTGCCTCTGAGCAGAGAGGAACCCGGACGAGGCTCCACCAAAGGGCAGAGTCTCGTTCGGGGAGGTTGACCAACCCGATTCTGTTTTTACAGTTTCTACGGGCATTTTTTGGCCGAGCCTACGGGCTCGAGATTACCCACGTTAAACTCGGCCTTGTGCCACATCTATCCCTCGTGGGGGGGACAGTAAATATTGCTGTCTACAGTTGACAGCCTTACTGCGACTTGTTCCAGCAAGACGGTCGAAATCTCTGCCTCTGAGTAGGGAGGAACCCGGACGAGGCTCCACCAAAGGGCAGAGTCTCGTTCGGGGAGATTGACCAACCCGATTCTGTTTTACAGTTTCTACGGGCATTTTTTGGCCGAACTTACGGGCTCGGGATTACCCACGTTAAACTCGGCCTTGTACCACATCTTTTCCTCGTGGGGGGACATTAAATATCGAGCTGTCTACAGTTGACAAACTTGCTGCGACATGTTCCAGCAAGACAGTCGAACTCTCTGCCTTAAAATATTGTTCCAAATAGGCCATCAGTAATATTATATGGAAAGATTACTTATCTTTTAAATATTTTATCCCGACTTCGAAGTTTCTTGGTAAAATTCCGAGTTATCAGGGGTTGTGGTTTTAAATGGTATTTCCTTATTATTTTTTTTTTTTTGGAAATAACGTTTAAAACCACAATACCTGAAGACTGAAAATTTTACCAAGAAACTTCGAAGTCGTGTTAAAATTGATATTTAAAAGTTAAGTAATCTTTTCATATAATATATATATATATATATATATATATATATATATATATATATATATATATATGAAGAAATATAGTCTTAATGTGGGCTTTATTTATGGAATGAAGTGCTTAATATTAGGGACAGAGCGTATGTAAATATAAAAGTGAACATGGAACTCAACACTCAGAAACGATAGATTGTTTCATGCCACATGTTGCCTGATGACTGCGTCTAACATGAAACAGTCTGTCACCTCTGAGTATTGACTTTCACGTTCACTTTATATATATATATATATATATATATATATATATATATATATATATATATATATATATATATAGGTGTGTGTGTGTGTAATGTCTCCTTTCATTGAATATGATCGATAAGGAACGTTCTATAAGCTATTTTTTTATTAAGCTTTTCTAATGTTCTTGCAGTCGACTTTGATCTTTAAACATTTAATTGATTGATTTATTTTTTACCGTTTATCAACCTTTTGTATATTATTTAAAGCCAGAAAAAATATTAGATTGTATGATTTATTGTTGATGATGAAAATTTCCTGAAACCAGTCCTGTTAATTAGTACAGGGCTGGGGAGAGAAGAGGAGGCTTCAGAGCTTTGTCAAGTCTTTTTGTGAGGAACTGAAGATAACGAACCCGACTGGAATTAGAACTGGGTTCTCCGACATCTCATTTCGTGTTGTTATCCATTATGTCACACTCACAGCCAAGCTTATAGCACCTTTTATTCTCATACATTTACCTGTCTAGCTATCGCCAGGCTTGACGTTGCTTAACATCGAAGATCGTACATGAATAGGTGTTGTAAGCCTCAGAAAATTAAATGCAGTGTAATTCGCTGTCTTTCGTTTTATTAATTCTTGTTTTTCATTGTTATCTCTCCTTAATAGTACTTTCTTTTTCTCCCATTTCATATCCCTCAGTAACCAATTGGGTCTTAGTGGCTTTATTGCCTTGCTTGGGGTAAAAGAATTATAAACGAAGATAGAAAAAAAAACGAATCTCTGAGGGAAGACAAAATGGATGGAATGAAGAGACAGATAAATGTCATCTCAAGAAACAATAGCCTTCTACTTTGAGTTATCTCTATCATTCAGTGCTCCAATGAAATAACCTTGTGCCAAGTATATATTCTTCTATACAAGAACATGTAAAAATGCAATTTCATAATATTTAGCATAGTTCATAATACATTTTTTAAACTTTAAACGTTTTATTTTTCTTTTACTTAAAAAAAAATATAATCTTTATTTGAAAATGTCAAAGTCGAAAACGCTTACAATAACGGTTTTGATGTCAAACACCAAGTTAGAATATAGATAAGAGCTAATAAAATTTTATGAGCAAAGAACCTTATATATATATATATATATATATATATATATATATATATATATGTGTGTGTGTGTGTGTGTGGTGTGTGTGTGTGTGTGTGTGTATATATATTTTGACTCTGAAGATGAACAATGATGTTCGAAAGTACTAGTTTATCATACGGACAATATTTATTTCGATATCATTTTAAAATAAAAAGTCTCATTAGAAAATATGAGAAAATTCAAAACAAAATATGCAGGACGATGTTGTCTTTAACATTCAACACAACATGTTTAAAAGAAAAGTTGCTGCCAAATTACACACACACACACACACACACACACACACATATATATATATATATATATATATATATATATATATATATATATATATATATATATATATATATATACATATATATATATATTTATTTTAAAGACATTTTAAATAATTTGAATAATTGTCGGACTTTGTCCATTTCATTATATATATATCTCTATATATATATATATATATATATATATATATATATATATATATATATATATGTATATATATATATGTATATATATGTATATATATGTGTGTATATATATATATATATATATATATATATATATATATATATATATATATATATAATCATTTATTTAAATATAATCATTTATTTAAATATTATAACATAAATATGTTATAAAATCACTACAAAAATACCCATTTCGTTTCGACACATCCAGTGTCTTATCAAGTGATAATATTTAAATAAATGATTATATCTGCTCTACTCTGTATTGAGCACTCTTTAAAGAATAATAATTGTTGGTTATTGGAATTTACTCCGTATATACCAATCCCACACTTGGGTATATATATATATATATATATATATATATATATATATATATATATATATATATATATATATATATATAATTCTTATGTAAGTTTGAGATAAGTATCTCGACTGACATTGCAAAGTTATAGTATTTCTGGACGAAATCTTTATCGGATTCAATCTGATTTGCTTCATCTACAGCAAGGAAAGTTGATTCTCTGTGTCGTGCCAGAAAGTTTTTCTCGCCTGAGTCCATCCTTCAAATCTATAAATGTACCATTCGTCCTTGCATGGAATACTGTTGCCATATATAGTCTGGCGCCACGCTCTTCATCTCGACGTTCTTGACAAAATCCAAAGACGGATATGCAATGTAATAGGTCCTGATCAGGCATCTCGTCTACATTCACTTTCGTGCTGTGGCTTTCCTCTGTCTTTTCTACAAATAATTTCATGAGAACTGCTCTGACGCGTTATTTCCACTGGTACCCCAACTGCATGAATTTTAATGTGCTGCTAGGTTGGCGTCTTGGTCCCACCTTTTCACTGTCGAAATAGTTAAATGTAACCGTCCCTTCTTCTCAACAGCTTCTTCTCTCGCCCTTCCCATCGGTGGAACTCCCTTCCTCTTACTTGATTCTCTGATGACTATAATCTTCAAATATTCAAATGTAATGTCAATCTACATCTTCCGATGCTTTGATCCTGATTCTCGTGCTTCTTTATGTCCTTTCCGCAAACAATTCTCTTTACATTTGCTCTCACTTTCTGTAACTCCTTCCGTGCTAGTGGCACTCCAGCCTTGCTTGGAGTGAAATGCTTAAAAAACAATCTCGAAATGAAAGTTGTTTTGAACAGCCACTCTTCTAGGTCTTTTAAAATTAATGCGGGCGTCCTGGGTATGACGATAAACTACATCGGCGGCCTGGGTAAGACGATAAACCACATCCGCGTCTTGGGTAAGACGATAAACCACATCCGCGTCTTGGGTAAGACGATAAACTACATCCGCGTCTTGGGTAAGACGATAAACTACGTCCAACAGCAAGGCCTCTGATCAGGGGGTTTTGATGAACGTGGAACTACCTCTTAATTGCTGTTGTTCCCTGTCCACCTGACTTGGGGTGGTAGCCCCTGTTAGGGTCCCAGATATTGGGCAAATAGTTAACCCCAAAACTGAGGTAAAAAAACATTATAATATATTACTTGCAATACGTTTTTGAAAATAAAAATCTATTACCAGCAATACGTTTTTGTATAAAAAAAAAAAACTATTGCCATCAATACGTTTTTAAAAAATAATATAACCAGCTATACGTTTAAGAAAAAATAATATTACCAGCTATACACATTTTTGGAAAAAAATATTATCAGAAATATATATTTGACAAAACAAATATATTACCAGGAAAAAAATGTTGTCGACATTAACCCTAGAACACTAACCATAGGTATAATATACCCAGCGCAAATTTTCCTATTTTCAATTACAATTTTCAGTACCTGATTTTCTTACCTAAATAATGTTTTTCAGTTCCTATTAATGTTAACTCAAAGTACAAAGTTTGAAGTACTTGTATGTAAAATATTTCAAATAAAAATTTATATTTAATATTTTTTTTGATATTTTCAAAATCGGGTATAATATAACCCATGGTTAGTAGTGGGGTAACTTTAATTGATGGTTAGTGTTCTAGGGTTAAATGACCCATTGAGGTTGATATACCGTAAAACAAACCAAACCAAACCATTAATGCGGATCTCCCTCCATCCTTGTACCAAGATTGTTAGTAATTAATATCAAGGACCATCACGATGTCATCATTTCTCAACTCAGTTTCTATTCTGATGACTAATCCTTTTACTTCTGCCTTCATGTTAAGTGTAATCGATAAGGTCGAATTAGGTGCCGATCAAAAATTAACCTACAATCTATTGTTAACTGGCGCAAGAAATGACTTGTTAACTTTAACGCCTCCAAAATGAAACTGCTCTATTTCAATCGTCTGAGAGAATACTTTTTTTAACTTCCCTCGGCATGGCTGATGCTACCCTCCATTTCTTGGTATCACGTTTTCCGCTGACATAAACTGAAAATGTTATATTGAATCAAATGCTACGTTTGCTGCTTGGAAAGTTAGTTCACTGTAAAGTGATAGTCATTTTTCTCGACAGACAAGAAAGTAAGCAAGTCACTGTTCATACTTAGAAAAAAAAACATCTTATTGTGTTATGTCAAAGATGACTATTTCCTACTGTTTTTTCGGCAGGTTACGAGGTGCCGAGCCGAAAAAAGATCTTTCCTAGATGCGTATTTTGTACAATACTTTTCTGCTTCCCTTTAAGTTCATGTGTCTAAGACCTTAAAATAAATACATTTCTAGAGAACGTATTCTTGGTCGGCCAGAGAACGTTTCAGCACCACTCCTATATATATATATCAATATGTATGAAGCACGTGAGCAAGGATAATGTACTTTTATTGCTATGGAACTGTTTTATTTTATTATTAAAACTTCTAATATTTGTAATCGTTTTCCTTTTCTTCTTCTCTTTATATTGTATGAATAATTCACAAAAAAGTTATTTGATAATGGTTTTGGGAAGCCAAATGCAATCAGAAAACTTTCGAAATTTATGTCCATTCCCCGCCATGAAATCAGAATAATTCCCCGAAAGGAAGAAAAAACACAAAGTTTAATTGGCCTTTAACCATACGAGCATAAATATGTAATCGCTACCTAAATTACATCCAATGTGTATATATATATATATATATATATATATGCGTGTGTGTATTATTGAATTATCGACATACTGTGTGAAAGCTTATACTTGTTCGAGCAGTTATATTTTTAGCAGCCGCCCAATGTCAATTGGTGTTAATATTTTAATACGAATCTATGGACTTACGTCTTAAGTACCTGTCTGTCGATGGCTACCAATAGAGATTCATGAAATTTTCATCAAATAACTTAATCTGAAACGCTATATACTTACATGGCTCGTTACAAACAAGAAAACCTATCTATCTATCTATCTATCTATCTATCTATCTATCTATCTATCTATCTATCTATCTATTTCAGTAGCCCATATCTATCTATCTATTTATTTATTTCAGTATGCTCATATCTATCTATCTATCTATCTATCTATCTATCTATCTATCTATCTATTTCAGTATGCTCATATCTATCTATCTATCTATCTATCTATCTATCTATCTATCTATCTATCTATTTCAGTATGCTCATATCTATCTATCTATATATCTATATATTTATCTATCTATCTCAGTATGCTCATATCTATCTATCTATCTATCTATTGATGCTGCCTCAACGTTACATAATGTTAACGAAATATTAGAAGTGTCATTGATGCGTACTCAACGTTTGTATAATCAGCCAAATTGAATATATTTACAGCCTTAGAAAGACATATGCTATGAAAGGAAATGTAGTTAGAGCTTTTTTAAAAACAGGTTGATTGATGTGTTTTTACGGTTTATCAACCCTTTGTACGTTATTTAAAGCCGAAACATATTTTATATTGTAAGAATAATTAATTCTTGAGAGAGAATGGAGCTTTAGCAATTTTTTGAGAATAACAATGACATTTCCAGATTCAAATACTACCATTTAGCACATATGTTGGCGGGGAAATGCATCTCCTACTGCGAAAAACATTATGATCACAAAATAATTGATCTCAATGAAATATACATATAGGATTTGAGCGATCATGGCTTTCCATAGTGTTTTTAGTGTCTGCGAAATTCTTAACACAAAGGCTTCAGATTTCAGTCACCCTGTTATTTAACCCATAGCTGTGGAGAAGACATGCCTTTCTCAAAGGTATTTCTGTGGACTCAACAGACATAACAGGAAGTTGATAGAGGAAAGGATGAAGAGAAGGATAGGGGATAGATCAAGGCATCTGGAGACGTCCATTGACATTACATTTGAATAGTTGGAGATTATAGCTATCAGGGAAACAGGAAAAGGGGAGGCAGTTCCTCAGGCGATAAGTGCGAGATTATTTCTATCGCAAATACAAATAAAATTATGAATTTTTTTAAGATCACACGAACTTCATGGACACCCTGTATATACATGAAGAAATATAGTTTTAATGTGTGCTATATTTATGGGATAAAGTGCTCAATATCAGAGATAGAGCGTATGTAATTACAAATATGAAAGTGAACACTCAGAGGCGACAGGCTGTTTTATGCTAGATGCTATCATCAGGCCACTTCTATTGCATCTAGCATGAATCAGCCTGTCGCCTCTGAGCGTTGACTTCACTTATATATATATATATATATATATATATATATATATATATATATATATATATATATATATATATAGCATAATGAGAAGCCACGTATACTTTCTTGATATGTATATAATATGGAGAAAACAACTGAAAAGTTGCAAATTAAAAAAAATTGAATGTTTTTTTTGTGAAAGTATTTATTTATATTTTTATATATATATATATATATTTGATATTTCAGATCTGCCCCAATCTTTCGTCAGAAATAAAAACGAAAGATCGGGTCAGATTTGAAATATCAAATATATATATATACAAAAAATATAAATAAATATTTTCACAAAAAAAACATTCAATTTTTTTTTAATTTGCAACTTTTCAGTTGTTTTCTCCATACTATATATATCTATCTATCTATCTATCTATCTATATATATATATATATATATATATATATATATATATATATATATATATATATATATATATATATATACTTAAAACTAGGTACATTAAAATTTATAATATTTCAATGTTCACTTCAATGTTCACTTATATATATATATGTATATATATATATATATATATATATGTGTGTGTGTGTGTATTGTTCCTTTTAGTTGAGCACTGTTATAGGTATAATAAATGTTTCCTAAATGTCTCGGAATATAGAACCAATTTACTTGGACTATTCCCCTCCCAAAATAGCATGCTTCCTGACAAAATATCTGACACTTTTACAGAAGATTGAAAGCGTCATAAAACGAATGAAGTGGAAAGACTTCTTCTTTACACACAAGACCAAAAATAACAAGTTAAAAGATTCCTAGCTTTATGGATTTAAGTTCTCCAAAAAATATCACCATGCAACGAACAACTATTGGACTTCGCGAAAGATCTATTCTCAGTAACAACCGAAATTAAATTCGCTAAAAATACCAACGGTCCGCAGCAAGAAAGCAAAAGATCGTTTAAGTGATCAAAAAATCAGGTTAAATAATTATCAAAGCAGGCAAGGCAGGTAGCCATTACGAAATCGATGTGTATATCTATCACAAAGCTATTAACAAAGAAGTTAATAAGTTTTTATAAAAAGGCACCTAACAACTGGGACGATAACTTCAATAGTGAAGCCAGGAAAATAGCCACTGAATTAAAAATTGATGATAGGATTTACAAATTCCACAAGCAACAAGTAGTTGTCAAAGTTAAAGACCACAAAGCAAATTTCCAAAACTGACCACAATACCGATTACACAACCCAACTAAAAATAATATCGGGAAAATCAGCAAAAAAAACATCCTTGAAGGAGCATGCAAATATATGAAAGATGCTTCAGGAATTAAAAAAAGAAAATAAAGTATTTATTTATTTTATTTTTTCACACGTGTCTTGAGCATTTTTTAATACTAGTGTTTCCTGGTCTGTTTCAGACCTCTCATATATATATATATATATATATATATATATATATATATATATATATATATATATATATATATATATATATATATATATATATATAGTTTACGAAAAATAGGTAATCCGTATGGGTAGACCCAAGGAAGATAAAATCCAGAGAGCTCAATGTAATTCAGGGCTAATAATTAAAAAAAATCAAAATTCAAAGCAGACCACTTTAAGGCTCCATGTAATAAATTATTTCACCAAAGCCCTTTTAATTTTAATTTTAATTTTTTCCGTGGTCCTTTAAAAGGGCTGTGGTGAAATAATTTATTACATGGAGCCTTAAAGTTGTCCTTTATATATATATATATATATATATATATATATATATATATATATATATATATATATATATATATATATATATGAATAAAGAGAAAAGGAAAACTTATCTTTTTCGACCAGTTTGATCCTCTCTTGGACTTTATATATATATATATATATATATATATATATATATATATATATATATATATATATATATATATATATATATATATATATATATATATATATATATATATATACACGAGATCTGATAAAAAAAACGTATCGGCTCTGTGGCTATGGTATGGAGAGTAAAGCCGCTTAGAACAGATTGATCTTGAGCTCCGTCGCGGATACACAAAGTTATAGGGTGTGTAGACTGTGGTCGAATCAACACTGCACAGGGTGTTTTTTTTACATCGTAAGATGTTTTTTGTTTTTGTTTAACGATAATAATTATTTCAGTGATACAAGTCTTACTAATTAACCCGCAGCAAGTGTTTGTAGAGATAGATTCATACCTTACCCAAGGGTATTTGCGCGCAAGTGAATATAACGAACCCAACTGGAATTGGAACTCGGCCTCCCCGATTAACGGTTCTATTCCATTATCTATTACATCACCCGCTTACTGCACCTGCT
This sequence comes from Acanthosepion esculentum, assembly GCA_964036315.1. Lineage (NCBI taxonomy): Eukaryota > Metazoa > Mollusca > Cephalopoda > Sepiida > Sepiidae > Acanthosepion > Acanthosepion esculentum. Next base: position 24,675,193 of record OZ038511.1, on the reverse strand, counting down.
ATTCCCAAGCGGTCACCCATCTAGGTACTGACCAGGCTCGACATTGCTTAATTTCGATGATCATATAAGATTAATAAAAAAACCTGGTAAATAAGGAGTGAGTATCTCTCACGCAGCTCGGGCAACAATCTCCATTTTTTGGTCTAATTTGCCTCTTGTAAAATTGGAGAATGAGCTGAGTCTCGTAATTCTTCCTGGAGTAATATACAGGGTGTCCATATAGCGTTGGTCGTTTTAGCGATTTTAATTCCTATCTATTACCGAGAATAGGTCTTTCGCGAAGTTCAGTACTTGTTTATCGCAGGCTGGTATTTTTTGGAGGACTTAAATCCATAAGGCTCGGAATCTTTTAAGTTATTTTACTTGGGCTTGTGTGTAAAGAAGAAGTCTTTCCATCTCATTCTTTTTATGACGCTTTCAATCTTCTGTAAAAGTGTCAGATATTTTGTCAGGAACCATGATATTTTAGGAGCGGAATAGTCCAAGTTAATTGGTTCTATATTCCGATACATTTAGGATACAAACTAAAAAATACTTTTATTATACCTATAACAGTGCTCAACTAAAAGGAACAATATATATATATACATACATATATATATATATATATATATATATATATATATATATATATATATATATATATATATATATATATATATATATATATATATATATGTAAGTGAACATTGAAATATTATAAATTTTAAGTATAGCTAAAATAATTAATGTGATTTCAGGCATTACTGTAAATCAGTTGGCAAATGTTTTCCGTAAACTGCAAAATCGTATTACCCTTTGTATTGCTAATGATGGAGGACATGTGGAAACTTAAATAAAATTTCAATAAAACCTTAAAAAAATATAGATTTACTTCTTTCTAATCCTTTTTACAAATTATTTCTATTGCAAATACAAATAAAGTTATAATTTTTTAAAAAATGCACATGAACTCTATGGACACCATACATATATATATATATATATATATATATATATATATATATATATATATATATATAGGGTGTTCATAAAGTTTGTGTGCACTTTAAAAAAATTATAACTTTATTTGTATTTGCGATAGAAATAATCTGTAAAAAATATTATAATGTTTAATGTACCTAGCTTTAAGTATAGCTAAGATAATTAATGTGATTTCAGGCATTATTGTAAATCAGTTGGCAAATGTTTTCCGTGAACTGCAAAATCGTATTACCCTTTGTATTGCTAATGATGGAGGACATGTGGAAACTTAAATAAAATTTCAATAAAATCCTTTTTACAAATTATTTTTATCGCAAATACAAATAAAGTTATCATTTTTTTAAAGTGCACACGAACTTTATGGACACCCTGTATTTAGCCCGGGATTTCTTTTCAGCATCTTCCGGCTCCCTTTCGTGGATCGGGGAAATTCAAATAATTTTAAGCCCAAGCCCCAGGTGTGTGTGTGTGTGTTGGGATGGGGGGGTCAGGTTACCCCAGGCAGAACCTCTCCTTCGGTTAGAGGATGAGTTTACTGCCCGGCGAGTAAGGCATTCACCAAAAGGGGAAGTGCAGAGGAGGTCTTGTGCAATTTTCCCACCGTAGGGCCGTTAAACACTCTCTAAATTTCGACCTTGTGTCACATTCGGTAGCGACTTAGGTGAGCTGAATAATACAATATTTCGCGATGGATCATTTGTATGTGTTCCACTTGAGTGTCCTTGAGACTCAAGGTATTTATTAACAATAATGTTCTCTGTGTACAAAAGCCGAGAGCCACTCGTGGTAGGGGGAAAGCATGGGACCTGAGGAGCTGAGCGGTGATAATGAAACCATACCTTATTTGTCTCTAGTCGGAAATATTGACAAGATTAACCGACATCTTCAGAGACTTATAACTGCTAATCCGTCAATATTTGATCGGTTTAATTTGATAATTAAGCGGTATTATCTTTGACTTACCTTCCTCAGACTGCAGAAGGTGTAAACCTAATGTGCAATAACTTGCTTAACTCGGCGTCGTATATTAATTGTCTATAAATATATCTGTCTCTTGTCCTAAAAATTACGGTCATTATACATTGCTATATATTTATATATATATATATATATATATATATATATATATATATATATATATATATATATATGTATATATATATATATATTACAATAAATCATTCATACAAAATGTAGATTAGTAAAGTTAATGATATAAAATGGCGAAATCCTTTTGCAAACAAAATTTTAAAGGTGCATTAACCTATATATTTCGATTCGCATTTAAATTTTTCGTCTTGTATGCTACCTAAATTTTACCAAAAACAAAATAATTTTCATGCCTGAAGATGACTGCAAGTACAGTTGAAAGTACTTGCATATTAAAGAAAGACCTTACACAGTATATAATTTAAAAAAAAAACAAGGATTATAACATTTATTTGTAGGTTAATGGACCTTTAAAATTTTGTTTGCGAAGGGATTTCGCCATTTTATATCATTAACTTATCTACTTTTTGTATGAATAATTCATTGTAATATAAATTGAACTGCACCACATATTTGATATTTGTTCATATCTAGCTATCTATCTAAGTCTGTACATTACATATCTATCTATCTATTTGTTTATTTTTTCATTTATCAAACAGTATATTTATTTATTTGCATCTACCGGCCTGAATATTCGAGAAATCCTGTTAGAAAATTATGCGTCCCTAGACAGGATTCGAACCTGCGTCACCTGATCAAGCATATTTCTCACACAAGATTTCTCGAATATCCAGGCCAGTAGATACAAATACGTAAACACACTGTTTAATGAATAAATAAAAACAGACCCTCTAAACACATACTAGTATCCATCTAAAAATAACGTTGAAAGAAAGAAATTAAAAAATCTGTTTGATTTAATCGATTTCCTAATATATATATATATATATATATATATATATATATATATATATATATACAGAGAAGGAGAGAGAGAGAGAGAGAGAGAGAAAGAAGGAAAGAGATGAGGAGGGTTTTTTGCAATAGCTCGATAGCCATATCTGCTCTGTTTCCTACACGAAACGTAAACAAAGCAATTCGTAAAAAATTAATGAATTTTTTATTTTTAGTTCAACATATTTTATTATTACAAACGTGCTTTTTAGTGGATACCCGTATTTTGAGAAGAGGGTCCTAATTTTTAAAGCGTTTATTTTTTTCTACCGGTCTACGCATTCGACAACATATCGGCACGTGGATATGTGTATCAAGCCGAAAAGAACCTTGCTGCGTGCACACACACAGAGACACAAACACACCCACACACGCATATATATATATATATATATATATATATATATATATATATATATATATATATATATATATATATATATATATAAATAGAAATATATATGAAAGTGGACATTGAAGTCAACTCCCGCCCAGCGGCGACAGTCTGTGTCATGCTAAACGCTATCGTAAGGTCCTGTGACGATTGCGTTTAGTGTGAAAACAGACGGTCGCCGCTGGGTGTTGACTACAATATCCACTTTCATATTAACATACGTTCTATTCCTAATATTGTGCAACCATAAATATAGCATACATTAAAACTATATTTTATCATATATATATATATATATTAATTTTAATTTGGGTACTTTTATTATTTATCCATTATTTGCTTTAAACATTGTTACTTAACCTCTTTAATAATACTTTATATATATATATATATTAAAATAATTGTCAAACTTTGTCCATTTCAGAAATCATGGGAAGTTTGTATTTTAAAAACAATAATTTAACCTCGATAGCCAGACGCTTCCTCTGTAGGTAAATGGTATAGCATGTCAGACTATATCATGGTTCTATGTAGTATGCAGGTTCAATTCCTTTTGGAGGACACATATTTCCTTCGAAATTTCTCGGTCATTTGAGCCAGTAAATGTTGTTAATACTGTTTATTATCAACATAGCATTTACTTGAATATTTTCATTTATAAACATAACATATAAACAAATATATATATTTATATAGATATATATATATATATGTGTATTTAGGCAGCAATCCTTCTTTCAAGGACATTTCATTGAAAACGACTGACAAGGTGCTTTTATTTAGTTTTTTATATAATTTCTCGTGTGATCTAATAAAGTTTTTCTTTTCAGAGGATAAATTATATAAAAATTGTCCGAATGTTCTTTTCCGAGCGCTTTCGGCTATACATTTAGCCATTATCAAGGATTATATTTCAACTGTTAGAATTAGAAATAGTTTGTTATGCGTATGTTTTATAAAGTGATTCATTTTTTTGTTTCAAAACACGGTCAAGATATTTATTAGATCGCACGAGAAATTATCTAAAAAACTAAATAAAAGCACCTTGTCAGTCGTTTTTAATGAAATATATATATATATATATATATATATATATATATATATATATGCATTTTTCTTAGTGCTGTAAATAAATTTCATTATTGAGTGTAATGTTTACAAAATACTAAATAGAGACAAATTTGTGAACATTTAATTTTACTTGCATATATATATATATATATATATATATATAGATAGATAGATAGATAGGGAGAGAGAGAAAGAGGGCTGGGTAGACGAAAATATACACATGGGTCTTTCAACTATTTTAAATATATTGTTTTTTCCTAATTGAATCTGTTCATCGATATATCACAGCAAGCATATATTTATCTAATTCCGTTCATTTCAATCTGTCCATCAGATTCTGTTCATTATCTATCTATCTATCTATCTATCTATCTATCTATCTATCTATCTATCTATCTATCTATCTATCTATCACGTTCTGTTCATATATATATATATATATATATATATATATATATATATATATATATATATATATGTCTCATTCTCTTCATATCTATCCCATTTTGTTTATATCTATCTATCTCATTCTATTTCTATCTATCTATCTCATTCTGCTCATATCTCTCTCTCTCTCTTATATATATATATATATATATATATATATATATATATATATATATATATATATATATATATATGTCTCATTCACTTCATATCTATCTATCTATCTCATTCTGTTTCTATCTATCTATCTATCTATCTATCTCATTCTGTTCATATCTCTCTCTCTCTCTCTCTCTCTCTCTCTCTATATATATATATATATATATATATATATATATATGTATATGTCTCATTCACTTCATATCTATCTATCTATCTATCTCATTCTATTTCTATCTATCTATCTATCTATCTATCTATCTACCTATCTATCTCATTCTGCTCATATCTCTCTCTCTCTCTCTCTCTCTCTCTCTCTCTCTCTATATATATATATATATATATATATATATATATATATATATATATATGTCTCATTCACTTCATATCTCTCTATCTCTCTATCTATCTATCTATCTATCTATCTCATTCTGTTTCTATCTATCTATCTATCTCATTCTGTTTCTATCTATCTATCTATCTATCTCATTCTGTTTCTATCTATCTATCTCATTCTATTTCTATCTATCTATCTATCTATCTATCTCATTCTGTTTCTATCTATCTATCTATCTATCTCATTCTGTTTCTATCTATCTATCTATCTCATTCTGTCTCTATCTATCTATCTATCTATCTATCTATCTCATTCTGTTTCTATCTATCTATCTATCTATCTATCTATCTATCTATCTCATTCTGTTTCTATCTATCTATCTATCTAAGTCAATGTAATATTGATATATCTGGATCCTTTATATGTATATCTTTATGTGTGTGTGTGTGTAAAGTGCGTGTGCGTATGCGCGTAGGTTTTCGATCCACTAATCAAGCCACCAATCATTTTACATTGTTTGCAAATAAATATTCTCCTATGCCCTTCTTCAACACCCTCCCCACTTCACCACTTGCATCTCTATTTCATCTCTACAGTTTTGTACATAAACAACATTAATTCCACTGATTATGCACAGTTCGCCTCGTCTCTTTTAGCAATGTCGCTTCTATTGTTCATCCTGATTATGTCACTGCAATTTTTCATATAGATAAACCCGAATTCCATTCTGTGGACGCGCGGGCAACACCTTCTCGCCCTACCCATAACTGCACCCCTAGACGCGAAACGACCGCAAAACAATAACACGTGATACTACAATCCCAGCACGAAACGATTTAGAGAGTAACGAGTTCTGACAGCAGACATATATATATAAACGACTCTTAAACTTAACGGCTTTTTTAGCCACAAAAGAACGTACAGGTCATTTTAACAGCGTAAGGATGAGAAAAAATATAAAAATAAATGAAAGAAAGAAAAAAAAAAGTGTGGCGAAGTTGAAATCTAGTGTAATGTTTGAAAACAACTCACTTTGTTCTGATGAAGCTACTATGCATATCACCGGGCTTGAAGGTAGATATTGGCCAGATGACTGTCCGTTGAAACACCTGATCTAATCGAGTAAAGTTTCCGCAGGACAACCAGACTGGATTCACCCAGGTATACGCGTCCATATACCCCGACACACACACGTATACCCGCTTATATGAGACTATTATAACTGGTTTTGCTTGTACGATTTGTTTAGCAAAAAGATGGTTACAATACTTGGCCGTGTTTTTTTTTGTTTTCGTTTTTAAGTTAGTCTTTCTTTTGTTGTACGTTTTTGTCTTCCCCTCTCTCTTTACCTTATTCAATATTTTTTGTTTTTATTTTTCCTTTGATCTTTCTTCTTTCTTTCTTTTTCTAAATTGTTCTTTTTTACTTTTATCGTTGTTTGTTAAACACACTTTTTCCGTCTTTCTATCATTCTCGTTTCTTTGTTTTCGTTTATGCGAGCTTTTTTGTTTGTTTGTGAGTTAGTCTATTCTTTGTTTCTTTGTTTCTTTTGTTTTATTTCAGTTTTAGTTTATTTATTTCGACTTCTTGTACATTTTTCAAAATTTTCCCTTTGGTTCTTTCTTTCTTTCTTTCTTCATTTTTTTATTTTTTACTTATGTCTATTACTTTTCTTTCTTTCATTTTCTTTCTTTCTTTCTTTCTTTCTTTCTTTCTTTCTTTCTTTCTTGCTTTCTTTCTTTCTTTCTTTCTTTCATCTTGCTTTCTTACTTTCTTTCTTTCTTTCTTGCTTTCTTTCTTTCTTTCTTGCTTTCTTTTTTCTTTCTTTCTTTCTTGCTTTCTTTCTTTCTTTCTTGCTTTCTTTCTTTCTTTCTTACTATTTTACCTTTGTACTTTTATCTAGTATCTTCCTCTCTTCGTTCATTTTTACTTTTCTCCCATAACTTTCTTTCTTTCTTTCTTTCTTTCTTACTTTCTTTCTTTCTTTCTTTCTTTCTTTCTTTCTTCCTTTCTTTCTTTCTTTCTTTCTTTATTCATTTTTTATTTTTACTTATCTCTATTACTTTTCTTTCATTTTCTATCTATCTATCTATCTATCTATCTATCTATCTATCTATCTATCTATCTATCTATCTATCTATCTATCTATCTATCTGTCTGTCTGCCTGTCTGTCCTTCTCTGCCGATATATAAATTTTTTATCCATTAGTATATCTATCTTTGCATCATCTTCTCTTCCTTCTCCAGTATGTTCTTTCTTTCTTCCTTTAATTTTCTTTCTTTCTTTCTTTCTTTCTTTCTTTCTTTCTTTCTTTCTTTCTTTCTTTCTTTACATTGTTTCTCTTTCTTTCGTTACATTCCCTTTCTTTCTTTCTTTCTTTCTCCAACTATTTCATTTACTTTGCATCATCGATTTTATTTCTTCTATTTTCCGTCGTTCAAACGTCCGTTCAGGAATTTTATCGAATATTTGCATTCTTGGGAAGATCGAAAGTCGTAATCTGGTAAATATTTTCAGATTTCGAAATTCAGGAAATTTCATAGAAACAAATCCTGTTGCTTTACATCGACGCAGAATTAACTGGCTTTCCTGTAAACGACATTGCAAAAATGTCGTCATTATTCAGATAGAAATTGTATAATAAACAGTAATAATGTAAGAGAAAGCACGCGCGCACACATACATATATATATAATGATAAAAACATAGTTATAAAGTCTATATTTTATGAGTTAAAGTGCTCAAATATCAGGGATAGAGCGTATGTATATATAAAAGTCGACACAGGTTATCACCCAGCGGCGACAGTTTCATTCATCGTTAAATGCAGTCTTCAGGCCGTGTGCCCTGCTTTGTTTATATATATATATATATATATATATATATATATATATATATATATATATATATATATATATATATATATATATATATATACCCAAGTCTAGGATTGGTGTATACGGAATAAATTCCAATAACCAACAATTACTATTCTTAAAAGAGTGCTCAATCATCACTTGATAAGACACCGGAGGTGTTGAAACAAAATGGCTATTTTGTAGTGATTTTATAACATATTTATGTTATAATTTTTAAATAAACAATTATATATATATATATATATATATATATATATATATATATATATATATAAGACAATTTTTATGTTTATACGTTCCTTTTATATTTATGTACATGCTCTGCTTATAATAAACAGTATCAACAACATTTACCGGCCTAAATAATGTCTTAAAAATAATTGTCGGACTTTCTCCATTTCATAATATATATATATATATATATATATATATATATATATATATATATATATATATATATATATATATATATATATATAAGTGGACACGGATATTATTAACACACGTCGGCAACAGTGTTTTTAATGCTTAAACACAATCTTCAGGCCATGTTTGCTGTGTTTTGTTTCATCTGTTTATATGTGCTGCTCAGTAGTGCATTATGGGTAGAAGAACTATTGTATTATCCTAATGGTTATTTTGTAGGTGGCCATGGTATTGTTCAAAATTATTTTAGAGGCTACTGAGTAGAAATAATTTTGGATCCGAAAGCGATTTTTTGCTGTTAACTTATAGTGCTGTTTTGTTAATATTTTTTGCTCATTGTTTAATATTTTTTTATTGTTTTTTTTTGTTAATTGTTATCATTTCTTTTAGTTCAGTATCTGTCTATATTTCTGAGATGAGGTATTATGTACATTATTCGTAAACTTAAGGAATCAGCACATATACTAGGCCACAAAAATCTCCTGAGCCGACCAAGAATAGAAATGAATGCAATATGGGTACCAGTGATAAGGAGTACCAGAGAAAAACGATAATAACAAAAAAAATTGCAATATTAGCTCTGGTAAAAAACATATAAAGATAACAGCAAAGAGTGCAATATGAACACTGGTAAAAAATGGTCGCTGAAGACATTAGGTTTATAATACCCAGAAATTCATACACAGATGTCCTCAAGGACATCTGTGGATAAAGGCGTTAGTTAGATCCAGTGACAGGACCCAAAAAGTGTGAGTTAAGCCAGAAGAACTTGAGGGAAATTAACAGGAGATAACTGACATCCATTAATCAATTTCAATTTTCACACATTAAAACTATATTCCTTCATATATATATATATATATATATATATATATATATATATATATATATGTGTGTGTGTGTGTGTGTGTGTGTGTGTGTGTGTGTGTGTGTGTCCTCTTTCAAAACTGTCCTTGATATATAAAAAATTACATAAAATTTATATTGAACTCACACACTTTGACACAATGCCGTTCCCATCCCTTCACCGTTGAAACTGTTAGATAGCTTCATGTCTCGCACATCTCGCCTGTGGAACTCCCTTCCTTATTCCTGTTTCCCTGACAAATACAATCTCCAACTCTTTAAGTGTAACATCAATCGACATATCCAGTTGCCTTGATCTATCCACTTCCCTTCTCCACATCCTTTCACCTTTCATTCCTATCTGCTCTCGCTCCAAATCTTCTGTAACCCCCTTGCCTTGATCGATCCACTACCTTTCTCCACATCCTCTCCTTTACCACTCCTATCTGCTCTTCCTCCAAACCTTCTGTAACGCCTTGCGTGCTAGTGGCCTCCAGCCTTGCTTGGGGTGATAAGCTTAAAAAAAAACAAAAAAAAAACATGTCACACTGAATAAAGACGTTAGTTAGCAGTGACAGGGACACAAAGAATACCCGGTTAAGGCAGTGGAGAACTTGGAGAGGGGAATTAACAGGAGATAACTGATAACTGACATCCATTAGACATGGGACTTGGAACTAGAACAGTCTACCCCAGTGAGTGAAATAAAGGTTTCAGTTCGACATTCCAACTAGTTGAAGAAGACCAGAGCGTTGTAATAAATATGGCGACAAAGATGACAACAATAGTCCGAATAATGTAAATAATTACGTTTTGTTGTGGTTATGTGGACATTAGTAGTTTCTTATTATTTACTTAATTTGCTTGCTTATTTATAGATTAAAATTTTTTTTTAGTATTTTATTTTATTTTATTTCTTACTTTATTTTTTTGTATTATTTCTTCTCCTTGGTTGGGTTATTTTATTTGTTTGGTTGTCTTTATCTAAATTATTCTCTTTTGTCTGCGTTGCTTAAAGTGGATATATTTATATTCGTCACGGTTGTATTTTACAAGGTATTCCAATTTTGTGTTCGATTTTGTAACATAACCGTTATTTCCCACCCACTAACCGTTAGAATAATACAACAGATCTTCTACCCATAATGCACTATTAACCAGCATATGTACATAGTTGAACCAAAACACAACAAACATGGCCTGAAGATTGTGTTTAAGTATTAAAGACATTGTTGCCGCCGTGTGTTAATATCCGTGCCCACTTATATATGCTTCACCACTATAATCAAATGAAATGTTGTGGGTAGCCTGTTTTTACAAAGAACGGGGCTGCTAGACCAACATACGTCGACAACGATATATATATATATATATATATATATATATATATATATATATATATATATATATATATATATATAAAGACATTTTTATGTTTAACATTCTTTTTATAGATACAAGTATTTAAGTAAATGCTCTGTTTTATAATAAACAGTATTAAATAACATGTACCGGCCTGAATGTCCGAGAAATTTTCATAGAAAATATTCGTCCTCCGACAGGATTCGAGACTGTATCCTATACGGAACCGTCACATAGCCTGACGTACCTTTTAACCGATTCGGCCACTGAGGATCGTTCGGTCGGCAAAGTCTAATTTACTGCTTATAAACTTCAATCTTCCATGATTCTCTCACGTACATTCATAACTGCTCATGGCGTATCAAATGTAAACAAATGACGTCACACATTATGAAATGGACAAAGGCCGACAATTATTTTAAGACATTTTTATGTTTAACATTCTTTCTATAGATACAAGTATTTAAGTAAATGCTCTGTTTATAATAAACAGTATTAAATAACATTTACCAGCCTGAATGTCCGAGAAATTTTCATAGAAAATATTCGTCAGAAATAAATTAAATAACTGTATTCAGAAGTTTGTTTTCAAGTAGCGTCCGTCGCGAGACGCAGATGTCACGTGATGTGGAATGTAACTTTGTTTGAATATTTCTAACGTAAATCTAACGATAATAATATTTTAGATGTTGTTTAAAAAGTTTTTTTTAACTATATCTAAAAAAAATTGTTTTTAACTATTGAAATATTTATACAGATTTAAAATTCCCAAGTCTTTGTTTAACCCTAGTTTATATGTGTCTAATTTTAAAATCCAGTATCAAGAAAGTATACGTGGCTTCTCATTATGCTATACATATATATATATATATATATAT
>OZ038511.1:24620962-24658462 GCA_964036315.1 Acanthosepion esculentum | reverse complement strand
ATAGTGTTTTCCTATTGACATTAATATTTATAAATATATATATATATATATATATATATATATATATATGTGTGTGTGTGTGTGTGTGTGTGTGTGTGTGTGTGTGTGTGTGTGTGTGTTGTATCGTCGAGGTGAATGATACACAGAGAAGAATGAGTACTTAATATATTTATTCAGCACCAGTATCCGGTGCTAACGGATACATACAAAAACACAGAAAAATATAGAAACAGAAAAATATAGAATAGAGGTGGGTCAAATACTGTATAGCCAAACGACGTAAGATCAGTCCGAATATTAATCAGCTTAGTATCAACTTATTAATAAACTGTGGAAGTCCTTAATCGTAGACTATTTAAGGCTATGAGCCAGGCTATCTGGTAGAGCGCTGAAGAGGTGCTGGCTACGCTACTACAATATACTTTAAAAATTAGGAGATAAGTTGAATCCGCTACCTTGGTTTCAACCTTACGGTATCCTCAGACGATTTTTTATTTATTTATATATATTTTTTTTTAAATATAGTCACTTCCAAAAGTATTGGAACGGCAAGGCCAATTCCTTTGTTTTTGTTGGTCACTGAACTCATTTGGGTTTGAGATCAAATGCTGGATCCAAGACAAGAGTTCAGAATTTCGGCTTTTATTTCTTGGTAGTTACATTTTGTATCAGATCACTACATTTTTAGGTGAGCAAAAGTAAAGGAACAGATAATGTAAATAAGTTTAAATATTTGGTTGAAAAACCCTAGCTTGCAATAACTGCATCAAGTCTGCGACCCATTGGCATCAAACTGTTGCATTCTTCATTTATGATGATTTTCCAAACTTTTATCGCAGCCGCTTTCAGTTGTTTTGTTTGGGTTTCTTCCTTCAGTCTCCTCTTCATGAGATGAAATGCGCGCTTTATTAAGTTATGGTCCGGCGATTGAATTGGTCATTTTAAAACTAGCTACTTTTATTCACGGACGAAGTCCTTTGTTTTGTTGACAGTCTGTTTTGGGTCATTGCCCTGCTGCATTATAAATTTCCTTCCAATTAGTTTGGGTGCATTTTTCTGTTAAATATTTCTGTAGACTTCTGAATTAATTCTGCTGCTAATCTCATAAGTTACATGATCAATAAATATGAATGAATCTGTTCGAGAAGCACCAAGCAAGCAAATGTACAATATCTACAAATAGCACCATGCAAGTCCCTGCACTGCTTCTAAAACACTTCACAGATGATCTTGTACACTTTGGATCATAAGCAGATCCTTTCCTTCTCCAAACTTTGGCCTTTCCATCATTTTGTTAGAAATTAATCTTGGTCTCATCAGTCCAGAAAACTTTCTCTCAGAACTTCTGTCGCTCATCCCTTTATTCCTTGCAAATTCCAGATTGCAAATTCCTTAACTTCAGGTTGATACTGCTGATGAGTGGTTTGCATCATATGGTGTGGCCACTATATTTCTGCTCTCAACGTCTTCTTCGAACGATAGATTGTGAAACCTTCACTCCTGCACTTTTAATGCAGGCTCTATCAGTTCTTGTTTGTTTCAGGTTTTTTAAGAGATAAAATTCATGATCTATTGTGGTATGGTCCAGTGATTGACTTGGCCTTTCTAAAACTGTCCACTTTTCCACATTGATGAAGTCCTTTGTTGCGTTGACCGTGTATTTTGTGTCATTGTGTTGCTGCATTATAAACTTACTCCCTATTAGTTGGGATGAATTTCTCTGTAAATTAGCAGACAAAATGTTTCTGTAGACTTCTGAATTCCTTCTGCTGCTAATCTCATGAGTTACATCATCAATAAATATGAATGAATCTGTTCCAGAAGCACCATGCAATCCAATGTACTGTTTCTACAAGTAGCACCAGGCAAGACCATGCACTGCTTCTAAAACACTTCACAGATGAGCTTGTATGCTTTGGATCATAAGCAGAACCTATCTGCTCTGTATCGTATCCTAACGTAACAAAATAATTTATTTTTAGGAAATGGATTTTGGTAGAGATTACTCTTGGTCTCATCAGTCTATAAAAACATTTCCCAGAACTTTTATCGCTCATCTTTGTACTTTCTTGCAGACTCTAATATGGCCTCCCGATTCTTACTGCTTATGGGTGGGTTTTATCTTGTTAGTATCATGAGTTACATCGTCAATAAATATGAATGAACCTGTTCCAGAAGCACCATGCAAGTCCTTGTACTGTCCCTACAATTAGCACCAGGCAAGTCCATGTACTGCCTCCACCATGCTTCACAGATGAGATTGTATGACCTTGTATGCTTGGATCATCAGTAGATCCTTTCTTACTCCACACTTTGGCCATTAATTAAGGAATTAATCTTGGTCTCATCAGTCGATAAAACTTTCTTTCAGAACTTTTGTCTTTCATCTTTTTACTTCCTTGCAAATTCTAATATGGCCTTCCGATTCTTACAGTTGATGAGTGGTTGGCATCTTGTGGTATGGCTACTATATTTCTACTTTCAAAGTCTTCTTCGAATAAGGCCTTTTGAAGACACACTCTTTACCGATTTTCGAAACATCCATATCTGCTCTGTATCGTATCCTAACGTAAACAAGATAATTTATTTTTAGGAAATGGATTAAATCCGCCATATCCTTATTTTTTAATTTATTTTGTTTAAACTCTTTTATGGATACTCATATTCGAATAGAAGCTCTGTTTTTTTAATTTAACAGTATTTTTATCTAACTGCATCTACCGGCATGACTGAGACACTATTCTGGCATTGTTTGATCGTAAGTCCTACGTTGCTGAGCGGTCAGGAACTTCAAATCCAAAGACCATTCCGCAGAGGGGATGAAGGTTCGAATCCTGCCGGAGGATGCGTAATTTTCTGAAAATGTTACAGTAGCAACATGCAAACCCATGCACTGTCACTACAACACTTCACAGATTATCTTGTACACTTTGGATCATAAGCAGATCCTTTCCTTCTCCAGACTTTGGCCATTCCATCACTTTGGTAGAAATTAATCTTGGTCTCATCAGTCTATAAAACATTCTTTCAGAACTTTTGTCTTTCATCTTTTTACTTCCTTGCAAATTCTAATATGGCCTTCCGATTCTTACAGTTGATGAGTGGTTGGCATCTTGTGTTATGGCTCCTATATTTCTGCTCTCAAAGTCTTCTTCGAATGGTGATTTGTGAAACCTTCATCCTTGCATTGTGTAGGCTGTCAGTGATGTCACTGACCGTTGTTTTTGGCTCACCGCTCTCACAATGTTTCTGCCATCAACTGCGCTTGTTTTCATTGACCGACCTGTTCTATGTCTTTTTCAAGACATTCCACATTGTTGTGTTGGCTATGCCCAATGTTTGTCCAATGGCTCCGATCAATTTGTCCTCTTTTTGACACCATCAAAATGACTTGCTATTCTCCCATAAACAACTCTCTCTTCATGTTGGTCTATCCTTTTTAATAAGAAAACTACAAACTCAAGCCTAAAACCAAGGTTAGACGTTCAAAGTTATTTAATGCTTAAACAATCAATCTAAAATGCAACACCTGAACAACAAGAAACACCTCTCAGTTACGTGTTGCAATAGTTTTGCTAAACTTAAGAAAGGTAATATGTCCTAAGTTGTTTAACGCATCTAAATGTGAATACCAGGAAAAGGTTAGACGTTCAAAGTTATTTAATGCTTAAACAATCAATCTAAAATGCAACACCTGAACAACAAGAAACACCTCTCAGTTACGTGTTGCAATAGTTTTGCTAAACTTAAGAAAGGTAATATGTCCTAAGTTGTTTAACGCATCTAAATGTGAATACCAGGAAATAAAAGCTGAAATTCTGAACTCTTCTATATATATATATATATATATATATTCTTTACTTTATCATTTTTATTGCATTATCTCTTGATGTGGCTTTCTTTATTTCCTCCATTCTCAAATTTAACATTTTTCTCTCTCTCTCTTTTATTACTTTCTCTGTTTATGTTCCCTTCGTCTCCCTAAAGCTATTTTCCTCATCGTCTCTCTATTTCATCTTTTTACCATCATTTTTCTCTCCCTATCTTTCTCTATGTTTCTCACCTTCTGCAGCGTACTGCACCTTTTTATCACTTAGATCTCATATTCTCTGTATCTCTCTCGTTCTCTTAACTTTTTAATCTGGCTATCTCTTTCTGTTCCGACATGTTTTCCTTTTTCGTTCTGTTTTTCCCTCTCATGTTTTTTCTTCTTCTTTTTTTTTACTCTTTCTCTCTCTGTTTCTTTTATTCTATTTCCTCGCCATTGATTTATCTTCCTCATTCTGTTTCTTAGTCACTTTCCTTTTCGCACTTTATAATACTTACTCTCTATTTCGATATCTCACCCCTCTCTCTCTCTCTCTCTCTCTCTTTAAATCTTCCTCTCTCGATGTGTATATATTCGTTTACCTTTTCACTTTTTCGATATCTCACCCCCCCCCTCTCTCTCTCTTTAAATCTTCCTCTCTCGATATCTATATATACGTTTACCTTTTCTCTTACTGGATTTTTCTCTCTATATTTCGATCCATTTCCTCGCTTTATCGATTTTTCCACCTAACGCGTGTTTTCCTTCTTTTTTTTTTCTCTTTTACTTATCTACTTTTCGATTAATTACTCCTTTCAAATTTCACCCTCTCTATTTCTCTCCTTTTCTGTATCGATCTATCTCTTTATCTTTCGGTTTGTTCGTCTCGCTCATTTATTTTCTCTCTCTTTTGCATGTCTTTCGAGATATTCCCCACTCTCTTTCGATTTCGCCTCCTCAATCTGTTTCTTAGCCTTTTTCTTTTTCTCACGTTCTTCTTTTTTCCTCTCCCTTTCGATATCATACCCTTTCTTTCTCTCCTTTCATGCTCTAAATTCGCCTGTATCGACACGCCTTTCCTCCTCTCATTTAATCTGTCTTGCTCTCTGTTTCATTTAATATTTTTCTTCTCTTTATCGATTTTTCCAACTCGTTCTGTGTTTTTCTTCTGTCTTCCTGTTTCACACATTCTTATGTTAGTCTCCCTTTCAATATCTCCCCCTCTCTCTCTAGTTTCATCCCCTCTATCTCTTCTTGTAACGAAGTGTTCCTCTTTTTGATCTGTTGTCTCTCGTGTTCTCTCTCTCTCTCTCTCTCTCTCTCTTTATGTTTCATTAGATCTAATTCCTCTCTCTATTGATATTTAGGCATCACTCTGTTTCTCAGACGTTTTTCTTTCTCGTTTTCGATATCATACTTTCTCTCTCTCTCTCTCTCTCTCTTTCTTTCTGTTCCTCTCTCTTTATGTTCCTCTCTCTTCATTTTAAGTCTGTTGTCTCTCCTGATTTTTCTCGCTGTTTTTTTGTTTGTTTCTGTTGCTCTAATTCCTGTTCCTATTAATTTGTAGTCCTGACTCAAATTTTGTCTTTTTCATGTTTCTCCTTTTCTTGTTTGCTTTCCCTTTTGAACCCCTACTTTCTCACTCCCCCCTCTCTCTCCCATTTTACTAATCTGTTCCTCTCTATTTATATTCCTAATTTTTGGTCTCTTTCTTTCTTTCTTTCTTTCTCCATCTTTCTTTCTTCATATTTTACATTTTTACTTTTCTCTAGTATCTTTCTCTCTTTCTTTTTCTCTTTCGTTCTTTCTTTCTTTCTTTCCCTTGTTTCTGTCGATTTATTTCCTCTTTATCGATTTCTCCACCTCACTCATTTTTTCTCTGCGTATCTCTTTCTCATGCCAAAAGTGTCTCTCAATCCCCACCAACTCTCTTTTCATCATTATCCACTGCCAAATGAGGAGCTGCACTTCTGGGTGGAATTAAGTGGGTCACGGTTGCGAGCAAATTAATCTCACCCTTCACGCTTCTAATCCGTGTGAATCTGCTCTGTGTAAATCCTGGCTCCTGTAAGTTCGCATTTGTCGTTATCACTAACGGTCCAGAGGTGCCCAAGCGAGCTATCGCCATTGATCAGACTCGATCGATTATCAGCTCATATATTGATCTTTCACTCATACATCAACAGGGACACGATGACGAATGTCATTGTACGTAATGACACACCGTTACCCATGTAATTGTAAGCATTTGCATCTCACACAAACACACACACACAGCTCTCTATCTATCCTAGTCTATTCATATCTATCTATCTATCTATCTCAATCTTTTCTCAATCTATCTATCTATCTATCTTTATTTTTTCTTTTCTTTCTTTCTTTCTTTCTTTCTCACTCTGTTCATATCTATCTATCTATCTATCTATCTATCTATCTATCTATCTATCTATCTATCTATCTATCTCTGTTCATATCTATCTATCTATCTCAAACTTTTCTCTATCTATCTATCTATCTATCTTTCTATCTATATTTATTTTTCTTTTCTTTCTTTCTTTCTTTCTTTCTTTCTTTCTTTCCTTCTTTCTTACTCAGTCTGTTCATATCTATCTATCTATCTATCTATCTATCTATCTATCTCAATCTTTTCTCTATCTATCTATCTATCTATCTTTATTTTTTCTTTTCTTTCTTTCTTTCTTTCTTTCTTTCTTTCTCACTCTCTTCATATCTATCTATCTATCTATCTATCTATCTATCTATCTGTCTATCTATGTATCTCTGTTCATATCTATCTATCTATCTATCTATCTATCTATCTATCTATCTATCTATCTATCTATCTATCTATCTGTCTATCTATCTATCTCTGTTCATATCTATCTATCTATCTATCTATCTATCTACCTATCTATCTATCTCAGACTTTTGTCTATCAATCTATCTATCTATCTATCTATCTATCTCAGACTTTTGTCTATCAATCTATCTATCTATCTATCTATCTATCTATATTTATTTTTCTTTTCTTTCTTTCTTTCTTTCTTTCTTTCTTTCTTTCTTACTCAGTCTGTTCATATCTATCTATCTATCTATCTATCTATCTATCTATCTATCTCTGTTTGTTCATATCTATCTATCTATCTATCTATCTATCTATCTATCTATCTATCTATCTCTGTTCATATCTATCTATCTATCTATCTATCTATCTATCTATCTATCTATCTCTGTTCATATCTATCTATCTATCTATCTATCTATCTATCTATCTATCTATCTATCTCAGACTTTTGTCTATCAATCTATCTATCTATCTATCTATCTATCTATCTATCTATCTATCTATCTATCTCAGACTTTTGTCTATCAATCTATCTATCTATCTATATATCTATCTATCTATCTATCTATCTATCTCAGACTTTTGTCTATCAATCTATCTATCTATCTATCTATCTATCTATCTATCTATCTCAGACTTTTGTCTATCAATCTATCTATCTATCTATCTATCTATCTATCTATATTTATTTTTCTTTTCTTTCTTTCTTTCTTTCTTTCTTTCTTTCTTTCTTTCTTACTCAGTCTGTTCATATCTATCTATCTATCTATCTATCTATCTATCTATCTATCTATCTATCTATCTATCCTAGACTATTCATATCTATCCTACTCTATTCATATCTATCAATCAATATTCTTATGTAAATCGCCTGCATACCGATAGAAAATGAATTCACTAGATATTAGAATAAATTGGCGTAAGACAAGGGTGTGTCTTCCTCACCGGACCTATCAAACCTTTAAAGTGTGTCGATCCTGATAGCATTAGCAGTTCTACCAGGTTTCGTTACTGGATGCCGCAATCTTAACAGTATAAGATACGCAGATGACAGAGTTTTGATGACAGGCCCGATTAGGAAAAGACACTCCGACGCAATGTATTAAAGGAAAGCGCGAAGACAGGACTAAGCATCAGGTTTAAGAAGACAGACTATATGTTTGTCAACGATGAGAACATTCCAAACTACAAACAACATAATTGGAGGCATCAAAATGAAACGAGTATCAAAGTGAAAAAAAATATCTAGGAATTGTTTTATCAGGGGACGAAAAATGCGACACCGGTATCTACAGTGCATTGTAATATGAAAATATTCCTTCCGTGAACCGATGGAATGTTCTAGAATGTTTCATGAACATAAAGAAATGAGTTCTGTTATGTAATGTCAGTTATCCTATGCTCCGAATCCGGGACAAGTTCTTCACAGATGAAGAAGAGAATTAACGTAACAGAAATATGTTTCTACAGATGGCTGCTGGGAATGAATACGGGAGCAACGACGATTTCTGAAGGGAAAATGCATACAAGTAGGGCGCTTATGCTTAGATTCCGAAAGAGTTGAAATTTCTAGGGTACATAATGAGGAAAGGGGACCTGGAAAATTTGACACGCACAAGACATATTGAAGGCAAGAGGGATAAAAGAAAACAGCAAGTAACCTACTTAACAAATTTGCGCCAATGTATGACAGATCAAGGAGTGTAAGGGATGGTGAAAAGAGAAGACTTATTAAAAATTACGAAGGATAGGAGGTTGTGGTTGTCGAAGAAGAAGAAGAAAAAGAAGATAAAATATGAAAATTTGTTTCTATGTAACAGAAGTTTTTTTTATATATAACTCATTATATATATATATATATATATATATATATATATATATATATATATATACCCAAGTGTGGGATTGGTATATACGGAGTAAATTCCAATAACCAACAATTATTATTCTTTAAAGAGTGCTCAATACAGAGTAGAGCAGATATAATCATTTATTTAAATATTATAACATAAATATGTTATAAA
Source organism: Acanthosepion esculentum (assembly GCA_964036315.1). Classification (NCBI taxonomy): domain Eukaryota; kingdom Metazoa; phylum Mollusca; class Cephalopoda; order Sepiida; family Sepiidae; genus Acanthosepion; species Acanthosepion esculentum. Next base: position 24,649,785 of record OZ038511.1, on the reverse strand, counting down.
ATCACTACAAAAATAGCCATTTCGTTTCGACACATCCAGTGTCTTATCACGTGATGCTGTTGAATGTAGAATAACTCGGATTATTCTACATTCAACAGCATCACGTCTCTCCAGACCTCAAGGAGGCGCTTTGCCCTGAACAATTATAGGGACTCAAGCTCTCTCCAAACCTCAAGGAGGCTCTTTGACCTGAACGGCTTTTGGCACTCAAATTCTTTCCAGACCTGAAGTTGGATCTTTGCCCTGAAAGTCTATTCTGACTCAAGCTCTCCCCGGACCTCAAGAATGCGCTTTGCCCTGAAGATTTATTGGCACTAAAGCTTTCTCCAGACTTGAAGTCGGCTCTTTGCCTTGAACATCTTTTTGAACTCAATCTCTCCAAAGACCTGAGGAGGCACATTGCCCTAAACGTTTAATGGGATTCAAGATCTCTCCGGACCTCAAGGAGGCGCGTTGCCCTAAACGTTTATTGGGACTCAATAAAAAAAAGTCTCTTTGCCCTGAACGTCTTTTGGAATTCAATCACCGCAGACCTCAAGGATGCTCTTTGCTCTGAATTTCTGTTGGGACACAATCTCGCCCCAGACCTCAAGGAGACGCTTTGCCCTGAACGATTATAGTGACTCAAGCTCTCTCCAGGCCTCAAAGAGGCTCTTTGACCGAACGGCTATAGGGACTCAAATTCTCTCTAGGCCTAAAGTGGAACTTATACATCTGATCGATGATTAAAGATGCTGGGAAAATGGTCGGTTCATTGTACCACTCTAGTAATTATCTGACTCCCCCTATACTATATTTTTACAGGAACCAAATCAGACAAAAAATGGAGTATTGCTGCCATATCTGGGCGGGAACTACCCAGGTCTCACTTGCCTGTCTTCATAGAGTTCAAAAGCGAGGTAGGGAACAAACCATATTCAAATAATCTGGATCAATCCAGGAACAATTAATTTTAATTTATATATTTGAAATCGTCACTCTACGTACAAAAATGTAGGTAACAATGCCTTTTCGACCCAACGTCCGGAAGCTACCTACGCAAAAGACACAGAAAATAGTAAATGATGTAGTGGTCGCGTGTCATATTAGGTTGAGACTTAAAGAATTTCCGAATTAGTAATTAGGGAAATATATTCGTTAATACAGCTAATTAGTAAAAATAGAAATTATTTATAACCTAACCTAATACACGCCTTCTCTGGTTAAGCATAAATCAATACCCGGCGCCGTGTACACTTAGGTGATATCGTAACGACTCTTTCCTTCCGTTAATCAAGCAATGTTACCGAATACGAGAATCGAGTCCTTCGATCGCGCCAAACATGACCAATGAGAAGAACAGGGAAAGCAAATGAATTCAGGAACCAGAAATAATGTGAATATAAACTGTTGGTCTTGAGAGATACAGGAAAATAATGCAAACATCAAGTTGATTATTCACATCAGTTTGGAAAATATAATGACAGATTTGTCAGAGCCAGTTAGATAGAACTTATGTAATTACACTGTCTTCCCCGGCTTGCCGTGAATTATTGTTGCATCCAGAAGAAACGACAGGAATTCTATCAACAGTTACTGGAGCGTCCGTCGTATTCACGATGTCTCCTTGGACCGTTTCAATGACGCCATTTTGACGTTCGTTTTTGTATTTTTTTTTTTGCAAATTCCTACCGGATAATGGTCATCAAACACTGTCATCTTTACATTTAGCAAATGCCAGCCAGGTCTTGTTAAGCAACTGATTGGAAAAGCTCGTCGGATTCCAAACGTGAAATTACTGGTTGACTAAAAGTCATCATTATTTGGAAAGACCAATGTTGATACTTTATTCTGCACGCTTGCACGCAATTACAAAGGAAAATATATAAAGACACACACACATATATATATATATATATATATATATATATATATATATATATATATATATATATGTATGTATGTATATTTATATATACATACATATATATATATATATATATATATATATATATATATATGTATGTGTGTGTGGGGGGTGTGGGGTGTGTATGTGTGTGTGTGTTCTCCCTTCTGGCATACACACCTATATATACATTTGTTGTCCCTTGTAACACACGCACACACATATATATATATATATATATATATATAGTCTCCCTTACACACACACGAGCGATCGCGCGTGCGCGCACACACACACACACACACACACACATATATATATATATATATATATATATATGTATATAAGTGTATGTATACAAAGACATATATATATATATATATATATATATATATATATATATAAACACCCAATTTTGTTTCATTCATTTTATCCAGATATTATATATATATATATATATATATATATTATAAATTAACGCATTTAAAAATATAGTTTCATCGCTACACTGGAATTACCATATTTCAAAAACAGAAACTATAAACTTCAAATTCAATATATAATTAAATCAAAAGCATTAGTTCTGTTTCATCTTCAAGCGAAGTTTGGAATATATATATATATATATATATATATATATATATATATATATATATATATATACGAGGGTCATTCAATAAATAAGGTGAATTTTTTCGGTATAAGGACTTCTAATACAGATAGAAGCTTACTCTTTTTTATTTTTTTTTGTTTTACTTCTTTTTCACATGGATTTAATTTCTGTTGCAGATTAAAAAAAAAACTTTGAGAGTTTTGGCGATTAACAAAGATGGCCCACCAAAAAGCATACTCCAGAATTGAACAGCGGTCAGTTAACAAGTTATTGGTTGCTGAAGGATGCAAACCAGTTGAAATTCATAGGAGAATGTCAACTGTGTATGGTGCCACATGTTTCAGCCAAAAAAATGTCTACAAGTGGGCTAAATTGTTTAAAGAAGAACGGAGCAGTGTTGAGGATGAAGACAGGCCTGGGAGGCCTACAGAAGTGAAGTCTCCTGAGGTGATCGAATCTGTCAATGACCTCATTCAGTCTGACAGTGGATGACATTGCAAGGACTTTGAGCTTATCTGTTGGGACAAACGCAGGGGTCATCAGTCAGAAGGAGTCATCTTACATCATGCCAACGCAAGGCCTCACACAGCAGCCCAAACGGTGCAGACCATCAACGAGCTGAACTGGGAACTGCTCCCTCATCTCCCTTACAGCCCCGACCTTGCCCCTTCAGAATTTCACCTGTTTGGTCCCTTGAAAGCGTTCACGAGAGGCACGAAGTTTAAAAGTGACGATGAAGTCAAAAGTGTTGTGAGCGACTGGCTGAGACATCAGTCCAAAGATGGGAAAAGTGTGTGACAGTGCTGGGAGACTACATTGAAAAATATTTTTTTTAAAAAGTAAGCTTCTATCTGTATTAGAAGTCCTTATACCAAAAAATTCACCTTATTTATTGAATGACTCTTGTATATATATATATATATATATATATTTGTCGGGTTCTTGCTATTTCCTCCATTCTTTTTCAACGACTGTTCTTGACATATTTATGCAAATGTTTTATTTTTAATTCCGGTTTTTGATTCAACCAATCTTAAGTCACTAAATTTGACGTCATATAAACGGTCAAACTGAAATTTTTATATGCATTTTTTAAACACAATTCAACATACGCCTCCCCCCCCTCTCTCTCTATATATATATATATATATATATATATATATATGTATATATATATATATATAGCCATGGAAAGTTTCAGAATACTGTTCCATGTGTTGACTCAAACCTTGTAATTGCAACTGGTTAGCAGGAAATCATATGCCCTCGTGACTGAGATCTTTTGAGCGTCTTGTCCTTATCAAAATACTGATCAAGTCAGATAATGCGCCTTTTCCAGTGACTTTTAGTAAAGTCTGCTCAGTATAGCTGTGTCTGAGGATTGTTGAAATAATACAACCGTTCCTGAAAGGGATCTTGCAACAGGGATTACATTTCGAAACTAGTAGATGAAATGAGTAACTAACCATTATATATATTATGGTAAAAGGTTCTTCCTAATTTATTTGTTGATAGACTACGAATTAATTCATATGATATAGTACGAACTAATTCATATGACATATTACAAACTAATTCATATGATATATTACGAACTAATTCGTATGATATGGTACGAATTAATTCATATGATATATTACGAATTAATTCATATGATTTAGGACTAATTAATTCATATGGTATATTACGAACTAATTCATATGATATAGTACGAATTAATTCACATGATATAGTACGAATTAATTCATATGATATAGTACGAACTAATTCATATGATATATTACGAACTAACTCATATGTTATAGTACGAATTAATTCATATGCGATAGTTGAATTAATTCATGATATAGTACGAATTAATTCATATGATACATTACGAAATAATACATATGATATAGTACGTATTAATTCATATGATATAATACGAAATAATTCATATGATATAGTACGAATTAATTCATATGATATGTTACGAATTATTTCATATGATATATTACGAATTAATTCATATGATATAGTACGAAATAATTCATATGATATAGTAGGAACTAATTTATATTATATAGTACGAATTAATTCATATGATATAGTACGTATTAATTCATATGCGATAGTTGAATTAATTCATATGATATATTAAGAATTAATTCATATGATATATTACGAATTAATTCGTATGATATATTACGAATTAATTCATATGTTATATTACGAATTAATGTGTGTGTGTGTGTGTGTGTGTGTGTGTGCATGATCTCTGTCTGTTTTTCATACATGGGAATTTACTCTTTTCCCGGCGTATAATCTTCCCCCTCCCTCCATGATGTGATCCTTTAAATAATAGTTTTGGCGCTGAAAATATAAAGTTTTTTCGATCAGTGCTGAAGATTAGTCAAACACGAAGAATCCGAAACTATCGGAAGCCATATTGTCCCTCCATTTTTTTCTTCTGTTTTACTTCTTCCCTGCGTATCAAGATCTTTACTGCTAATTATAGCTATTATGGTGTCATTATCTTAGCTGCAGCTCTTAAGATGGCGTGAAATGATGTCCAACACATCTAAACTTTGCGTCAAATAAACTCGGTATAGTTAAGGTAAGCTACGAGTGGATCATTTGTCTGGCTTTTTATATAAAGTAATATTTAGTAACAGAGATTTCGAAAATAGGCCATCTACTTAAGCAAGTTTAAGGCGCAGATGAGTTTTCTTAACGCCGTTTATCAGGATTTCGAATCCTTGTCAGACATTTTGCAAGCTGACGTCAATGTATGTCCAATTGTTATACTCTCCCTCTCGTTACTTAGGAACCTTCGTGCGATGAACATTCAGTTATTCGAAAAGAAAAATCCTTACATTAAATTCTGAAGACAACACGTGTTCGGAGTTTCTACCACTAGTCTCTGAAGTTTGACCACTTGTTCGGAATTTCTAACACTAGTTCAGAAGTTCAAACACTAGTTCTGAAGTTCAACCACTATTTCGGAATTTCTAACACTAGTTCGGAAGTTCAACCACTAGTTCGGAAGTTCAACCACTAGTTCGGAATTTCTATCACTAGTACAGAAGTTCTGCTACTAGTTCTGAAGTTCAACCACTATTTCGGAATTTCTAACACGATCTGAAGTTAAACCACTAGTTCGGAATTTCTATCACTAGATAAGAAGTTTAGTAACTAGTTCGGAAGTTCAACCACTATTTCGGAATTTCAAACACAAGTTCGGAAGTTAAACCACAACTTCGGAATTTCTAACACCATTTCGGATGTTCAACCACTAGTTCTGAAGTTGAACCCCTATTTCGGAATTTCTAACACAAGTTCTGAAATACAACCACTAGTTTGGAATTTCTAACACCAGTTCGGAATGTCTAGCACCAGTTCGGATCTTTAACCACTAGCTCGGAATTTCTATCCTAAGTTCAGAAGTTCAGCCACTAGTTCTGAATTTCAACCACTATTTCGGAATTTCTATCACTAGTTCAGAAGTTCAACCACTAGTTTTGGAGTTCAACTTCTATTTAGGAATTTTTAACACTAGTTCTGAAGTTCAACCACTAGTTCGGAATTTCTTACCCTTGTTCAGAAGTTCAGCCACTAGTTCTGAAGTTCAACCACTATTTCGGAATTTCTCACAGAAGTTCTGAAGTTCAATCATCGCGTGATAACTGATGACACGAGGTATCTTTAGTTACACCTATGTGTTTTCGGATTTCTGTGTCACGCGTTCCATTGTTCGTCCTGTGCATGACGATAAACCACATCAGGCAGCAAGAGCTCTGTTTGGGTCATTGGATGCTTTGAGAAGCGTGAAAGCTCCTCTTAATTGCGGTTGTTTCCATATCCCCCTTGACACGTGGTATTAGCAGCTGCTGAGTACCCAGTTATGGGCAAATAGTGAACCCCAAACAAAACACAAGGAAAGTATCGGAATACATTTTTATAGCAAAAGTGCAAGCAACACATTTTTTGTCGTGGAACTTCAAGCACTATTTTATATATATATATATATATATATATATATATATATATATATATATATATATATATATATAATTACCACCAATACGTATTTCTAGTGAAATTAATAAAAATACATTTTATCTGTACTTGAAGGCATAAAGTTATGTTGAATATATTGAGAGTTCGGCTATCTCTCTCTCTCTCTCTCTCTCTCTCTCTCTCTCTCTATATATATATATATATATATATATATATATATATATATATATATGTGTGTGTGTGTGTGTGTGTGTGAGGGAATTAAACTGCAGTCATAATAAAATGTAAGACATTTTGACACTTGTTCCGCTCATATCAATCAGTGTGTAAACGTTTCATTCCACTTTTTAAAAATATAGTCTGGACGATTTTATTGTCTGATATTATTTTTATTATTACTATATATCTAGTTTAGTTTATTCGTATTTAACTATCTATGTTTTAACATATTATATATATATATATATATATATATATATATATATTTGCTGACTTACAATTTATCTGTGTACCTATGACAGTCTGCGTAATCTAAGACTGCGTATAGGTTTTGTGTTTGTCGGTGTATAACTATCTATCTCATTTTGTTCATATCTATCTATCTATCTATCTATCTATCTATCTATCTATCTATCTATCTATCTATCTCAGTCTTCCCCTATCTATCTATCTATCTATCTATCTCATTCATATCTATCTATCTATCTATCTATCTCATTCAATTCATATCTATCTATCTATCTATCTATCTATCTATCTATCTATCTCATTCAATTCATATCTATCTATCTATCTATCTATCTATCTATCTATCTCAGTCTTCCCTATCCATCTATCTATTCCAAAATAGAAACTACAATATAAAATGCACACATCACCGCCTTTAGTAATTATGTCCATACAGACATGTACATGCACAAAAGCTGAGTATCGTCTACCATATACTCAGTTGTGAAAGCAGAATAACATATTTTTTTATTACTTCAAAGCTCCAAAGAAAATTTAAATTTGGCATTAAATGACCCACAACGAGTTGATATGCCAGTAAATAAAGCAAAAAACCCTAAAAACAAAAAACATGTATCTCTTTGGCATTATGAAGGAACTTATGCATCTTTGGTTGCATCCATTTATTATTTTCTTTGGCAGAATCACTTTTTAATTTTCAGTTGTTCTGATGATGATGCAAATAAACATTGAACTATAAAACTAATTATCAGAGATAATGTTTACATTCATCAATGCATCTGTCTATATTTCTGAGATGAGGTATTATGTACATTAATTACATTATTCGGAATATTGTCCTCATATTTGTCGCCATATTTATTACAACGTTTCAGCCGTTGTACGCTCCGGCCTTCTTCAGGTGGCTGGAATGTCAAAAGCCTGACGACACTTCGCAGATATATCACCCAAGTAAGACCCCCATAGAGGAGAACATGACTAAAGACTGTGTGTACGCTACCCCGTGCAGCTTCGGAAAGAAATATAAAGAACAGACAGGCCGCCCCCTTAAGGTGAGGCTTCAAGAACACCAGAAAGCTGTAACACGAGGGGAGGTGGAAAATTCAGGCGTGGCTGACCACATATGGAGAGAGAAGGGAGATCACCGCCCTCTGTGGGATCAGGTTGAGATCATAGACAAGGAACACCATTGGAAAATTCGTAAACTTAAGGAATCAGCACATATGTTACGCCGCAAAAATCTCCTGAGCCGACCAAGCATAGAAATGAATACAATATGGGAACCAGTAATAAGGAGTGCCAGAGAAAAGCGATAATAACAACAGAAGTTGCAATATGAGCTCTGGTAAAAACATATTGTGAACAGCAAAAATTGCAGTATGAGAACTGGTAAAAATGTTTGCTGAAACATTAGGTTTATAATACCCAGAAATTCATACACAGATGTCCTCAAGGACACATGGCACAGTGGATAAAGAGTGTGAGTTCAATACCCGGTTAAGGCAGTGGAGAACTTTCAGAAAGAAAAATTAACAGGAGATAACTGATAACTGACATCCATTAAACATGGCACGTGGAACTACAACAGTCTACCCCAGTGAGCGAAATAAAGGGTTCAGTTCGACATTCCAACCACCTGAAGAAGGCCGGAAACGTTGTAATAAATATAGTGACAAAGATGAGGACAATAGTCCGAATAATGTAAATAATGTCATCAATATATATTAATAATAAAACTACCAGCAATATATATTTAAAATAAAATTACCATCAATAAATTTTTATAGTAAAATTATCAGTAATACATTTTTATAGTAAAATTACCCGCAATAAATTTTAAGAGTAAAATTACCAGCAATATATTTCATCTGCATTGAAGGCATGAAATTGTATTCAAAATATTTAGATTTCGGCATTAAATAACCCATAGAGGTTGATATACCGCTAAACAAAATCAACCAAACCAATCGAATCAAAATATTTAGATTTCTGCATTAAATAACCCATAGAGGTTGATATACCGCTAAACAAAATCAACCAAACCAATCCAATCAAAATATTTAGATTTCTGCATTAAATAACCCATAGAGGTTGATATACCGCTAAACAAAATCAACCAATCCAATCCAATCAAAATATTTAGATTTCGGCATTAAATAACCCATAGAGGTTGATATACCGCTAAACAAAATCAACCAAAGCAAAACAATCAAAATATTTAGATTTCGGCATTAAATAACCCATAGAGGTTGATATACCGCTAAACAAAATCAACCAAACCAATCCAATCAAAATATTTAGATTTCTGCATTAAATAACCCATAGAGGTTGATATACCGCTAAACAAAATCAACCAAACCAATCCAATCAAAATATTTAGATTTCTGCATTAAATAACCCATAGAGGTGTTGATATGCCGCTAAACAAAATCAACTAAACCAACAATATAAACGAACTTTTTCATGACATTATTACATATAATATCCTAAAATTACTTAAAGAAATTAAACTTTATTCCAAAATAAAACTAACAGAACTACAACATAAAATAAACATATTGGCTTGAGTAATCATGTCCTCATAAAGATGTACAGATGTGGATAAAACGGTAAATTTATTTAATAAAAAAGGCAATGGCTTCAACCACAGCCTCCAGACGACTTCGGAAACTCCTGCATCTCTTTTGGACAGTCTCCTTGTTAAAGTAGGTGAATGCTGCCACAATCCTTGCTCTCAGTTCATACAAATCTATTTCGGCCAACGGTAACACGTAAATTAACATTTAAAGGCGAACAGAATTTTGTAAAAAAAAAAAAAAAAAAAAGTGCCAAATATAAAAAATAAAAAAAATAATAGCAACACTATTCAAATTACGGAAAAATTAAAAATCATTTCTTGCAACCGGCTTCAGATTACGCAGATGTACCGTTCTTCAAAGTTAGATAAACCTTCTGAATTCATTAGCAGATATCATGTAAAAGGTGCGATGGATAAATTGTCGTAAAATGACGCAAAACTGAAAATAACACTGACATCTCATTTTAACTGTTATTTTTACGAAAATTACACAAAAAATATCTACATATACTAAAAAGTAAGTTTATTTAATAAAATCGTCATTGGCTTTTTAACCACAGCCTCCAGACGATTTCGGAAACTCCTGCATCTCTTCTGGACAGTCTCCTTGTTTAAGTAGGTGAATACTGCCCAAATCCTTGCTTTCAGTTAATTTTTTGTGTTACAAGGAGTTCTGTTGGTCTCTCGCTCAACTGCGCCTCACACCTAATAATCAATGGGGTTGCAGTCTGGGGAGTTAGGTGGCCAGATGTAAGGGGTGATGTGGTCACAGAAATTGTCTGACAGCCATGACTGGGTCCTCCTGCTTGTGTGGCATTGTGATCCTATCACCAGACATAGGCTCTTCCAGCAGCCACCATCCTTAACCAGGGCAGCACTACCTCCTCAAGTCATTTGATGTAGGTCTCCATGTTGAATGGAGGCCCCCGTCACCAAATTCGGGAGTTCTTTTCTCATCAGTTTTCCCAGCTGCCGCACCTTTGTAAACACCATTAGATTCATCCAAATCTTTTCGAATCCTCTGCACTGCTTTTAGATTGACACACACAGAATCTGAAATGTTTGCAGTGAAGCTTCCAGTGTGTATGCCAAGCATTACAGCTTAACATTACCAAAATTCCGACGGAGTGAATTGCGTCATGGTGCCCTTTTTCCCACAGAAGTTGCCCAAATGATTTTACTATACAGTGAAATCGAGAAAATTAAAAACAAACAACGCGCATGCGCAATTTAAAAATGTGAAATGGCGACAATTTAAATCTTCCTACCGGGTGTAACAGCAAAATTAACAAAATCATTTAACAACATGGGATAATTTCCCATCCCACAAAATCTTTAATATATAAAAAACCACTAAACATATTGAGTTTCTTTTTCTAAGTTTTTAGATAATACGTTTAATCATCTTGACAGCATTTGTCGTAAGAAACACTGTAAACCCCTTTGAGTTACTCAGCTTGAAAGAAAACAGGTTAAAATTGTTTTGTGTCAGCTCCACTATGTCTTCCCAACTGAGCAATGGTGAGATGATAAAGATCATTAAAACCTTCAGCAATGGTACCCACATTTAGCCTTTGGCTTCCATCTTCAAATTCCATTCAAGAACCATCAAGAGAACGGGGAATAAGCTTAAAAAAGAGGGACCAGTAAAGAGGTAAAATGGATCAGGAGGTCACAACAGGAAGAGGGATCAACATTTCAACTTAGAGCTAAAGAGGTCAATTAGAAAAGATCCAACTCAATCCATAAGACATTTGCCACGACTGGGAGAAAGGGATTGCACCGTGGACAATAATTCGTTGCCTATAAAGACGCTACGCAGAGAAGCTTTTGGAATCTATCGAGAGTGAATTGCTTTTTGTACCCGCCATATAAGTCGACGCCTAGGTTTAGAAATTTGACTTGTACGCCGCAATTGACGGTAGGTTTTCCGGGTCGTATCTCATCTCATAATCTATTAAAGTCATATGGAGTGTCAGTAATAATATGATGACTCGAGTTCCATAACCCATTAAAGTCGTAGGGAGTGTCAATAATAATATCATGCCTTGAGTTCCGTAACCCATTAAAGTCGTAGGGAGTGTCAGTAATAATATCATGAGTTCCATAACCCATTAAAGTCGTAGGGAATGTCATTAATAATGTCATGCCTCGGGTTCCGTAACCCATTAAAGTCGTAGGGAATGTCATTAATAATGTCATGCCTCGAGTTCCGTAACCCATTAAAGTCGTAGGGAGTGTTAATAATAATATCATGCCTCGAGTTCCGTAACCCATTAAAGTCGTAGGGAGTGTCAATAATGATATCATTCCTCGAGTTCCATAACCCATTAAAGTCGTAGGGAGTGTCAATAATAATATCATGCCTCGAGTTCCGTAACCCATTAAAGTCGTAGGGAGTGTCAGTAATAATATCATGCCTTGAGTTCCGTAACCCATTAAAGTCGTAGGAGTACCACATGTAGATCAGCCATGTGTAGTAAGATAACCTGTCGTTGCCTGTCTCTCTTGATGATGGTTTTAATTTCGTAATTGTCCTTCTAGACTGGTTGCCATCTCAGCGCTGCTATTTTATTTGAGAATTTTTTTTAATCATTTGACCCCAAATAAGACAATAAAGCCACTAAGACGTAAGGAGTTACTGAATCTGAAAGAACGAGAAAAGAAAACAATATTAAGGAGAGAAAACTGTAAAAGGACAAGAATTAAGAAAGGAGAAGGTGACGAAAGGCTAAATTAAATGTTTTGATGGTCAATGTTGACTGGAAAGCAAGAGGCCGCAAGAGAGTTCAACAAATGAGTAGTGCGAGCAAAGAAACTGTTAACGTAGAACTTACGGTTACATCTTTCCGTTTCAACTGAAAAATGATGAGACCTAACTGCCAATCTAGTAATATGCTTAAAATCATAAAGTCGAGGTAACAAAGAGGAAAGTTCATCATACCTTAACCAAATTTATCTGTGCGAGAGTGAACCTAACAAGCGCAGAGAGAATTCGAACCCGGCTCGCCGACTTCAGTTTCCTTGTTGTAAATGTTTAGCAGAACAGAGACTAGGGAGAGATATCAAAACGAAGAAAAGAAAAAAAAAAAGAACTTTAATAAGTGCTACAATGTAGAGGAAATCGTGGAGAGACATGGTCGTCAAGGTCTAGAAGGGAAATAGCGTAAATTAAATTTGATGTAAAATACGATAATGGTTGATTTGCAAAGTTGCAACTCCCAAACAATACTTATACGTTGGGTTATAACGATGGTGAAAAGTCATATTCTAATTGCCAGTTGTTAATGTCTTCCAGCATTGTAATCAATTCTTTTAGACTTCACTTGTTTCCTGAATATGTTATATCGATTTGACACTAAGCGTTGTTAGGGTTATGTTTAGCCGTTACCTTTCGCTTGATTGAATTGTTAGCTATATGTCTCATTATCGGCACTCAGTCAATGGATGATTTGAAAATCTCGAACTATCTCGTAAGATGCGTTATTATCAGAAAACCGCGTTTTAGGCTGAGGGCATCTTTAGACAGTTGTTATTTTCGATCTATGAGGACACTTTTCTTTGCTTTCTAATAAAACGTTTCTACGTTTTAATACTTTACTTAGATTCTGGAAGACTTCATTCACTGTTCAGAATCTATGAGAAAAATCCACTGTGCAACATTCCAGGACAAAATCCAAGACTGTTATCCCAAAAAAAGACAAAATCCCTGATTAATTAATAAAATTACTTGTAAAAGCCATTCACCTGATAACATATAATAATATATTAAGATAACATATCTCCACCTGAAAATGTAGACGTGTTCTTAATGGATGTTGCAACATGCATTTCTTTCTTGTGATCATTCATAATTGATGTATAGATAAATTGGGAATACATTTGTCAGAATTAAATAATTGTATTTTGGGTATTGTCTTCATTGTCTCAATTTAACATTGTAGTGTATATATTGGATATTGTCTTTATTGTCTCTTGTTATTGGAGTGTATATATTGGATATATTCTTTATTGGCTCAATTTGTTATTGAAGTGTATATATTGGATATTGTCTTTATTGTCTCAATTTGTTATATAAGTGTATATATTGGATATTGTCTTTATTGTCTCAATTTGTTATTGAAGTGTATATATTGGATATTGTCTTTATTGTCTCAATTTGTTATTGAAGTGTATATATTGGATATTGTCTTTATTGTCTCAATTTGTTATTGAAGTGTATATATTGGATATTGTCTTTATTGTCTCAATTTGTTATTGAAGTGTATATATTGGATATTGTCTTTATTGTCTCAATTTGTTATTGGAGTGTATATATTGGATATTGTCTTTATTGTGTCAATTTGTTATTGGAGTGTATATATTGGATATTGTCTTTATTGTCTCAATTTGTTATTGGAGTGTATATATTGGATATTGTCTTTATTGTGTCAATTTGTTATTGGAGTGTATATATTGGATATTGTCTTTATTGTCTCAATTTGTTATTGGAGTGTATGTACTGGACATTTACTTTATTCTCTCAGTTTTTCATTGTAGTACAGATGCAACACACACACACACACACACACACACACACACACACACACACGCACATATATATATATATATATATATATATATATATATATATATATATATATATATATATATATCGGGTGTAATAGCAAAATTGTCCAAATCGTGTAACAGAATAATTATACACTCCACAAAATGTTTAATATCTAAAAATCATTAAACGAATTGACTTTATTGCAGGTTTTCAGGAAAGACATTTGGCCATGTTGACATCATTTGTCGCAAGAAACAATGAAAAGCCTTTGGGTTATTCCGCTAAAGAGAGAACAGGGTTAAACTCTTTAGTGTCAGACTCACTCTTCTCAACTGAGAAATGGTAAAAGAGGTAAAAGGTTATTCAGGCCTTTAGTAATGGTACCAACATTCATATATAACTATAACGCCGTTGAATAATGCTGGTGTCAGACGCCTTCGATTAAACCTCGCACTAATGGTACTTGCTTGATAATAGTCGCTCGAAAAGTAACCACCGAAGAATGATCTGAATAGAGAAATAGTATAGTGAATAGAGTAAAGAATTGCAGTCCGTATAATAAAAAGGATAGACTAGAAATGCAGATCAATTAGACACCCGCTACCTAGCATATATGCGTATCATCTATGGTCACGTGGTCTAATTAATTCAATAAGTCTATGTTCATACTCAAGTGACGGCAGCAACACTTTATTCATATATATATATATATATATATATATATATATATATATATATATTGTGTATATTTAGGCAGCAATTTTTCATTGAAGCATGTTTCATTAAAAAATATAGACAAGTTTTGTCTATTTATTATAAGTAAGTTCCTTTAATATTGTCTGATATGCTTAATAACATTATCATTGAAAGACGAAAGGATATCACCATATTGATACATGTTTAAATCCTATCTAAGCTTTCGGCTTACATAAGTGTTGTGGTAGGATCCACCTAATTTGCATAGTGGAGTACCGACGATATAACTATGGTTGGTACCGGGAAGACAGGGGGGGCGAATCAAGAGATTCACTAGAGACTCTGCCCGACAGCGACATAGTCAACACATTCTCCAGGAACGGTCTTCCCAGGAATATATAAAAGACTATATGTAAATATTGTGTACACTTCCTTGTTTAAATATCGCATCGCAGCTTATGACTTCACACACGACCACGCGAGAGTGAAAACGAGAAGTATTATGTATGGGAAGACGTTGGTATAAGCGTCTGTTATCAATTGTAGGCATTTAAGAATATTTGTGGAGATTTCGTAGTTTATTTTGTTCAGGTTAGGTTTCAACTGTTTTATGTATATAGCTTCAAGAATTTTTAGTTTTTTCATGTTTAAGTATAGTTGTGTTTTCAACGTGGATTTTCCGGAATTGTGTACGCGGCCAGGCATGTTGTTGACAACTCTAACATTTTTAGGCATTTAAAACAATTTAGATGTATCAATATGGTGATTTCCTTTTGACTTTCAATGATAATGTTATTAAGCTTATCAGACAATATGAAAGGAACTTACAATGCTGTTCGATAAATGTTACTCACCTGATTTTTTTTACTTAAAAATGTTTTCACCTATTGTTTTTGGTGTCAAACTAATTAATCATACTAATATAAAGCCCCCTTCCCGACCACCTAGTAAAAAAAGTTTACTCACCCTAAGGGATTCTATTGATAATTATAATTTTGGATATAAATGAGATTTAGGGGAAAACTCTGTGCAAAAAAAGTGACTCACTTATTTCCAGCAACTAGTAATCAATAGAAACATAACCGGACAGCTTTAAATAGAGAATAATAGAAGGTATAATTTATTTATAATAGGTAATATAGTTCGAAATATTTAATAATCTATGGGTCCTCCTTTATTTTGAATAACCTTTTCAACCCTTTTTGGCATTGACTTGATTAGGTTCTGGCAAATCTCATCTCCAAGCATTGAATTCCATTCGGATATGAAATTCACAGTCAAATCCTCTTTGTTGCTCAACTGCTTTCTCGAGAGCCTGTACTTTATAATGCTCCATAAGTTTTCTATGGAGTTGAAGTCAGGAGATTGGAGTGGCCATGTCATAACACTCACCTGCTTCTCATCAAAGTATTCCTTCATCAATTTTGATTTGTGACAGGGAGCATTATCCTGCATAAAAATGAGCTTGTGGGGTCGATTTGCACCCTTTCAGCAGAAGGGAGCAGACAAGACTCTAAAATTCTCTTGTACTTGCTCGCTCCTGAGGGTCTTTTCAATAGGTTTTAAGAAACCAGTTCCATGAAAAGAAAAGCATTCCCAGAACATTATATTGAACGGATGCATGACAGTACTTACTGCTAAATTCAAAGAGCTTTCAAAGCTTCTTCTTCGGATTTTAGATCGCTTATCTTTTGAATTTAGCTCAACTTTCGTTTCATCGGAGAAGAGAACATTTAGTAAAAAAAATATCAGGTGAGTCCCTTTTATCGGACAGCATTGTACTTAAAATAAATAGACACAACTTGTCTATATTATTTCATGAAACATGCATCAATATATATATATATATATATATATATATATATATATGTATGTGTGTGTGTGTGTGTGTGTGTGTGTGTGTGTGTGTGTGTGTGTGTGTGTATATATATATATATATGTGTGTGTGTCTGTTTGTGAGTGTGTGTGTGGGGGGGTGGAGGTTTTGTGGGTGTGCACACCCGCTTCTGCTCATTTTTGATGTAAGTAAAAAAATGGAGTGTGTATCCAAATGATTCGGTTTTGGTTGAATGCCAAATGTATTTTTAGCTCATTTCCACAAATCTTAGACATTCCATCAATATTTGTCTGGTTTAGCGTTTCTTTTATTAATAGTATTTACCCATTCCGTTCTAACAACTGAAAACGAAAGATTAACCTGGAATTCCTGGGTCTTTTGTTTGGCATAACCTCTCATGCCGTTTTTACTCACTTGCAGTCTGGGAAATGGAACGCTATTTTAAAACAATTCCGGGGAAAGAATGCGTATAATTCAACAAGCAGGCGATTCTGTCGACCAACTCTCCGACAAGATTATTCACAACCATTTAAATACAATAAATTCGAGTTAAGGATGTGCGAGTCGTGTAAACAGATACCGTCAGACAAAATGGAATTATCAAGACGAGCTGGCATCTCTTTGGAAATTATAAATTGTATATCTTGCCTCGCAACAACACCAACAGTCACACAGTAAACCTCTAACTAGAGTGGTTATTCGGCTTTTTAATGAGGGAGCATTCGGACATATTTCAAGTGATTTGACGATCTTTACGCGGCTTGCTATTCTTTTGGGGTCTCTTTTCAAATAGTTGACTTTTCGGAAGAATTTATTTAGGCCTTTTGTGCTTGGAAAAATGATTTAAAAAAAATGATAAAACAATAATGATTAGATTTTTATAAAAATAAATAAAAAATTTTACTAAAAATATAAAACAAATTTTAAGCTCAGGAAACGTGTTCAAAAATGCCTACAGGCAAGTCTATTACTGTATATAAGAGATTCTTTTACTAGCGCCTAAAATCAATCAGGCAATCGTGAGGAATTCAGAAAGTGATCAAACAAATTTTTTTTTTGTCGAAATTCGAATATTGTGTATTGATCTCTGCTGTCTTTGTCGCTGCCCGTACTGTTACAGTTGTTGGTCTTTTGAAATAATAGCCTTTATTGATATTCTTTGTCGCCATCTTTTTTCTTTTTCCCGCTCTTATTTTTTTTTTTTCCTTTCTTGCTATTTTTCTTCTCTCCCCACCACTCATTCCCCGATTTTATCGCCCCTTTTACCTACGTCCGTACATTCAGAATATGGTTCAAAAGTATTCGCCCGCTTATCAAAGTCATAGCATTCTACCATCATGCTTTTCTCCCCGGTTTTCTTGTTTGTTTTCGAGAAGAACGATATTAATGGGCAGGGAATCTAATCGCTTAATCACGAATGAATTCTCTTTCTCATTATATTCATATATATATATATATATATATATATATATATATATATATATATATATATATATATATATATAGACATACATATAGGCATACATATATGCGCGTGTGTGTGTGTGTGTGTATAGATTGATTTATAGATAAATAGATAGATATGTATGTATATATTATGAGTATTTATGTATCCGCGTATTAATGAAAAGTATTTCAGAAAAGAAGAAAGAACATTTTGGCAACAGCGTAATAAAATCACTATATATATATATATATATATATATATATATATATATATATATATATATATATATATATAGTACGGTAGCATTTAGAGATTAAGACATGTGCAATTTTAATGAAAACAGATCAAACAGAAAATATTTTGGGTTTTGGCAAGGCATCTATAATTAAGTACACACACACACATCTATCTATCTATCTGCCTGTATGTATGTATGTATGTAAGTGTGTATGTATGCATCTATCTATTTATGTATCACACAGCTCTGAGCTTGCTGCTGGTGGACGTCTGAGGCATAAGCCAAGGAAGAGGTTCAAGTTTTGTTTGAAAAATAATCTAAAGGAGATCAGTTTAGATGCTGAGAATTGGGAGGAGGAGGAGGAGGCTGCAAATCGCACCGAGTGGCAGAGAGCTGCTGCGGAGGGTCATGAAATATCTGAAGTCAGGAACTTGGCACATGCAGAACTTAAACGGGGTCTCCGCAAAGACGTTGGCAAGATCTTGATTCCTATCTATCTCAGTCTGTCCACATCTATCTATCTATCTATCTATCTATCTATCTATCTATCTATCTCACTCTGTTCATATCTATCAATCTTTCTATCTCAATCTGTTCACATCTATCTGTGTCAGTCTGTTCACATCTATCTATCTATCTATCCCAAATGTGTTCACATCTATCTATGTGTCCGTTTGTTCACATCTATCTATCTATCTATCTATCTATCTATCTATCTATCTATCTATCTATCTATCTATCTATCTCACTCTGTTCATATCTATCTATCTATCTATCTATCTATCTATCTATCTATCTATCTATTTATCTATCTCAATCTGTTCACATCTATCTATCTATCTGTGTCAGTCTGTTCACATCTATCTATCTATCTATCTAACTATCTATCTATTTCACTCTGTTCATATCTATCTATCTATCTATTATCTATCTATCTCACTCTGTTCATATCTATCTATCTATCTATCTATCTATCTATCTATCTATCTATCTATTGTTTACAGAACCTCTTTATTAGTCCCGTTTTGTTTCTTTCTCTTTCTCTGTATATATATATATATATATATATATATATGTGTGTGTGTGTGTGTGTGTGTGTGTGTGTGTGTGTGTGTGTGTGTGTGTGTGTGTGTGTGTATGTGTGTGTGTGTGTGTGTGATAGATAGATAGATAGATAGATAGATAGATAGATAGATAGATAGATATATAGATAGAGTGAAGTTAATAATCCGTTGGTATATAATCCAAGTGTATCTTAGTAATATAAAATATTAAACTAATCCACAAAAAGATCACGATGTATTTATTATTACAGAACAAATGTAGTACACAAGAAATAAATATAAAACATTACCTCCTATGGGGTAATTTTAAATTTTATTTTGTAGTATATATAGATGGATTTATGTGAGTTTGTGTCCCTGGGTTTCCCGCCCTTGCGATTGTTTGACGATCACAAAGGCGTGAAAACCAGGGCCACACACTCGCATCAATCCATCTAAATGAATCCAATCAGCTAAATATGTCAGCTCTTTCGCTGATATTGAGCGATTTCCAATAAGACCGCGCATGCATAATATATAAATAATTTATAAATAATATATAAATAATTACACACACACATACATACATACATACATACATACATACATACATACATATATATATATATATATATATATATATATATATATCAGTGATTTGGTGACGGTTTTTAGTAGCCGGTAAACATGTTCTAGATTATACAACTGGATAACTTTAATTCTTTCAACCTCACAAACATCGTCCTCAATTCAAGATACGGACAACCAACATACATGGATGAAAATATCTAGACAGACACGCATACACACTCACACATGCATACACACTCACACATACACACACACACACACACATACACAAACACACACACACACAAACACACAAACACGCACGAATATAAATTATCTCTCGAATCCCGCATAAACAAACTAGAATTACGACACACACACAAATTATACGCACGAAACCTGTTTGATAAACAGATGCAGGCGACATCTGATTAACCAATGACAAGCAAACAACACAAAAATTAACAATAGGAGTTGCCTTGATCTATCCACTTCCCTTCACCACATCCTCTCACCTTTCATTCCTATCTGCTCTCGCTCCAAATCTTCTGTAACCCCCTTGCCTTGATCGACTCACTGTCTTTCTCTTTCTCCACATCCTCTCCTTTACCACTCCTATCTGCTCTTCCTCCAACCCTTCTATAACCCCTTGCGTGATAGTGGCCTCCAGCCTAAAAAACCTACGCTTAAAAAAAAAAAAATTCCCTTTTCCGCTCTATATTTCATTCTCTAAGGAAGCCTTGATAAAAGCGAAACATGTTAGATTTATAAATGTTTCATATTTGTTCCTTACACTATCATTCTACAGAATTCCATATTTGATCTATATTTGATCCCAGTTCAAGTATATATATATATATATATATATATATATATATATATATATATATATATATATATATATATATAGATAGATAGATAGATAGATAGATATATCAAAGTGAACATTGAAGACAACAGTCAGAGGATGTTTCATGATAGACGCAATAATCAGGCAGACTGACGTTTGCGCCTAGCATGAAACAGCCTGTCGCCTCTGAGTGTTGATTCAATGTTCATTTTTATATTTCCATACGCTCTATCTCTGATATTCAGCACTTTATCCCATAAATATAGCACACTTCAAAAGTATATTTCTTCATATATATATATATATATATATATATATATATATATATGTATATATATATGAAGTGGTTGGTTACTTGTACCACTCCAGTAAGTACCTGGTTCGTCTCGCTATTCCCTATCTTTACAGGGGGTAGATCAGGCCGAATATGGAGTACTCATGCCATGGACAATATAACCAATAACTCAAATTGTTTTCGCATCCCATTGGTCGGATATAACATCCACTTTTCCGTCTTATTACCGCGTAACGGCGCATTCTGCTACCAACTCCCAAGAGGATGCTTCCCCAATCACTACAATCTTAAACTGATCAAATCAAGTTTTAACCATTATTTCTGACACATCTCTTCATAACCCGTGCCTCTTATTCTGTAAACATCTACCTCGAGTGACTCTTGAGCTTTGTACAGGGTGAACACTATTGTGTGTGTGGGTATATATATATATATATATATATACTTAAAATAATGTTATGTTCTCTATTGCCGATAGACCACTATGAAGAAAAGCGAATTTTTAACGGCTGCTGTTACTTTAATGCATCGCTCTTCGTAAGAATTATGTGCTACGGCAGCCAGTATGGCGTTTATATAGCACGTATATAATGCTTTAAAAATCACTTTCTCAGCCGTGCGCCGATAGTCTCCGACTCTTACCCATAGGCTAGTCGAGTTTCGATCCAGGCTTGAAGTAATCGGATGTCTAGTCACACTGATGAGCTGTGATACAGCAAAACAGACTGTCTGTGGATGACTTACACACACACACACACACACACACACACACACACATATATATATATATATATATATATATATATATATATATATATACATGTGGGTGTGGGTGTGCGTATGTATGTGTGTGATGTGTTATTTCTGCATAGATATATCCTGTTAAAAACATTTTTATAAGCCTTCAACTGCACAAATGCATCGCTCTTCGTAAGAATTAAGTGCTACGGCAGTCAGTGTTCGCGTTTATATAGCACGTATATAATGCGTTATAATCCCTTTCATTGCCGTTGCCGATAGTCTCTGACCCTTACCCCTCGGCTAGTCGAGTTTCGATCATGGCCCCTTACCCCTCGGCTAGTCGAGTTTCGATCATGGCCCCTTACCCCTCGGCTAGTCGAGTTTCGATCATGGTCCCTTACCCCTCGGCTAGTCGAGTTTCGATCATGGCTTAAAGCAATCAGATGTCTAGTCACACTGATGAGCTGTGATACAGCAAAACAGACTCTCTGTGGATGACTTACACACACACACACACACACACACACACACACACACATATATATATATATGTAAAGTTATATTTTTGCGTAGATATATCTATCCTCTTAAAAACATTTTTATAAGCCTTCAACTGCACAAAAAGATTTTCCAGAAAAGAAATTTTCCCCTTGCGAAATAAATTGAAATATATCTTTGTTTCTTTTGTCTTATTTTGTATCCATACTCTTTTCTTCCCTGCTTATCAACTTGTGTCTTTTAATTTTCTTTACTTCATTCGCCCACACAGCAACCCCATTAGACAAAAGGTTAAAGCAGTCATCAAAGGCCTGCCATATTAAGTGTTCGCGTCACAAGCCGCTGAGTTCCTTTGTCGTGCGCATTCCAGTCTCAAAGTGTCTCGGAACCGATGCAATACTGGCGCCTTCGTAAGCAACACGACTGCTAAAGCTGGGCAAATGACACACCCTCCCTTAAGGCCTTTCTTCACCCACGGGTCACAGCCTGTAATTTTCATCTCATATTTCATTATGCACCCTTTTTGATATTCGTCTATATTTTCGTTGCTGTTTAAATTTATTTTCGTTTGCCATTTTTTCCCTTCGTTTTCTAATCGCGCGAAAACCTTTGTCGGCGTGACTTCTTTTTACTTTCTTTATATTTTTCTTATCTAATTATAAGCAAGTATTTTGTACTTATAATCATAGAATATATTATGTTATTTTATCTCTGATGGCCATAGCTTTTATTGCTGTTGAATATTGAGTATCTGAGCAGTTCTCGCTATTACCATTCGGTTTTCTTATTCGTTCATTTATTTCCACTGTTATACCTAGGAAATGCTACAATAACCATAGCTGCGTTTTAACCTAAAAGATACAAATATCGTATCTGATGGCATTAACGTCTCCCCCCCACTTTTTTTTTCTAAAACGACATAATCTATTTCTGGGTCTTTTTTCTACAGAAGGATGTAAAAAAATGTCTGGGCCACGTTCTAATTACATAGAAATGCAAAACAAGTTACAAAACTTCGGTAAAGTCGAAGAGGACATTTCCAATAAGATCAATTATTTTTTTTTCTCTGAGATTCTTGAGGGCTTGGAAAATTTAACACTCCCAGGACATATTGAAGACAAGAGGGACACTGGAGAGCAGCGTGTAACATATCTAACGAGCTCGTCTAAACGGTTGACAGAACAAAGAGAGATATAAAAAAGACACGCCTTAAAAGCAGGGGTACTTAACCTGGGGTATCCATACCCCTTGGGGGTATGGGACTCGATTTCTGGCTACTGGTAGTTCCCCGACCCCCGTGTTGTGTTTGACAGATTGCACAGAAACAACAGCAAATATCTCACTAGATTAGTAAAAGTCTGTTTTATGTAGTCGAGATACTAAAATAAAACTTTCACATTTATGTTCTCTTTCTTTTTCTTGTGTAATAAAACAGAATTATAACTTTATTTTGCTTTCAGTAAAAAAAATATAATAAAGTTATCAATGCTTATGGCTTTTTTTCCCCATGTTCTATTCCTAGCAATCCATATCTAAAGTACAGAAAATTCAAGCGATTGAATTATTTGGATGACAAATAATAGGATTGGTGATAATTATTTCGACAGTCAAGTGAAGGGGATATGGAACCATATTGGACAATCCATTGGCGGTCTGGAATCATCAAAGGTTTAAGAAACCCTGCCTTAAAAGTAGGGAACAGTTTCTTCAGTGATGAAGAGAAGACTTCAAGCAACAGAAATGTGATTCTTGAGAAGGATGCTGAGAATTATAGAATATATTATTTATTTATTTATTTTATCTCTGATGGCCTCAGCTGTTATTGCGGTTGAATATTGAATATCTGAGCAGTTCTGGCTATTACCATTAAGTTTTCTTATTCTTTCATCTATTTTCACTTTCTTATACTCTGTCAGGAAGTGCAGTCTGATGATCCTACGTCCTTTAAAAGGGCTATGGTGAAATAAATTATTACATGGAGCCTTAAAGTGGTCTGTTTTTCTTTAATATATATATATATATATATATATATATATATATATATGCATGAAAATATGTATGTTTATATATATAACTGACTTGTATTTGAGGATACTAGGGCGATTAGCCAATCCCTATTGGAGACGCATTCTCAGGCACATTTGTGTTTATTCAACACCCAAAGAGCCCACATGTGGTTTATACTGCAACTATGCTGAGCAGACCTTAGTTACAGTTTCTGGGAAAGAGCGTATTATCTAGAGTGATCAACACTTTGAACAAGTAACTCGATGACATGTGACTTCATGCTATCATATCTATTAACGGCCACCAAGGGTTCCGTCTAACAAATTTTACTCACAAGGCTGGGACCAATCCGTGGTATGTTTTTCATGCACTTTCCAGGGGGGCCGCATGTAGGGATCGGCCCCCTTCCAGTCCGATAACATTAGAAAGTCTCCTTCCTGAAATATCGACCATAGTGAAATTCGAACCCGTGTTTCATGATCAGAATGAGAACGTTCGAATTCGGCCACATGTCCATTAAGTGTACACACACACACACACACCTCCCATATATATATATATATATATATATATATATATATATACACCTATGTGTGAGAGTTGCATCTGAGATAATCTTGCAAGGTGAACAGAGTCCCTGTAATTTCAGGCATCGAAACACCGGTGTACTACTTCAACGAAAATCCAATCAATCATCCTTTCAATTTTCTTCAAAGGAACTTCGATCGACCAAGTGTCATTTACGGGCATATTTCCATAAATTCGATCGATTGGACTGGCAAATCTACCTTGATTTCTGGCGTTGTTCACGTATGGCATTAAATGCAGTTATATATATATATATATATATATATATATATATATATATATATATATATATATATATATATATATATATATATATATTTGTATATATATATATATATATATATATATATATGTATATATATATATATGTGTATAATATGTATATATATATATATGTGTGTGTGTGTGTGTGTTTGGATTTGTAATATATATATATATATATATATATATATATATACTTTGCAATTGGAATTAAGATACCTTCAGTAAATGACCATTTTCACCTACGAATTTTAATTTTAAAATTCGCAGGATTTTTCAAACTGTTTGTGGTATAAATTTGCAGTGTACTGTTCATTTGGACTCACCAAATTTTACTTCAAATAAACAGTACACTAAAAACTGATACAATAAACAGTTTGAAAAATCCTGCGAATTTTAAATTTTAAATTCCTACGTGAAAATGGTCAAAAACTAAAGGTATCTTAATTCCAATTGTAAAGAAAATTTGCTCTGTTTAACGAAAATAAACATTGAGCGATGTTTTGTGAGTATGTTTTAACATATTTCAAATTCTATGTTGTGATAATAGGAGTCACCTCGATTATACGAACGGATTACTATATATATATATATATATATATAAAAGTGAACATATCACTTTTATATTTACACACGCTCTATCTCTGATATTGAGCACTTTATCCCATAAATATAGCACATTTAAGACCATATTTCTTCATATATATATATATATATGTATATATATGTGTGTGTGGGTGTGGGTGTGTGTGTGTATGTGTGTGTGTGTATACTTTACAATTGTAAAGAAAATTTGCTCTGTTTAATGAAAATTGAGCGGTCTTTTGTGAGTCAGTTTTAACATATTTCAAATTCTATGTTGTGTTAATAGGACTCACCTGGAATATACCAACGGATTACTATTTATATATATATATATATATATATATGTATATATATATATATATATATATATATATATATATATATATATATATATATATATATATATATTCAGGGTGTATCAAAAATAGTTTTACAGTTATATATATATATATATATATATATATATATATATATATATATATATATATAACTTCCCAAGAGAATAGAATCCAAGTCGAACTGAATGCCCAGGACAGTGAGAATATAATAATCTATCTATCTATCTATCTATCTATCTAAACAATATCATTAAGGGGCAAGAACAATAAAAGAACAAAGAAAATGAGACCTCGCCGACAATCTAGTACCGAGCTTAACTTCATAAAGTCTACGTACCAAAGAGGAAACTTCGTCAGAACAATTACCCTGAAAATACTTATCGAAAATTCACAGGGAAGCTACATTACAGTGGTGAGAATGTGACTGAAACCGAGATTCCAGGTGAGGACCATTAACATTACAGATTCTCCTTTGACTGTATCCCTTTAACAAAGGAAATGTTTAACTTTATCAACTCAAAATATATCTTTTACAAAAATCAAACAAACAATAAACAATTTCTGCCCAGTTTATTTTTTATTACACACTCAAAAGAATATTTTCAGCAGGCGTTAATACTCTTTTATTCCTTTCCAGTTTAAAACTATGTTCTATGATCTAACTTCTTTTTGTTCAATTTCCCAGCGAGAAAGACTCTTTCTTTTCTAATGGCCTATAATCTTTTCTTTTCTTTTATCCTATAAAACAAACAATGACTAACAATAATTACCAACAAACCCATTGAAAATGGCTAATGAATTGGCCGAAAGCGTTTGAGACAATAATCACTGTAGACAGTATCGACACACTGTTAGTCTCCATAAAAGGAAAACTAATTAAAAATTTATAAAATCTTCTTTGCTCGTTACATTCAATAAAGCGTACACGTACACACACAAACACACACACACACATACACACACACACACACACACACACATATATATATATATATATATATATATATATATATGAATAAAGACAAAATGAAAACTTCTTTACCAATGCGTTTTTTCATTTGATGAGCTTTATCAATTATCAGATGACGAAACGCGTGGTAAAGAAAAACTTGTTTTTTGTTGCGCATACACATATACATATATATATACATACATACATACATATATATATATATATATATATATATATATATATATATATATATATATATATATATATATATATATATATATACAGAAAGAGACAAAAATAATACGATTTGTCAGCTGATTAATGTGATATTCAGAACCTCAAATACAGTTTCGTATACGAATATTTTAGCAAAATGTATCGGCGACTCGTCAGGGAGTTCCAACAATTGATCAATCCCTTCATATATATATATATATATATATATATATATATATATATATATATATATATATCATACAAGCAGTATGGCTTTCACTTTTCTAGGTCAATTACTGATGTATTAGGTATTATTGCGAAAAGAGTCTATCAAAGAGAAGAACGAAGCGTTTGACAGCGTTTGGCATAGCGGTCTGTACAACTTTAAAGGTTATGGTATATCTTGACGAAATTTTGAACATATCATTATTAAATTTCTTCCATAAAATGTGCTTTGAATTTAACAATTAATACCAAAGACGGCAAAATTTCGCACTGCAATCATAAATGGTTCAGAGTACAATCTGCTTTTAAATTGGTTGGGGTATTATGTAAAGTTTAAGATGTACTTCGTGGGCATACATGCATACATACATATTTAGAAGATAAGCGTTTTATTATATATATATATATATATATATATATATACATATATATATTTGTATATATATATATATATATATATATATATATATATATATATATATATATATATATATATATATATACTGGCAGTATAACCTGTTTCATTACTGAGAATTTTTACCGTTCAGTTGGAAGTTTAAAGTCAACTCGCCCGAAAATCAGTATCAGTAACATCAATTGAGTGCAACTGAGGCACCCCCCACCAAATTTAACAATTAAAATGGGAATGACCCTGAAAAGGGGTGTTTTTGCGTTCTCAGTCCTGTTTCAGCCACACGCACAGCAGCATTTGAAAAAGCGTTTCACCTCAGCCGTTGAGTCCTTTGATCAGCAGTTTCAGCCTCACGCGCGGCAGCAGTTGAAGAGACCTTTCTCTTCGGCCGTTGAGTCCTTTGATCAGCAGTTTCAGACTCACGCGCGGCAGCAGTTGAAGAGACCTTTCTCCTCAGCCGTTGAGTCCTTTGATCAGCAGTTTCAGCTTCACGCGCAGCAGCAGTTGAAGAGACCTTTCTCCTCGGCCGTTGAGTCCTTTGATCAGCAGTTTCAGCTTCACGCACAGCAGCAGTTGAAGAGACCTTTCCCCTTAGCCGTTTAGTACTTTGATCATCATTTTTAGCCTCGCGCGCAGAAATGTTCAGGTATGCTCTTCTGGAAAGCCGATAGCTACGTTGATCTTCGAACTCAGTGGCTCTGATTGAAACATTCCGAGAGGCTTTTTGAGACCAGCGAACTGAACATTCTGAAGACGATTCGTTATTTCTTATTCGCATGGCGGAGCTGACGTCAGCGCTGTTTTGACCGAGGCAAGTTCTTTTCTTTGGTGGCATGTTTGAGGCAAGTATGAATTATCAAATGGAATGCGTGGGTAAATACCAGAAGAGAACGCTGCAAAGCTACAGGGATCACACTAAGCTCGAATAA